>CM065429.1:44860000-45460000 GCA_033030585.1 Hippophae rhamnoides | reverse complement strand
TCTTCGAGAAATAGAATTCAAGATCCTTAAATCAATCAATGCAAAAATTGACCTAGCTTTTCTATTTTTTGCTTCCTATGTCCATCTTTTCCTAATATTGTTGGTTTTGTTGTCCACGATGAAAGGAGTGACTCATTCTTACATTTTGTTGAGCATGATTGTTAGGGGCATGATTATCAAGCACTTAAACATGTGGTCGAACTAGGATTTTTATTTTTGTAGGAGCTACTTGCAATTTCCTTTCACCAAGTCCCTTACTTACCCTCACACTAGGAGATTCCATATTTCCCTTTTCAAATGCATATAGTCCTCAATGACATATTCAGTGTCTTGATGAAATGAATAGTACTTACCCATATTTTTATGTAGTGTTCTCATCCCTTGTGGTCATAAAACATTGGGCTTGTTTTCCAACCTCATTACAACTTATGTCAGGCACACTCTTAGGGGTGGCCTTAAAATATGGATAAAATTCTTTCCTAAGGTTTGTTAAAGGGTCCAAACCTTTGGTTTTGAAATGAGCTATTTGTTTTGAAATCACCATTCTTTTTCCCCAAGGTTTCTCTATTTTTACCATTTCTTGTCTTCATCTTTATTTCCAAGTTAACAAATATATGCGCCTTTGTAAAAGCTTCATTTAAATTCCTTGATAGCATCTTTATTAACTCATAGAACATGTTGCACTCTCTTATTACTCCTTTTGGAAAGGCTTCAATCGATTGGGAGTTTGGGAAGCCAAAACTTCCAGTTTCTTGCTACAAAACCTTTTCATTAAATTTTCCACAGATTCTCTAATTCCTTAAATGATGGAAAACAAGTAGTGCCTTGCCTTATTGAGAGGCTTGTTACTTGTGTAGTAAGTGTCAAATAGTTTTGCAAAGTTTTCAAAGGAAAATATGGTTCCTTAGGTTAGGTTACAAAACCATCTCTGAGTTAATTCGTGATGAGTAGCTGCAAATATCTTGCACATCATAGTGTCCCTTTTTTGTCCCTTCGTGATGCTATTTGAACCCATCACCTATTTGAACTTTAGAACATATAGGTTAGATCTATAGTTGCATTATAGGTTAAAGATTTGAGAATTGGACTTCGTTAGTGGGTTACCAAGTGAAGATTTGATGAGTTGCTAATACACTTAGCCGAGATCATATTGGTCCCGACAACCCCATGGCCCTCATTTGTTACTCCACAGTTTTCATTCTTTGCCCCCCACCTTCTTTTTTCCTTCAAGAAAGGTTGGGCATGACATCTCGAGTTAGCACCATTATGGTGGTTGAAAGGAGGAAGGTTTTCGAAGTTCTAGTCTTCATTCACACTTTCGTGTAAAGCTTGATTCTTGGGGGATATATCATCATACCCATCCGATCAACGAGCCTCTCTCTTAGTCAAAAGTAGTTGTTTTTCACTACAATTTCACGTTGCTCTTGTAATTCCCTACAGAGTTACTCGTTGTCTGATAACCAAATTAAAGAGATGTAATAAGTATGAGATGAATAATGGTTGTCTTGTGATGAGTGCTCAAAAAGCACTAAAATTACCATGATTTTATGAATATTAATTGATTAAAAATATATACATTTATATGATTTTAGCATATATTATATAAATTTTTCTTTTTCGGAATCACATGCATTTTTATTATTTTTCAGGTATTTTCGCTTAAAAACGTAACTTAAAGACTCAAAGAGGAATACTCCTGTCCGCGTGCCTGTGGATGCCCTACTCCTGTCCGCGCCCGCCGCTGCCCATCTGCGCCCCAATCCGGGCGCGCCACCTACCCACTGACGTCAGCTGACATCATCTTCACCTACTACGTGTTTCCTCCATTTTTAATCATTTTCTCACCCACTTTTTATTCATTTTCTCACCTATAAATACCTCCATTCTCTTCACTTCATACCACACCTAAAAACCCATCTTCTTCTCTCTTTCTTCCTTTCTTTTCTTAGTTTTTTTAGTTTTTCTTAGTTTTAGAGTTCTTCTCTTTTTGAGAAGAACTAGTTATGTTTTTGTAATTTATTTGTTTTTTGATTCAATAAATGGGAGTGCAAATTCTGTTTAGAGGTTTTCCAGCAACAGGAATAGCATCAAAGTACTATAAGGATTTTATTTTCTTTACAGTTATTTTTTTATGCATTATTCTTACATGTTATATTTAATTTGTCTTTGATTAAATTTAACTTTGCTGGCTGTTTGTAAACATTATATAATAATAACGTTGTTATGATTACGAAATATTAAATAGGTAAAAATCTCTAAAATGAATTGATTTTGTTTCTATTCAAGATTTTATATTAAGAATGTTAGAGAGAAATATATTATTTTTCATTACAAACTTAAATCTGAAAATTAGATTTTAAGGTTTAGTTATCAGGTCTAATTTAGAGTGGTGCTCTTTTATTTGTTGGTACAATCGCTCGGTAGTTAGAGTGAAGCTCTATTTCAAAAGTTTCTATAAGAATTATTATCTGAAAATATATTGACAACATGTTTTCGGTATTAGTTTTAAAACTTAAAAGTTAGTACTTGGATAACTAAATTCTTAGATTTAATTTGGATACCTTGAATAAAGTTTAAACTGTCTAACCCCACCAAAGGTGGCATTTAAATAGTTCATTTTCAATCTCTTAGAAAAAGAAATTAATTTAATTAACTAAATTAGTTATCAACCCCACCAATAGATGTTAGTTTATTTGTTTAGTTAATAAAGAATATCTACCCCACCAAAGGTGGTATTTATATAAAAAAAAGGGAGAATCAATAAATATCAATTCATATATTTAATAACGTAAATAATATGAGAAAGTATAATTAACTTAGTTATTATATCCATAAATACTCCACTATTATAAATGATAAAATTTGCATCAATATTATTGAATCTGTATCTATGTTTATTTTTATGTTATTAGATTAGAAATACAAAAACCCAAATATCGTGACATGATGTTTAGGATTTAATTTCATTTTTAAAAGTTTGAATAATAAATTAAAAATCACATATATTCATTCCTTAGATCGACCTTAGGTGTATACTTATCATTTTTTACGAAATGATTCGTACACTTGCGATAGTTTTATAAATATAAAACCAAAGTATTGGCAGGATTGGCAGAATTAACGATGTCAGTTTTGCTCATCAAGTTTTTGGCACCATTGCTGAAGAAGGAATAGCATTTTTAAATTATTTATCAACATTTTAAAAACTTTTTGTGATGTAAATAATTGCGATTTTTTTTGTTAAAAAACAAAAAAAATATATTTATTGCGTGAATAGTAAAATAATTTTTAAATTTGAAATTTGAAGTAAAAAAAAACTTTGATAAATTTTAAATAAAAATAATAATAAATAAAAAAAAAGAATGAAATAAATTTTTTTTATTTAATTATTTTTAAAAATAAATTTTAAAAATAAAAAAATTAAACAAAAATTTAAACTTTATTTTATTTAAGTAAATAAATAAAGAAATAAAAAAATAAAAGTTAATTTTAAATTTTCATTTAATTTTCATTTGTTTTCATTTATTTATTTTAAATCTTAATTTTAATTTTTTGTAAATAAAAAAATAAAAAAAATTATTTTCAATTTTTATTTGTATTTTTAATTTTATTGTTTTTTCTTTGACCTTTAACAATTTTATGTTATTTTTTTATTTTTGGTTTAATTTTTAATTTAATTTTTTTCCTTTAATTATGTTTTATCTTAATTTTTGTCTAACTTAATTAACTTAGGTTTTTACTAACTTAATTAACTTAGATTTTCATTAACTTCAATTTTAATTTTAACTTAACTTAATTAACTTAGATTTTCATTAATTTAATGAACTTAGATTTTCATTAACTTAATTAACTTAAATTTTTACTTAACTTAATTAACTTAATTTTAATAGCATGAAAAGTAAAGATCTAAGGGAGTTCTGTCTAGGAGACTAGTTCTTGGAAGCCTTTGTGCCACTAGTCTTTCCTAGGAACGTTGTTCTGTCTAGGAGGATGGTTTTTAAGGAGCCTTTGCACCACCATTCTTTCCTGGGAGCACTCTTGGTTAATACTGATTATGTTATTTTAACTAAAAAAAAAATTTCTGAAACTATCTCCAAAATTTTAAAGTTTTAATTACAATCTAAGGAGTTAGTTGCTTTGTTTGATCTAGGTACAATTGTGTTTTGATGCCTTAATTATTTGATTTGCACCTAGATGTGGGTTATCTAAAACCCTCAAGCATGCCCCTAGTTTTAAGTACAGAAAAATTTGAAAATCAATAGGGCATGACTGAAAAAGTATAGGTAGACAACCTTGTCTTACCTGTAGGTTTGATTGACTCAATGATGTGGGGACATTGAGTTTACTGAAAAAGAAATCCCCAAGTTACGTCTTGCTAAGACGTTAAACTAAGCGCTAGATGGGAGGCAACCCATCATTTTAGGTAATTTTATTTATTTAATTTTTATTGTTTATTTTAGTTTAATTACATGTGAATAATTTTTAAATTGTTAAAACTAAAAATATTTGTTGAGATGTTAGAAGTTCACAGCGATCTGTCTGTGTACACTTTAATAATGAATATGATGGATGCACCTGCATTTCTCCATTACTACTTGCACATTCTCAGGAAATAGGTAATCTTTCTTCTCTTTTCTCTTTATCTTTAATTTACAGTTGTTACATTAAGGATAATATAAGTTCTAGGTTGGGGGTGGTGAAAAGTTATCATTCTTAATTTAAAAAAAAATTAACAATTTAAAAATAAAATAATAAAAAAATAAAAAAATAATAATTTTTTCTTTGTTATGTTCACATTTTCATTTTTTGTGTTTGGTTTTATTTTTGTTTTGTGCGATTTAGTAATTTTTGGAATTAAAAAAAATTCTCACAAAAATTTATCATTTCTTTAAATCAAATTTAAGTAAATAGTTAAGTCTTTTGTACTATTAGATTAATTTTTGAAAACATATCATGAAATATTTTGTAATTATTTTTGGTAATTAGTTAGTTTTTGTCATAACTCGTATTTCTTGATAAGATGTAGAAATTATATTAAACCCAAAATCCGTGTTTATGAATTGTTTTAGTGCAGATTATATTTGTGAGATATAATTTGAGCCTCACTTCCGCTATTCAAAGTGAAATATATATATATATTTTTTCTACACCAAACACATTTCTTATTTCTTCAAATTTTTAGATGATCTCCATAGGTATTAGCATTGAATGTATGAATTTTTTCTCATCTTAATAAAGTGTCGTATATATTTTTTATTATTTTTGCTTATATTAAATGATTTGAGTAGAAATTTATAGTATATGCTTTTATCTCATTCATGCATGACTGCTACAAAAAAAGAAGAAGAGAGATATATCTAGGGTTACTTAAACCAAATCAAACAGAAAAACCACAAAATTAACCACTCACCAAAATCCTAAAAAATGTACAATCTGTACATGGGTTGACTCTCTAAAAAAAATGATATATATTGAAAAGTATCTTAAAAAAAAGAGAGAGATAAAGAATATATAGTATAATCTACATACTATAATCCATATTGCCTACAAAGTTGTGAGTAAAGGCTAATTACAAAAGAAAGATATAGGAAGTAATTTCCTAAAAAGTCATTGCACTTTCTTCATTTGTAAAAGGCATATATCTTGAAAATCTTTCTTAATGAGTTTGATTTATGCATGCAAATAATTTTTATATATGATATCTTTATAATTTATACATTCGATTCCTTTCATCAGATCAACGTCAAAATAACACTTTGAGCCTTTATTCTTTATACATATGCGAATGATGAGTGCTCAAAAAGCACTAAAATTACCATGATTTTATGCTCATTAATTGATTAAAAATATATATATTTATATGTTTTATCATATATTTATATAAATTTGTCTTTTTAGGAATCACGGGTATTTTTATTGTTTTTCAGGTATTTTGGCTTAAAAACGCAATTTAAAGACTCAAAGAGGAATACTTGAAGCAATACATCAAAAATATATTAATAAATAAGTGGGAAAAGGTCAAAAAACATGGAAAAATTGGACAAAATGGGTCGAAAAGTTCAAACATGTCAAAAGACAATCGCGCCTTGCCCGTACATGTGCCTTAGCACCCAGTGCCCGGCCGCGTGCCCCAGCGCCCCATGGCGCACGCGCTAGCACTGTTCACGCGCGCCGAGTTGCGCGCAACGACATCCCCCCCGCGCGCGCGCGCAATGCCCAGCATCCCCCCTCCGCGCGCCCAACGCCTTTTCGCCCCATTTTTCACGTGCAGCCGCCCACTTGACGTCATGCTGACGTCATTAATGACCTTAGCATTTCCTTTACGCGTTTTTACATTTTTTAACATTTGTTTTACTCATTTTTTTCTCTCCATCCTCACCAATAAATACCCCATTCCCTTCACTTCAAAAAACACCTAAAAACACACTTCTCTCTTCTTTCTTTCTCTTCATTTCTTAGTTTTTAGTTTTTTTTTAGTTTTTCTTATGTTTTAGTTAGTTTCTCTTAGTTTTAGAGTTCTTCCCTCTTTGGGAAGAACTAGTTATGTTTTGGTAATTTATTAGCTTTTTGATTCAATAAATGGGAGTGCAAATTCCGTTTGGAGGTTTTCTAGCAACGGGAATGGCATCGAAGTACTGTAAGGATTTTATTTTCTTTGCAGTTATTTTTTATGCTTTATTCTTACATGTTATATTTAATTTGTCTGTGATTAAATTTAACTGTGCTAGCTGTTTGTAAAAATGATATAATAATAACGTTGTTATGCTTACGAAATATTAAATAGGTAAAAATCTCCAAAATGAATTGATTTTATTTTTATTCAAGATTTTATATTAAGAATGTTAGAGAGATATATTATTTTTCATTACAAACTTAAATCTGAAAATTAGATTTTAAGGTTTAGTTATCCGGTCTAATTTAGAGTAGTGCTCTTTTATTTGTTGGTACAATCGCCCGGTAGTTAGAGTGAAGCTGTATTTCAAAAGTTTTTATAAGAATTATTATCTGAAAATTTATTGACAACATGTTTTCAGTAGTGGTTTTAAAACATGAAAGTTAGTACTCGGATAACTAAATTCTTAGGTTTAATTTGGACACCTTGAATAAAGTTTAAACTGTCTAACCCCACCAAATGTGGCATTTAAATGGTTTATTTTCAATCTCTTAGAAAAAGGAATTAATTTAATTAACCAAATTAGTTATCAACCCCACCCATAGGTGTTAATTGATTTGTTTAGTTAACAAAGAATATCTAACCCCACCAAAGGTGGTATTCATACAAAAAGGGAGAATCAATAAATATCAATTCATATCTTTAATAACCTAGATAATATGAGCAAGCATAATTAACTTAGTTATTATATCCATAAATACTCCACTATTATAAATGATAAAATTTGCATAAATATTTATTGAATCTATGTTTATTTTTATGTTAGTAGATTAAAAACACAAAACCCAAAATATCGTGACAGGATGTTTAGGATTTAATTTCGTTTTTAAAAGTTTGAATAATAAATTAAAAACCACATACATTCCTTCCTTAGATCGACCTTGGGAGTATACTTATCATTTTCTACGAAATGATTCGTGCACTTGCGAGAGTTTTATAAATATTAAAACCAAAGTATTGGCAGAATCGGCGATGCCGGTTTTCGCTCATCAAGTTTTTGGCGCCGTTGCCGGGGATGACTCCGTTGCGGGGATGGCATCAAAGTTTTTGGCAATCCCGATTCTGCTCATCAAGTTTTTGGCGCCGTTGCCGGGGATGACTCCGTTGCGGGGATGGCATCAAAGTTTTTGGCAATCCCGATTCTGCTCATCAAGTTTTTGGCGCCGTTGCCGGGGAAGGAATAGCATTTTTAATTTATTTATCAAAATTTAAAAAAAAAATTTGTGTTGTAAATAATTGTGATTATTTTTTTTGTAAAAAAAATAAAATAAAATAAAATTAATTATAGCATAAATAGTAAAATAATTTAGAAATTTTAAATTTGAAGTAAAAAGTTTTTACCGTTCATGAATAGTAAAAAAACATTAACAAAAAATAAACATTTTTAAATAAAAATTGTACCGTGAATAATAAAATAATTTAGAAATTTAAAATTTGAATTAAAAAAAATTACCGTTCATGAATAGTAAAAAAAATTCAAAAATTTTAAGTTAAAAAAAACACATTCAAAAAAAAATTATTTTGTAAATAGTAAAATAAAGTTACCATTCATAAATAGTTAAAAAAAAAGTTTTAAAAATAAAAAAATAAAAATAAAAAAAAAATTCTAATTTTAAATTGTTTAATAAATATAGTGTTAATAGTAAAATAATTTTGGAATTTGAAATTCCGAAAAAAAAATTAAAAAAATAATAAAAAAAATAAAAGTTTTTTTTACTTAACTTAATTAACCTAGATTTTTACTTTAATTAACTTAGATTTTTATTTAATTTAACTTAATTAACTTAGATTTTCATTAACTTAATTAATTAGATTTTTTTTACTTAACTTAACTTGATTAACTTTTTTTTTTACTAACTTAATTAACTTAAATTTTTTTAATTCACTTAACTTAATTAACATTTTCTTTAAACTTAATTAACTTAGATTTTCATTAACTTAAATTTTTATTTAACTTAACTTAATAACATGAAAAGTAAAGATCTAAGTGAGTTCTGTCTAGGAGACTAGTTCTTGGAAGCCTTTGTGCCACTAGTCTTTCCTGGGAACGTTGTTTTGTCTAGGAGGATGGTTTTTAAGGAGCCTTTGCACCACTATTCTTTCCTGGGAGCACTCTTGGTTAATACTAATTATGTTATTTTTTTATGCTTTAAAAAAAAACAAAACAAAAATTTCTGAACTACCTCCAAAATTTTAAAGTTTTAATTATAATCTAAGGAGTTAGTTGCTTTGTTTAATCTAGGTACAATTGTGTTTTTATGCCTTAATTATTTGATTTGTACCTAGATGTGGGTTATCTAAAACCGTCAAAGTATGCCTCTAGTTTTAAGTACAAAAAGAAATTTGAAAATCAATAGGGCATGACTGAAAAAGTATAGGTAGACAACCTTGTCTTACCTGAAGGTTTGATTGACTCAATGATGAGGGGACATTGAGTTTACTTAAAATGCAATCCCCAAGTTACGTCTTGCTAAGACGTTAAACTAAGCGCTGGATGGGAGGCAACCCATCATTTTAGGTAATTTTCTTTTATTTACTTAATTATTTCATTTTAATTACATGTGAATAATTTTTAAATTGTTAAAACTAAAAATATTTGTTGAGATGTTAGAAGTTCACAGCGATTTGTCTGTATACACTTTAATGATGAATATGATGGATGCACCTGCATTTTCCATTACTACTTGCACATTCTCAGGAAATAGGTAATCTTTCTTCTCTTTTCTCTTTATCTTTAATTTACAGTTGTTACATTGAGGACAATGTAAGTTCTAGGTTGGGGGTGGTGAAAAGTTACCATGCTTAATTAAAAAAAAAGTTTTAACAATTTAAAAATAAAAAAAAATAAAAAATTTAAAAAATAAAAAATATACTTTTTCATTTTTTGTGTGTTTGGTTTTATTTCTATTTTGTGTGATTTAGTAATTTTTGAAAAAAAAAAATTTTCTCACAAAAATTATCATTTCTTTAAATCAAATTTAAGTAAATAGTTAAGTCTTTTGTACTGTTAGATTAATTTTTGAAAACATATCATGAAATATTTTGTAATTATTTTTGATAATTAGTTAGTTTTTGTCATAACTAGTATTTCTTGATAAGATGTAGAAATTATATTAAACCTAAAATCGGTGTTTATGAATTTTTTTAGTAGAGACTACCTTTGTGAGATATAATTTGAGCGTAATTTCCTTTATTCAGAGTGAAATATATATTTTTTCTACTCCAAACACATTTATTATTTCTTCAAATTTTTAGATGATCTCTATAGGTATTAGCATTGAATGTATGAATTTTTTCTCATCTTAATAGAGTATCATATATTTTTTATTATTATTTTTGCTTAGATTAAATGATTTGAGTAGAAATTGATAGTATATGCTTATATCTCATTCATGCATGACTGCTACAAAAAACAAAAAAGACATATCTGGGGTTACCTAAACCAAGATCAAACAGAAAATCCACAAAATTAACCACTCACCAAAATTCAAAAAAAAAAATGAAAATGTACAATATGTACATGGGTTGACTCTCTAAATACATATATTGAGAACTATCTTCAGAAACAAAATAGAGAGATAAAGAATATATAGTATAATCTACATACTATAACCCACATTGCCTACAAAGTTGTGAGTAAAAGCTAATTACAAAAGAAGGATATAGGAAATAATTCCCTAAAAAGTCATTGCACTCTCTTCATTTGTAAAAGGCATATATCTTGAAATTCTTTCTTAATGAGTTTGATTTATGCATGAAAATAATTTTTATATATGATATCTTTATAATTTATACATTTGATTCCTTTCATGAGATCAATGTTAAAATAACACTTTGAGCCTTTATTCTTTATACATATGCGAACATATTAGTTCATTTCTATACATCAACTCTTTCGCATATAAAATAGTATGAGTGTTTGAACCCATAGGATTCAGTGTTTCGAGAGTATTGACTTGTGAGGAATAGAGTCGAAGCGAATTCTAATTCATGACACTGAAATTGGGTGAAATTAAATTGATACATTTTTGACATGAAATATGAAAATGATTTTCGACTAATTATTATAATAAATCATGATTGTTTAAAGAGATTAAAATAACTTATGCTTGAGATTTTAATTATGATCTTAAAGGAGATTAAAAAGTATGAGACATTTTTGTGATATGTTGTTAATTTGTGACTTTGTTGTAAATTTAATTTTTAAGTTGTTTGTTTTTATTGTTTCTTTTGATTTTTACATTTAGTTCAATGTTTGTGGGTATCATTACTGAAAACCCTCACGAGACTCAAACTCGTACACTAGGGCAACCTAGGGGTTTAAAGGCTTGTTGCATAGGCTAAATGCAACTGTGTCAATCCACGGAAGTGATTTAGGATAGTTTAATTTTTAGTTTTTATCGCTTCTCTTGCTAAGGGACTAGCGAAGTTCGTTGGGGTTGTGATGAGTGCTCAAAAAGCACTAAAATTACCATGATTTTATGCTCATTAATTGATTAAAAATATATATATTTATATGTTTTATCATATATTTATATAAATTTGTCTTTTTCGGAATCACGGGTATTTTTATTGTTTTTCAGGTCAACAAACATGGAAAAATTGGACAAAATGGGTTGAAAAGGTCAAACATGTCAAAAAGACGGAAATCGCGCCCATTGCCAGTACAAAGACCCGGCCAAGACGCCCAAAGACCCCAGCGCGCTGGCACTGTTCACGTGCGCCGAGCTGCGCGCAGCGACAGCACCCCCGCGCGTGCGCGCAGTGCCCAGTAGCCCCCCTCCGCGCGCCCAATGCCTTTTCGCCCCATTTTTCACGTGCAGCCGCCCCCATGACGTCATGCTGACGTCATTAATGACCTCAGCATGTCCATTACGCATTTTGACATTTTCTAACATTTTTTTACTCATTTTTTCTCTCCATCCTCACCTATAAATACCTCCCTTCTCTTCACTTCAAAAAACACCTAAAAAGCACACTTCTCTCTTCTTTCTTTCTCTCCATTTCTTAATTTTTAGTTTTTTGTTTGTTTTTCTTATTTTTTAGTTAGTTTCTCTTAGTTTTAGAGTTCTTCCCTCTTTGGGAAGAACTAGTTATGTTTTGGTAATTTATTAGCTTTTTGATTCAATAAATGGGAGTGCAAATTCCGTTTGGAGGTTTTCTAGCAACGGGAATGGCATCGAAGTACTGTAAGGATTTTATTTTCTTTGGAGTTATTTTTTATGCTTTATTCTTACATGTTATATTTAATTTGTCTATAATTAAATTTAACTGTGCTAGCTGTTTGTAAAAAATGATATAATAATAACGTTGTTATGCTTGCGAAATATTAAATAGGTAAAAATCTCTAAAATGAATTGATTTTATTTTTGCAAAAACTTGATGAACGAAAACCGGCATCGCCGATTCTACCAATACTTTGGTTTTAATATTTATAAAACTCTCGCAAGTGCACGAATCATTTCGTAGAAAATGATAAGTATACTCCCAAGGTCGATCTAAGGAAGGAATGTATGTGGTTTTTAATTTATTATTCAAACTTTTAAAAACGAAATTAAATCCTAAACATCCTGTCACGATATTTTGGGTTTTGTGTTTTTAATCTACTAACATAAAAATAAACATAGATTCAATAAATATTTATGCAAATTTTATCATTTATAATAGTGGAGTATTTATGGATATAATAACTAAGTTAATTATGCTTGCTCATATTATCTAGGTTATTAAATATATGAATTGATATTTATTGATTCACCCCGTTTTTGTATGAATACCACCTTTGGTGGGGTTAGATATTCTTTGTTAACTAAACAAATCAATTAACACCTATGGGTGGGGTTGATAACTAATTTGGTTAATTAAATTAATTCCTTTTTCTAAGAGATTGAAAATGAACCATTTAAATGCCACCTTTGGTGGGGTTAGACAGTTTAAACTTTATTCAAGGTGTCCAAATTAAACCTAAGAATTTAGTTATCCGAGTACTAACTTTCAAGTTTTAAAACCACTACTAAAAACATGTTGTCAATAAATTTTCAGATAATAATTCTTATAAAAACTTTTGAAATAGAGCTTCACTCTAACTACCGGGCGATTGTACCAACAAATAAAAGAGCACTACTCTAAATTAGACTGGATAACTAAACCTTAAAATCTAATTTTCAGATTTAAGTTTGTAATGAAAAATAATATATTTCTCTCTAACATTCTTAATATAAAATCTTGAATAAAAATAAAATCAATTCATTTTAGAGATTTTTACCTATTTAATATTTCGCAAGCATAACAACGTTATTATTATATCATTTTTACAAACAACTAGCACAGTTAAATTTAATCACAGACAAATTAAATATAACATGTAAGAATAAAGCATAAAAAATAACTGCAAAGAAAATAAAATCCTTACAGTACTTCGATGCCATTCCCGTTGCTAGAAAACCTCCAAACGGAATTTGCACTCCCATTTATTTAATCAAAAAGCTAATAAATTACCAAAACATAACTAGTTCTTCCCAAAGAGGGAAGAACTCTAAAACTAAGAGAAACTAACTAAAACATAAGAAAAAATAAAAAAAAAACTAAAAACTAAGAAATGGAGAGAAAGAAAGAAGAGAGAAGTGTGTTTTTAGGTGTTTTTTGAAGTGAAGGGAAGGGGGGTATTTATAGGTGAGGATGGAGAGAAAAAATGAGTAAAACAAATGTTAAACAAATGTTAAAAAATGTAAAAACGCGTAATGGACATGCTGAGGTCATTAATGACGTCATGCGAAAAGGCGTTGGGCGCGCGGAGGGGGGCTGCTGGGCAATACGCGCACGCGCGTGGGGGCTGGCGCTGCGCGCATCTCGGCGCACGCGAACGCGCCAGCGCCGGCTGGCGTCTTGCGGCGCGTGCGTGCGTCTGGGGCGCTGAGGTCTTTGCGCGCGCGATTGAAGCGGCCAATGGCGCGATTTTCGTCGTTTTGACATGTTTGACCTTTTCGACCCATTTTGTCCAATTTTTCCATGTTTGTTGACCTTTTCCCACTTATTTGTGATGTATTGCTTCAAGTATTCCTCTTTGAGTCTTTAAATTGCGTTTTTAAGCCAAAATACCTGAAAAACAATGAAAATACCCGTGATTCCGAAAAAGACAAATTTATATAAATATATGATAAAACATATAAATATATATATTTTTAATCAATTAATGAGCATAAAATCATGGTAATTTTAGTGCTTTTTTAGCACTCATCAGCGAACGTATTAGTTCATTTCTATACATGAACTCTTTCACATATAAATTAGTATGAGTGTTTGAAACGATAGGATTCAGTGTTTTGAGAGTATTGACTAGTGAGGAATAGAGTCGAAGTAAATTCAGATTCTAGACACTGAAATTGGGTGAAATTAAATTGATACATTTTTTATATGAAATATGAAAATGATTTTCGACTAATTATTATAATAAATCATGATTGTTTAAGAAGATTAAAATAACTTATGCTTGAGATTTTAATTATGATCCTAAAGGAGATTAAAAAGTATGAGACATTTTTGTGATATGTTGTTTTCTTTTATTCTTAAAGGTTAATTTTTGATTTTGTTGTAATTTTAGTTTTTAAGTTAATTGTTTTTATTATTTCTTTTAATTTTTACATTTAGTTCAATGTTTGTGGGTATCATTACTGAAAACCCTCACGAGACTCAAACTCGTCCACTAGGGCAACCTAGGGGTTTAAAGGCTTGTTGCATAGGCTAAATGCAATTGTGTCAATCCACGGAAGTGATTTAAGATAGTTTAATTTTTAGTTTTTATCGCTTCTCTTGCTAAGGGACTAACAAGAAGCTCGTTGGGGGTTGTGATGAGTGCTCAAAAAGCACTAAAATTACCATGATTTTATACACATTAATTGATTAAAAATATATATATTTATATGATTTTATCATGTATTTATATAAATTTATCTTTTTCAAAATCACGTGTATTTTTATTATTTTTCAAGTATTTTTGCTTAAAAATGAAACTTAAAGACTCTAAGAGGAATACTGGAGGCAATACATCACAAATATATTCAAAAATAAATGAGGAAAAGTCAACAAATATGGAAAATTGGACAAAATGGGTCAAAAAGGTCAAAAATGTCAAAAAGGAGGAAATCGCGCACGCAGGCGCCCAGCCGTGCCGGCCAACGCGTGCAGCACACCCATTTCGTGCGCGCCCGCACCCATCAACGCCTGGTCCCGTGCACAGTGCATTTCCATTCCGTGTGCACTGCGCACGCCCCTACTCCTGTCCCTACCAGCCGTTGCCCATCTGCGCCCTAATCCGCGCTCACCACCTACCTGCTTATGTCAACTGACATCATCTTCACCTACTACGTGTTTCCTCCATTTTTAATCATTTTTTCACCCACTTTTTATTCATTTTCTCTCCAATTCTCTTCACTTCATACCACACCTAAAAACCCATCTTCTTCTCTCTTTCTTTCTCTCTTTCTTTCTTTCTCTCTTTTCTTAGTTTTTAGTTTTTCCTTAGTTAGTTTTTCTTAGTTTTAGAGTTCTTCTCTTTTTGAGAAGAACTAGTTATGTTTTTGTAATTTATTTGTTTTTTGATTCAATAAATGGGAGTGCAAATTCCGTTTAAAGGTTTTCCAACAACAGGAATAGCATCAAAGTACTGTAAGGATTTTATTTTATTTACAGTTATTTTTTTATGCATTATTCTTACATGTTATATTTAATTTGTCTATGATTAAATTTAACTTTGTTGGCTGTTTGTAAACATGATATAATAATAACGTTCTTATGCTTGAGAAATATTAAATATGTAAAAATCTCTAAAATGAATTGATTTTGTTTTTATTCAAGATTTTATATTAAGAATGTTAGAGAGAAATATATTATTTTTCATTACAAACTTAAATTTGAAAATTAGATTTTAAGATTTAGTTATCCGGTCTAATTTAGAGTAATGCTCTTTTATTTGTTGGTACAATCGCCCAGTAGTTAGAGTGAAGCTCTATTTCAAAAGTTTTTATAAGAATTATTATGTGAAAATGTATTGACAACATATTTTCAGTAGTGGTTTTAAAACTTGAAAGTTAGTACTTAGATAATTAAATTCTTAAGTTTAATTTGGACACCTTGAATAAAGTTTAAACTGTCTAACCCCACCAAAGGTGGCATTTGAATAGTTCATTTTCAATCTCTTAGAAAAAGAAATTAATTTAATTAACCAAATTAGTTATCAACCCCACCCATAGGTATTAGTTTATTTGTTTAGTTAACAAAGAATATCTAACCCCACCAAAGGTGTTATTCATATAAAAAAGAGAGAATCAATAAATATCAATTCATATCTTTAATAACCTATATAATATGAGCAAACATAATTAAATTAGTTATTATATCCATAAATACTCAACTATTATAAATGATAAAATTTTGAATCAATATTTATTGAATCTGTATCTATGTTTATTTTTATGTTATTAGATTAGAAACACAAAAACTCAAATATTGTGACATGATGTTTAGGATTTAATTTCGTTTTTAAAAGTTTGAATAATAAATTAAAAACCACATTTAATTCTTTCTTAGATCTACCTTGGGAGTATACTTATCATTTTCTACGAAATGATTCGTGTATTTAGGAGAGTTTTATAAATATAAAACCAAAGTATTGGTAGGATTGGTTATGTCGGTTTTGCTCATCATCTTGCGAAAAATACCCTTTTTGCAAAATACGTAAGTGAAAGTCTATTTTTTAACTAGTTTACTAATAATCCATATCAATTTTTTTCATATATTTGTTAAATACTGTTAAAAAATATAATATCACATTAAAATATATATACAAATTAAATAGAATATGTTATTATAAATAAAATATATTTATTAAAGCAAAATATATATATGTAATTAGTTTTTATAAAAATGTTAGGCAAGGCTACAACTTCCTTATCTTCCACCTCTAGTTCTAACATGGGATAACAACAATTTGATTTTGGTTGATTTTTGTCTAAAAAGCTAACGTAATCAATATATATATATATATATATATTTTGCTAAATCAAAAATCAAAATTTACATTATATTTGGATAAAAAAATATTATATCAACTTGTTTACGTTGATTTGATATATTTGATTTATGATTTAGATTTATTTATTTTTAACATGCATTTAAATTAGTTTAATCTAAATTAATAAATAAAATGCTTAATCAATAATTTAATTTAAAAAATTGTATATTAACATTTAAGTTAGAATTTTTCGTTTCAAATTGAGACAAATTCTTGAAATTGAATAAGTTATTTAAAACTCAAAAATAACAAGTAATTTAGATATTTTTATTAGTTAGGTAAATATTTATAAAAATGAGCATCATAGATAATATAAATTGTTTTATATTTTAAATTGATATAAAAAATTAATTAAAATTAATGATTATAAATATATATTTAATATAAATGTAAAAAATCAATGTGTGTTTTAATAATTATTAAAAACTTTGTTTTCAAAATCTTAAAATTTGAATTAATCCATCGTTTTTAGTAAGAAACAAAATTGAAAATATTCTTCAAAATTGCATGAAGAAATCAGAGGAAGAAATCAATACATTTATTTTAAGTACGGAGAAAACTCACTTACAAGATAAAATATGGAAATTACAAAGATTAAAACAAAAAGATATACCAAGGATTCATGCCAACAGCCCTAATCTTTTTCCACCAATAGTTCTCTCTCACTCTTTTTCTACCGCAATGGGAATCAACCATGAATGCCACTCTGATAATTCCTTATTGCTGTCTCCCGGCTTCCCTGTGCAGCGAAGAGCCCAATTCAGATACAATGCCGCTGCTCTACTTTTCCTTTTCCCCTCATCTCTGCCGCCACCCTCTATTTCATTCTCGTCACAGAACTGATAAAAGACTATATACATCTCTTACATAACTTAAATATTAACTAATCTTTAATTCATTCTCGTCTCAAAACCGATAAAAGATTGTATAGACCGTCTCTTGTATAACTTAAATGCTAACTAATCGAGTGGGCTTGAAAAAGGAATGGGCTGATGAAACTACGCCCGAAACAAGTTACCTAAGTAAACTCAGTAAAAAGTCCTAAACAATATTACAAATAAAATGAAATTATTGCTTTAACAAATCAGCCCCGATACAAGAGATATAATTTCATATACTATATAATGTAATAATTTTTATAAATATATAAGTATGTTGAAAGTATTGATCCGTAAATTTTAAACCTGAATTGATCTTAGTTTTTTTAATTTTAAAAACAAAATCAATACATGTAGACATATAAAATATAAAAATTTGTTTGATTTGAATTATTTTTATTTAGAGGTGTTAATTGAGATAAGATATTAATGATGAGATAATCCATTAATTTTTAAAATTTATCTTATCTTATCTAACTTAATTTTTAATGAGATATGATAGTAATAAAATAATACTGATTGATATGACTCATTTGTCCTTAATAGGCTTAAATGATACAAGTAAAAATACAAAAGAAATAAAAAATATAATAAAATAATAACTTCAAATGTAAGTTTAATAAGAAAAATGTACAAAAAAATCTAAAGTTAATCCATTAAAACTACAATCTAAATAAGATAAGATAATATTTAAATGAAATGATATAATATTACATAATGAGTCTATTAGAAACACTAAATGTATCATAAGATGAGATAAATATGCCTATTTTACATCTCAATTTTCAATCGGATTCATCAATTATTATGTCCAAGCATAAACCCTCGAGCTAAGTCATTAAATATAACTCAATATGAATCTTCATGCCCCACTATTACAAGAATGAGCTTTTAAGTCGGTTAGGTGAATTGACTTAAAACGAAGGGACTTAAAATTTAAAGTTGGGTAATGGGTTGAACCGACTTTCAATTTTATATTTTTTAACCTATTTTGCAAATTTTTTGCTATCCTCACTATATTTTTTCGATAACATAATAGTAGAAAAAACCAAAATATATTTAAAAGAGTTTTTAAATAGTACAAATAATTAAAAAATTAAATAATAATTAATTACTTGAGAATTAAATTTATTACAAAAATAATAATTTATATACAACACACACACACACACACATATTTAAATTCAATTACAAATAAAGTGATGACGCCTCTTTTGTCATGAATTTTGTAATATTCCCACTTTATTTCAGGGAGAGGAAGTTTGATTTGTTGCTTAGAATCACTAGCAATGTCCCTTCATAATGACCAAGGAACTCTCCAATGAGATGAGATGGATTTTAGGTAGAAAAACAGGTCCAAGCAACAATTCATTCCACTAAACATCCATCAAACAAGCCCAAACTTCAGAGACATAAGAATAGAGAAATTAAAACATTAAAAAAATTACCATGATGTTGTCCTATACTATTCAATATCATCAGATTATTCTACTTATTCTTCTAGTGATGTAATAATTTAGAGCATGTGTTTTACCCATTATTCTCGTAAATCCTCAAAATTTGCATATTATAGCCAGATTTGTTCTAACCAAAGAACAACATGTATTTAAATTCAAAATAAGAATGTAATATCCTGAATTCACAAAAAATAACTTATATATGTTAAAAAAATTATATTAATAAAATAGATTACCACATTTTTAATTGGAATGTTGATTTTTGAGGTGATTTTGCTCATAAATTTCACGACAAAGTAATCATATATGACTCCATCATTTGTTATGGAACCTATAAGAAACAAATATACATGTTTTTCCATATTCGTACATATTTATTATTCAATAGTAAAATTCATTAAATTACTAATATTTACTTATACATACCATAACTTTTTCCCATATAAGCTTATGTGATGTTTTAAGATCAATCCTCCTACTCTTGTTCCATAACTTCCATGCCCTATCAAAGTTTAAAACAATTAGTTCTTTATCAAATATTGCAAATAAAAATAGCTAACTATAACTGTTACATTTCAACAACTATTTTTGTGTCTTTACTCAACTATATGGAAGTGATGAGTGCTCAAAAAGCACTAAAATAACCATGATTTTATGCACATTAATTGATTAAAAATATATATATTTATATGTTTTATCATATATTTATATAAATTTGTCTTTTTCGGAATCACGGGTATTTTTATTGTTTTTCAAGTATTTTGGCTTAAAAATGCAATTTAAAGACTAAAAGAAGAATACTTGAAGCAATACATCACAAATAAATTAATTAATAAGTGGAAAAAGGTCAACAAACATGGAAAAATTGGACAAAATGGGTCGAAAAGGTCAAAAATGTCAAAAAGCAGAAAAACGCGCCGCCGCGCCTAGCACCCAGCTCCGCCCAAAACTGCGCGCGGTACTGTTCATGCGCGCAAAACTGCGCGCGGGTACTGTTCATGCGCGCAGCACTGCGCGCGGGACTGTTCATGCGCGCAAAGACCTTGCGCGAGGTTACTGTTCATGCGCAGCGACTCGCGCGGGTTCTGTTCACGCGCGGCTAGCCGCCCAACAGCCCGCCACCGCGCCCCCAACGCGTTTTTGCCCCATTTTTCACGTGCAGCAAATTTCTATGACGTCATGGCCGACGTCATTGATGACCTCAACATGTCCACTACACGTTTTTATTTTTTTTATATTTTTTTAACATTTTTTACTCATTTTTTCTCTCCATCCTCACCTATAAATACCCTCTTCCATTCACTTCAAAGCACACCTTCAAACACCTCAAAACCTCACTTCTCTCTTCTTTCTTTCTCTCATTTCTTAGTTTTTGAGTTTTCTTTAGTTTCTTTCTTAGTTTCTAAGCTTTTCTTAGTTTTTCTCTTAGTTCTTAGTTCAAGTGTCTTAGGTTCAGAGTTCTTCTCCTTTTTAGATGTACTTGTAAGGTTTTTGTAATAATTTAGATTTTTGATTTCAATAAATGGAAGTGCAAATTCCGCTTGGAGGTTTTCTAGCAACGGGGATGGCTTAAAAGTTTTGTAAGGATGTTATTTTCTTTACTGATTATTTTTGTGCTTTATTCTTACATGTTATATTTAATTTGTGCGTGATTAAATTTAACTGTGCTAGCTGTTTATAATCATGATATAATAATAACGTTGTTATGCTTGTGAAATATTAAATAGGTGAAAATTTCTAAAATGAATTGAGTTTATTTTTATTCAAGATTTTATATTAAGGATGTTAGAGAGAAATATATTATTTTTCATTACAAACTTAAATCTGAAAATTAGATTTTAAGGTTTAGTTATCAGGTCTAATTTGGCGTAGTGCTTTCTTCTTTGTTGGTCCAATCGCCCGGTAGTTAGAGTGAAGCTCTATTTCAAAAGTTTTTATAAGAATTATTATGTGAAAATGTATTGACAACATGTTTTCAATAGTGGTTTTAAAACTTGAAAGTTAGTACTCGGATAACTAAATTCTTGGGTTTAATTTGGACACCTTGGATAAAGTTTAAACTGTCTAACCCCACCAAAGGTGGCATTTAAATGATTCATTTTCAATCTCTTAGAAAAAGTAATTAATTTAATTAACCAAATTAGTTATCAACCCCACCCATAGGTGTTAATTGATTTGTTTAGTTAACAAAGAGTATCTAACCCCACCAAAGGTGGTATTCATACAAAAAAGAGAGAATCAATAAAATATCAATTTATATCTTTAATAACCTAGATAATATGAGCAAGCATAATTGACTTAGTTATTATATCCATAAATACTCCACTAATATAAATGATAAAATTTGCATGAATATTTATTGAATCTGTAATTATATTTATTTGTAGATAAATATTTATTGAATTTGTATCTATGTTTATTTTTTTATTTAATCTGTATATATGTTTATTTTATGTTATTAGATTAGAAACACAAAAACCAAACTATCGTGACAGGATGTTTATGATTTAATTTCGCTTTTTAAAAGTTTGAATAATAAATTAAAAACCACATACATTCCTTCCTTAGATCGACCTTGGGAGTATACTTATCATTTTCTACGAAATGATTCGTGCACTTGCGAGAGTTTTACAAATATTAAAACCAAAGTATTTGCGAGAATTGGCGATGCCGATTTTCGCTCATCAAGTTTTAGCGCCCGTTCTTGGTGATGGTATCAAGTTTTTGGCCATTCTTGAAGGAATAGCGTTTTTAATTTATTTATCAAAATTTTAAAAATATTTTTGTGTTGTAAATAATTGTGATTTTAAAAAAAAAAAAAAATTTTAATCAAATTTCAAATTTCATAAGAAATAAAAATAAAAAAAATAAAAAAATAGATAAAATAAAATAAAATAAAAAAATAAAAAAATAAAAAAAAATTTTAATTATAGCATAAATAGTAAAATAATTTAGAAATTTGAAATTTGAAGTAAAAAATTTTTATCGTTAATGAATAGTAAAAAAATAATAATTAAAAAAAAATTTGAAATTAATAAGAAATAAGATAGCATGAGTAGTAAAATAAAATTACCGTTCGTAAAAAAAAAATAAAAATAAAAATAAAAATAAAAAAATAAAAATAAAAAAATAAAAAATAAAAAAAAACCAAAATTTTAATTTTTTTTTTTTTAGTTTAATTTTTACTTTTTTTTATTTTCTTTTACCTTTTTCAATTTTTTTTATATTATTTTTTATTTTTCTTTTTTTTAGCTATTGTTTTTATTTTTCTTCTTGATTTTTAGTTAACTTACTTAACTTAATTTTTCTTTTACTAACTTAATTAACTTAGATTTTTTTTTAACATGAACTTAGGTTTTTACTTAAATTTTCATTAACTTAATTAACTTAGATTTTTTTTTACTTCACTTAGCTTAATTAACTTTTTACTAACTTAATTAACTTAGATTTTTTTTAACTTAACTTAATTAACTTAGATTTTTTTTAATTCACTTAACTTAATTAACCTTTTCTTTAAACTTAATTAACTTAGATTTTCATTAACTTAAATTTTTATTTAACTTAACTTAATAACATGAAAAGTAAAGATCTAAGAGAGTTCTGTCTAGGAGACTAGTTCTTGGAAGCCTTTGTGCCACTAGTCTTTCCTGGGAACGTTGTTCTGTCTAGGAGGATGGTTTTTAAGGAGCCTTTGCACCACCATTCTTTCCTGGGAGCACTCTTGGTTAATACTGATTATGTTATTTAAAAAAAAATTAACTATCTCCAAAATTTTAAAGTTTTAATTACAATCGAAGGAGCTAGTTTCTTTGTTTAATCTAGGTACAATTGTGTTTTTATGCCTTAATTATTTGATTTGTACCTAGATGTGGGTTATCTAAAACTCAAAATATGCCTCTAGCTTTAAGTACTGAGAAAGAAATCACGAAAATCAATAGGGCATGATGAAAAAGTATAGGTAGACAACCTTGTCTTACTGCCAGGTTTGATTGACTCAATGATGAGGGGACATTGAGTTTACTTAAAATGCAATCCCAGTTACGTCTTGCTAAGGCGTTAAACTAAGCTGGATGGGAGGCAACCCATCATTTTAGGTAATTTTCTTTTATTTCTTTTATTTACTTAATTTTATTGTTTATTTCATTTTAATTACATGTGAATAATTTTTAAATTGTTAAAACTAAAAATATTTGTTGAGATGTTAAGTTCACAATGATCCGTCTTCGTATACACTTTAATGATGAATATGATGGATGCACCTGCATTTTCCATTACTACTTGCACATTCTCAGGAAATAGGTAATATTTCTTCTCTATTTTCTTTATCTTTAATTTACAGTTGTTACATTGAGGACAATGTAAGTTTTAGGTTGGGGGTGGTGAAAAGTTACCATGCTTAATTAAAAACAAAAGTTTTAACAATTTAAAAATAAAAAAATAAATATTTAAAAAAATAAAAAAATATACTTTTTTATTTTTTGTGTGTTTGGTTTTATTTCTATTTTGTGTGATTTAGTAATTTTTGGAATAAAAGAAAAACTTTTCTCACAAAAATTTATCATTTCTTGAAATCAAATTTAAGTAAATAGTTAAGTCTTTTGTACTGTTAGATTAATTTTTGAAAACACATCATGAAATATTTTGTAATTATTTTTGATAATTAGTTAGTTTTTGTCATAATTAGTATTTCTTGATAAGATGTAGAAATTATATTAAACCCAAAATCGGTGTTTATGAATTTTTTTAGTGGAGACTACCTTTGTGAGATATAATTTGAGCCTAATTTCCTTTATTCAGAGTGAAATATATATTTTTTCTACTCCAAACACATTTCTTATTTCTTCAAATTTTTAGATGATCTCTATAGGTATTAGCATTGAATGTATGAATTTTTTTCTCATTTTAATAGAGTATCATATATTTTTTATTATTATTTTTGCTTAGATTAAATGATTTGAGTAGAAGTTGATAGTATATGCTTATATCTCATTTATGCATGACTACTACAAAAACAAAAAGACATATCTGGGGTTACCTAAACCAAGATCAAACAGAAAAGCCACAAAATTAACCACTCACCAAAATCCAAAATATGTACAATCATACATTGGGTTGACTCTCTAAAATACATATATTGAGAAATATCTTCAGAAAAAAAATAGAGAGATAAAGAATATATAGTATAATCTACATACTATAACCCACATTGCCTACAAAGTTGTGAGTAAAGGCTAATTACAAAAGAAGGATATAGGAAATAATTCCCTAAAAAGTCATTGCACTCTCTTCATTTGTAAAAGGCATATATCTTGAAATTCTTTCTTAATGAGTTTGATTTATGCATGAAAATAATTTTTATATATGATATCTTTATAATTTATACATTTGATTCCTTTCATGAGATCAATGTTAAAATAACACTTTGAGCCTTTATTCTTTATACATATGCGAACATATTAGTTCATTTCTATACATCAACTCTTTCGCATATAAATTAGTATGAGTGTTTGAACCCATAGGATTCAGTGTTTTGAGAGTATTGACTTATGAGGAATAGAGTCGAAGCGAATTCTAATTCATGACACTGAAATTGGGTGAAATTAAATTGATACATTTTTGATATGAAATATGAAAATGATTTTCGACTAATTATTATAATAAATCATGATTGTTTAAAGAGATTAAAATAACTTATGCTTGAGATTTTAATTATGATCTTAAAGGAGATTAAAAAGTATGAGACATTTTTGTGAGATGTTGATAATTTGTGATTTTGTTGTAAATTTAATTTTTAAGTTGTTTGTTTTTATTGTTTCTTTTGTTTTTACATTTAGTACAATGTTTGTGGGTATCATTACTGAAAACCCTCACGAGACTCAAACTCGTCCACTAGGGCAACCTAGGGGTTTAAAGGCTTGTTGCATAGGCTAAATGCAACCGTGTCAATCCACGGAAGTGATTTAGGATAGTTTAATTTTTAGTTTTTATCGCTTCTCTTGCTAAGGGACTAGCAAGAAGTTGGTCGGGGGTTGTGATGAGTGCTCAAAAACGACTAAAATAACCTTGAATCTATGCACATTAAATGATTAAAAATATATATATTTATATGTTTTATCATATATTTATATAAATTTGTCTTTTTTCGAATCACGGGTATTTTTATTGTTTTTCGTATTTTGGCTTAAAAGCGCAATTTAAAGAGTCAAAGAAGAATACTTGAAGCAATACATCACAAATAAATTAATTAATAAGTGGAAAAAGGTCAAGAAACATGGAAAAATTGGACAAAATGGGTCGAA
Source organism: Hippophae rhamnoides (assembly GCA_033030585.1). Classification (NCBI taxonomy): domain Eukaryota; kingdom Viridiplantae; phylum Streptophyta; class Magnoliopsida; order Rosales; family Elaeagnaceae; genus Hippophae; species Hippophae rhamnoides. The sequence continues at coordinate 45,434,624 of CM065429.1, read as the reverse complement.
AAGGTCAAAAATGTCAAAAAGCAGTAGCGCGCCGCGCCCGTAGCGCGCTTAGCACCCAGCTCCGCCCAAAACTGCGCGTACTTGTTTCATGCGCGCAAAACTGCGCGCGAGGTTCTTGTTCATGCGCGCAGCGACAGCGGGTTCTGTTCACGCCAGCGTCGTAGCCGCCATACGCGCCCAGCGTTTTTGACCCATTTTTCACGTGCAGCAGCCCCTATGGCGTCACGCCGACGTCATTGATGACCTCAAAGATGTCCACTACACGTTTTTTATTTTTTATATTTTTTTAACATTTTTTACTCATTTTTTCTCTCCATCCTCACCTATAAATACCCTCTTCCATTCACTTCAAAGCACACCTTCAAACACCTCAAAACCTCACTTCTCTCTTCTTTCTTTCTCTCATTTCTTAGTTTTTGAGTTTTCTTTAGTTTCTTTCTTAGTTTCTAAGCTTTTCTTAGTTTTTCTCTTAGTTTTTAGTTCAATTGTCTTAGGTTTAGAGTTCTTCTCTTTTTGAGAGGAACTTGTAATGTTTTTGTAATAATTTAGATTTTTGATTCAATAAATGGAAGTGCAAATTCCGCTTGGAGGTTTTCTAGCAACGGGAATAGCGTCAATCTTGTAAGGATGTTATTTTCTTCTGATTATTTTTGTGCTTTATTCTTACATGTTATATTTAATTTGTCTGTGATTAAATTTAACTGTGCTAGCTGTTTATAATCATGATATAATAATAACGTTGTTATGCTTGCGAAATATTAAATAGGTGAAAATTTCTAAAATGAATTGAGTTTATTTTTATTCAAGATTTTATATTAAGGATGTTAGAGAGAAATATATTATTTTTCATTACAAACTTAAATCTGAAAATTAGATTTTAAGGTTTAGTTATCCGGTCTAATTTAGAGTAGTGCTCTTTTATTTGTTGGTACAATCGCCCGGTAGTTAGAGTGAAGCTCTATTTCAAAAGTTTTTATAAGAATTATTATGTGAAAATGTATTGACAACATGTTTTCAATAGTGGTTTTAAAACTTGAAAGTTAGTACTCGGATAACTAAATTCTTGGGTTTAATTTGGACACCTTGGATAAAGTTTAAACTGTCTAACCCCACCAAAGGTGGCATTTAAATGATTCATTTTCAATCTCTTAGAAAAAGTAATTAATTTAATTAACCAAATTAGTTATCAACCCCACCCATAGGTGTTAATTGATTTGTTTAGTTAACAAAGAGTATCTAACCCCACCAAAGGTGGTATTCATACAAAAAAGAGAGAATCAATAAAATATCAATTTATATCTTTAATAACCTAGATAATATGAGCAAGCATAATTAACTTAGTTATTATATCCATAAATACTCCACTAATATAAATGATAAAATTTGCATGAATATTTATTGAATCTGTAATTATATTTATTTGTAGATAAATATTTATTGAATTTGTATCTATGTTTATTTTTTTATTTAATCTGTATATATGTTTATTTTATGTTATTAGATTAGAAACACAAAAACCAAACTATCGTGACAGGATGTTTAGGATTTAATTTCGTTTTTAAAAGTTTGAATAATAAATTAAAAACCACATACATTCCTTCCTTAGATCGACCTTGGGAGTATACTTATCATTTTCTACGAAATGATTCGTGCACTTGCGAGAGTTTTACAAATATTAAAACCAAAGTATTTGCGAGAATTGGCGATGCCGATTTTCGCTCATCAGGAAGCTCAGTCACAGTACCAAACATAATTTCCATATAGATAAAGGATTATCAACATCCAATGATCTTGGCCTTGTGCAAAATTTAGTGGCCAAAAAGATTATCAACTTTTGATTTCTATTTAGTGTTAATGCCCTATCACATAATTGTTTAGCTCTTATGTTAACATCATACTCTTGATATTGATTGACAAATGATGAATCATAGAACAATGCTAAAAGGGATAAGTGATTAGCTTGAAGTAGATAATAACATGCCCTATATAAAAGAAATGTATATAAATTATTAGATAATATAATTATAATTATATGTTCTACATAAATGAAAGTTATTTACTAATGGAGTACTCATCTTGTCCACACATATTGTCAACCATCTTCTTGGACCATGGTAGCATCAGAAGGCACATGTAGTGGACAATGATGCATAAATGATTGATCAATTACTATTCTCCAATAATTTGAAAAATATTGATTATGAATCATTCAATCATCGCTCAATTGTTGTATCGTTCCAATAGCAACATAGTCCATGGAAGATGGATGTTTCAACAAAAATTTCATAATCTATAAAAACATTTAATTGTTATATATAATAAATATTAAAAATAATAGACTATCCACATAAGCTTTAAATCTAACCACAAATGATTCATCAAATGGAGGAGGACTCCTATGTGGGGTAGCTATTGGAAGGAAATTCTCATCAAAACATTCATCATATGATGGATGGTAATAATTCACAGATTGCATTGGAGATACTGAACCACTACCTGATTGTATCTGCATTCCTAGCATAAATGGATGAATAATAGGATGACTATATCCCATAGAGAATATAGATTGGGCGCCATAAGATTGCATGTGGGGGCATGGGTGGCATGGATGGTGGCATGCTTTGTGATGCGTATTTTCGCAAGTGTACGAATCGTTCAAGTAATAAAGTGTACAAAAGTACGGATATCGAACCCACAAGGAATGTCGTTACTAAATACCGAAATTGACTAACCTTAATTTTATTTGAAAACCGAATTGTTGAAATTGTTTTAAAAGCAAATTAACATAAAACTAAAGCAAATAACAAAATTTAATGTTGTTCACAAATGATTAAAAACGCTAAAGCATTTGATTTCGCTAAATCAATTCAATCCGATTTCAAGTTATGTTATATGAAAATCAAAGTTAGAAGTGATGGTTGAAAAACCCAAACTTATCTAATACTCTTTCTCAAGTTATATTAGAATTACTTATCTATGAAAACCGACTATATTTCTATGAATATTTAATCACAAATAAGCACATTACGATTTATGGAATTTCTGGAATAACCACATACATCATGCATTAGGTGTCAAACTCGCATTCAACATACGATATTTATCACAAGAAGCATCATTACACATCTCCTCTCGGTCTCAATATAATGCAACAAATCATATAAATCTTGATAAGAAATTTAAAAGCATTAAGCATGGAAATAAATACTCGACTTGAAAACAATGAATTCATATAACCATAACAAAAGAAATCAGATTTTCATGATTCAACTACATCATAGCCTTAGCAAAAACGAATTAGTTCATAACGAAAATAAGAACAAACATTATTTCAATTGAATCCATGAATAACAAATATCAATAAACTGCAGAATATAAAAACTAAGGAGAAGAGATGAAAAACTCTAGAAGATGAAGGCTTGGTAGCAACAATGGTGAAGATCCTTCAAGTTTCTCCAAAATTTCCTTCTCTTCTCCAAAAATTCCTTTGAACTTTGCTTTCTGCCCTGGCCTTCTTCTCCATCATAATGTATATATAGGTCTAGGGTTTTGGAGGGAAATTTTGGAACAAAACAGCATAAAAAAATGTTTTCGAACGAAACTCGCCGCGGCGGGATTTCTGGAAAACTTACAATTTCGGTTATGCTAAATCTCGCCGGCGGCGGGATTATTGTGGCCGACGGGGAGATGCACTTGGCCGGCGGTGAGATGTATTTGGCCGGCGGCGAGATGTATTTTGCCAAAATCCGTGCTCTTGGGAAGATTTTCAACATTTTTTCTGTAAGGTTTTCGCCGGTGGCGAGAATATCCTCGCCGGTGGCGAAATTCCAAATTTTGAAATTTTGTTTTCTTTTTCTTTGATTCAATCCCGATCATTGTACTTTGTCCCTAACTTCTCCAAAATCATGATTTTACCTGAAATTGCATTTTAAACATGAAATACCCGTGAAATGACATTTGTGGATTAAATAATCAAATAAACACAATTTTCACACAAATATCAACATTTAAATCATAACAAAAATGCAATAATTTAGCTCTTATCAACAACCCCCAACCAGCTTCTTGCTAGTCTCTAGCAAGAAAAGCGATCTATTTAATAAATTCAAAGGAGACATTAAGAGAAACTTCAAAGGAAATTTATTCTATTTACAAAATTACATTAAGCGTATGCAATAAGCCTTTAAACCCCTAGGTGGCCCTAGTAGGACGAGTTGTAGTCTCGTGAGGGCTTCCAGTGATGACACCCACAAACATCTTACCTATAACTATCCTAAATTAAAACAATAACATAACATAAAAAATAATTTGCACAAATGTCTCAAAAATTGTAAATAACACTCAACATATAGAATAATTAAATGTCACCTAAGTTTTAAGAAATCTCAAATGCCAATTTCACTTTTGTTATTGACTGTTAAACATCCATCAAACCACAAACCAATAGCCATAATGCCCAGATAATATTATGCAAAACATCCACAAACAAAAAAGGTGAAATCTCAAACTCCATAGGCTCACTCTTCAAAACTCCACTAATGAAGAAAAATACACCACTTCGGATCAATAGGACTTTATTAGGCTTGTAATGTTAGGCTTAGTTATTTGGTTAAGAAAGAACGGGAAGTGTCAAAATACAAATAATAGCACTTATTAAATTAAACACAACCAATTAAGTAAAAGAGTAACACCATTTAACCCAAATTGTTTCTTCCAATCATAACCCATTTTTCCAAAGATAAACAAAATTCTTCCTCGATCTTTCACCTCAGTACATCCATTACTAACACTCTTTTATTTACTAGAGTGTGAAGGCCCTTTTTTTCTCGTTTTCTTTTCTTTTTTTCTTTTCTTTTCTTCATTGTTTTTTTTAAACATAACCCCCAACCAATTTCTTCCAATATATGTGGAAGATGTCTTTTTTTTCTTTTTTTTATTCCATCCTTACTCCAATTTCTCTTGAAAAGTTTGTGTTCAAAATTAAGTGCTCTTAACAAATAAGGTAGGAATTATATATATATATATATATATATATATTGGCTAAATAAAAGGTAGGTTATAGAAGGCAAAAAGAAAGAAAAATAAGGCTAACAATATATTTAAATCGGCTCAATGAGGTAACTAGTGATGTAAAGATAACAAGGTAGGCTTAAAATGGCACAATCGATCCAAAAATGACCTATATCCTATCCTAAACAGTGCAATTCCAAATTATTTCGCCTCAAGAGGTTTTCAAATGAGTTCTAGAGTTTGTTGAGATCACAAAAATGTCCATGAAAAATTCGCACATAAGACTTCTCTAAGCATTTAGACTAATCAACCAAATCATACCACATACCAAAAGAGTTGCCAACTATGTAAAATCAGCATTTGAAATTATCTTTAAACCAAAGCAAAATTTAATGTCTTCTAAAAGCTACTTGTTATCACAATCACATTATTATGATCAACGTGCAAATTAAAATAAATAAAATGCAAATAAAATAAAAAATAAAAAGAAAAGAAATTAAATCAAAATGCAGAAAAATAAATGGAAAATCAAAATTAAACACAAATAAACACACAAACAAAACTAATAAAAATGAAGGGAAGAAAAGATTTACCGTTTACTGCACCCCAACCAAAACCTTACATTGTCCTCAATGTAAGAAAGAAAAACTGTATATGGCTTTTTTTTCTTACCTGCAAGACAAATAAAATAAGCAAATTTAATTAAAAATAAAATTATCATAAAATGAAGTGCAGAATTTAAAATTTCTAAAATAAAATGAGATAAAAGATAAGAAAACAAATCTGATGGGTTGCCTCCCATTAAGCGCTTTAAGTTATAGTCATTAGCTAGACTTTTTGTCATTCTTTACTGCAGTTGTTGTAACTCTAGAGAATCTTTCTGCTTGTTGAATTCTCCGCCAAAATATGGCTTCAAACATTGTCCATTCACCTTGAAAGTTCCAGTTGTTTCATGACTGATCTCAATTCCTCCATAAGGAAACACCTTGGTTACTAGGGAAGGTCCTGACCAACGAGATTTAAGCTCTACTGGAAAAAGTCTGAGACAGGAATTATAAAGCAAAAATTTCTGTCCCAAAATGATACGGATCCTATAGGAGAAAAAACCTAAGATCCAAGTAACTCAAAGGAATAAGAAAGAATGAGTCGCTAAAAAGATGGTTAAGATGATCAAAATTGGAACCCCAAGGAACATGGATGGAAAACAATTCAATAAAGTGTGATGAAAGTTTAAGACATCCATAAGGAGTGTAAACGATGGACTTTTTGGTCAAAAGTATGAAGAACAAAAATACTGCTTCGGTGCATTTTTAGGAATCCAGATGAGCTTCGATTTGAATTAATATAATACTTGTTTGGATGCATTAAAAGTTAATATTTTTTGAAGTTGCAACCCATAATGATAACTTTTATTTTTTGGAAACTACGAACTGCAACAGATCTCTTATTATTTTCAAGAACAAAGATAGGTTGAACATAGAAAATAAAGAAAAATAAAAAGATACAATGAATTTAAAGAAAACTACGAAATGAAATCCAAACACTAATACAAGGACAACAAAATTGAAATAAAACAAAACACTTGAATGGAAAATTCTTTGGTTTTTGTGATTTGTGACTTAAGAAAGTTGAATACAATCAAAGGATAAATTATTTTAACTCTAAAATAAAAATAATAGATATACGAAGAAAGATAAACTATTATTAGCAACCAATGCATTTATTGCAAATGATACGGATCCTATAGGAGAAAAAACCTAGGATCCAAGTAACTCAAAGGAATAAGAAAGAATGAGTTGCTAAAAAGATGGTTAAGATGATCAAAATTGGAACCCCAAGGAACATGAATGGAAAACAATGCAATAAAGTGTGATTAAAGTTTAAGACATCCATAAGGAGTGTAAACGACGGACTTTTTGTTCAAAAGTATGGAGAAGTAAAATACAAATTCGGTATGTTTTTAGGAATCGAAATAAGCTTCGATTGGAATTATTATAATACCCGTTTCGATGCACGAATTAAAAGTTAATATTGTTTGAAGTTGCAACCCAAAATGATAACTTTTATTGTTTGGCAAGTACGAACTGGAATAGATATCTTGTTATTTTCAAGAACAAAGATAGGTTAAACATAGAAAATAAAGAAAAATAAAAAGATACAAAGAATCTAAAGAAAACTACGAAATGACATCCAAACAGTAATAAAAGCACAACAAAATTGAAATAAAACAAAACACTTGAATGGAAAATTCTTTGTTTTTTGTGATTTGTGACTTAAGAAAGTTGAATACAATCAAAGGATAAATTATTTTAACTCTAAAATAAAAAAAATAGATATACGAAGAAAGATAAACTATTATTAGCAACCAATGCATTTATTGCAAATGATACGGATCCTATAGGAGGAAAAACCTAGAATCCAAGTAACTCAAAATAATAAGAAAGAATGAGTTGCTAAAAAGGTGGTTAAGATGATCAAAATTGGAACCCCAAGGAACATGAATGGAAAACAATGCAATAAAGTGTGATTAAAGTTTAAGACGTCCATAAGGAGTGTAAACGATGGACTTTTTGTTCAAAAGTAAGAAGAACAAAAATACTGCTTCGGTGCGTTTTTAGGAATCCAGACGAGCTTTGATTTGAATTAATATAATACTTTTTTGGATGCACGAATTAAAAGTTAATATTTTTTGAAGTTGCAACCCATAATGATAACTTTTTTATTTTTTGGCAACTACGAACTACAATAGATATGTTGTTATTTTCAAGAACAAAGATAGGTTGAACATAGAAAATAAAGAAAAATAAAAAGATACACTGAATTTAAAGAAAACTACGAAATGAAATCCAAACACTAATACAAGGACAACAAAATTGAAATAAAACAAAACACTTGAATGGAAAATTCTTTGGTTTTTGTGATTTGTGACTTAAGAAAGTTGAATACAATCAAAGGATAAATTATTTTAACTCTAAAATAAAAATAATAGATATACGAAGAAAGATAAACTATTATTAGCAACCAATGCATTTATTGCAAATGATACGGATCCTATAGGAGAAAAAACCTAGGATCCAAGTAACTCAAAGGAATAAGAAAGAATGAGTTGCTAAAAAGATGGTTAAGATGATCAAAATTGGAACCCCAAGGAACATGAATGGAAAACAATGCAATAAAGTGTGATGAAAGTTTAAGACATCCATAAGGAGTGTAAACGATGGACTTTTTGTTCAAAAGTATGAAGAACAAAAATACTGCTTCCGTGCGCTTTTAGGAATCCAAACGAGCTTCGATTTGAATTAATATAATACTTGTTTGGATGCACGAATTAAAAGTTAATATTGTTTGAAGTTGCAACCCATAATGATAACTTTTTATTTTTTGGCTACTACGAACTACAATAGATCTCTTGTTATTTTCAAGAACAAAGATAGGTTGAACATAGAAAATAAAGAAAAATAAAAAGATACAAAGAATTTAAAGAAAACTACAAAATGAAATCCAGAAACTAATACAAGGACATCAAAATTGAAATAAAACAAAACACTTGAATGGAAAATTCTTTGCTTTTTGTGATTGTGACTTTAGAAACTTGAATACAATCAAATGATAAATAATTTTAACTCTAAAATAAAAATAATAGATATACGAAGAAAGCTAAACTATTATTAGGAACCAATGCATTTATTGCAAATGATACGGATCCTATAGGAGAAAAAACCTATGATCCCAGTAACTCAAAGGAAAAAGAAAGAATGAGTGTCTAAAAAGATGGTTAAGATGATCAAAATTGGAACCCCAAGGAACATGAATGGAAAACAATGCAATAAAGTGTGATGAAAGTTTAAGACATCCATAAGGAGTGTAAACGATGGACTTTTTGTTCAAAAGTATGAAGAACAAAAATACTGCTTCGGTGCGTTTTTAGGAATCTAGACGAGCTTCGATTTGAATTAATATAATACTTGTTTGGATGCACGAATTAAAAGTTAATATTGTTTGAAGTTGCAACCCATAATGATAACTTTTTATTTTTTGGCTACTACGAACTACAATAGATCTCTTGTTATTTTCAAGAACAAAGATAGGTTGAACATAGAAAATAAAGAAAAATAAAAAGATACAAAGAATTTAAAGAAAACTACAAAATGAAATCCAGAAACTAATACAAGGACAACAAAATTGAAATAAAACAAAACACTTGAATGGAAAATTCTTTGCTTTTTGTGATTTGTGACTTAAGAAAGTTGAATACAATCAAAGGATAAATAATTTTAACTCTAAAATAAAAATAATAGATATACGAAGAAAGATAAACTATTATTAGCAACCAATGCATTTATTGCAAATGATACGGATCCTATATGAGAAAAAACCTAGGATCCAAGTAACTCAAAGGAAAAAGAAAGAATGAGTCGCTAAAAAGATGGTCAGGAATATCAAAATTGGAACCCCAAGGAACATGAATGGATAATTATGCAAAAAAGTGTGATTAAAGTTTAAGACATCCATAAGGAGTGTAAACGATAGACTTTTTTTTCAAAAGTATGAAGAACAAAAATACCTCTTCGGTGCATTTTTAGGAATCCAGACGAGCTTCGATTTGAATTATTATAATACTTGTTTGGATGCACGAATTAAAAGTTAATATTGTTTGAAGTTGCAACCCATAATGATAACTTTTTATTTTTTGGCTACTACGAACTACAATAGATCTCTTGTTATTTTCAAGAACAAAGATAGGTTGAACATAGAAAATAAAGAAAAATAAAAAGATACAAAGAATTTAAAGAAAACTACAAAATGAAATCCAGAAACTAATACAAGGACAACAAAATTGAAATAAAACAAAACACTTGAATGGAAAATTCTTTGCTTTTTGTGATTTGTGACTTAAGAAAGTTGAATACAATCAAAGGATAAAGTATTTTAACTCTAAAATAAAAATAATAGATATACGAAGAAAGATAAACTATTATTAGCAACCAATGCATTTATTGGAAATGATACGGATCCTATAGGAGAAAAAACCTATGATCCCAGTAACTCAAAGGAAAAAGAAAGAATGAGTTGCTAAAAAGATGGTTAAGATGATCAAAATTGGAACCCCAAGGAACATGAATGGAAAATTATGCAAAAATGTGTGATTAAAGTTTAAGACATCCATAAGGAGTGTAAACAATAGACTTTTTGTTCAAAAGTATGAAGAACAAAAATACTTCTTCCGTGCGCTTTTAGGAATCTAGACGAGCTTCGATTTGAATTAATATAATACTTGTTTGGATGCACGAATTAAAAGTTAATATTGTTTGAAGTTGCAACCCAAAATGATAACTTTTATTTTTTGGCAGGTACGAACAGCACTAGATCTCTTGTTATTTTCAAGAACAAAGATAGGTTGAACATAGAAAATAAAGAAAAATAAAAAGATTCAAAGAATTTAAAGAAAACTACGAAATGAAATCCAGAAACTAATACAAGGACAACAAAATTGAAATAAAACAAAACACTTGAATGGAAAATTCTTTGCTTTTTGTGATTTGTGACTTAAGAAAGTTGAATACAATCAAAGGATAAATAATTTTAACTCTAAAATAAAAATAATAGATATACGAAGAAAGATAAACTATTATTAGCAACCAATGCATTTATTGCAAATGATACGGATCCTATAGGAGAAAAAACCTATGATCCCAGTAACTCAAAGGAAAAAGAAAGAATGAGTTGCTAAAAAGATGGTTAAGATGATCAAAATTGGAACCCCAAGGAACATGAATGGAAAATTATGCAAAAAAGTGTGATTAAAGTTTAAGACATCCATAAGGAGTGTAAACAATAGACTTTTTGTTCAAAAGTATGAAGAACAAAAATACTGCTTCCGTGCGCTTTTAGGAATCTAGACGAGCTTCGATTTGAATTAATATAATACTTGTTTGGATGCACGAATTAAAAGTTAATATTGTTTGAACTTGCAACCCATAATGATAACTTTTTATTTTTTGGCTACTACGAACTGCAATAGATCTCTTGTTATTTTCAAGAACAAAGATAGGTTGAACATAGAAAATAAAGAAAAATAAAAAGATACAAAGAATTTAAAGAAAACTACAAAATGAAATCCAGAAACTAATACAAGGACAACAAAATTGAAATAAAACAAAACACTTGAATGGTAAATTCTTTGCTTTTTGTGATTTGTGACTTAAGAAAGTTGAATACAATCAAAGGATAAATTATTTTAAATATAAAATAAAAATAATAGATATACGAAGAAAGATAAACTATTATTAGCAACCAATGCATTTATTGCAAATGATAAGGATCCTATATGAGAAAAAACCTAGGATCCAAGTAACTCAAAGGAATAAGAAAGAATGAGTCGCTAAAAAGATGGTTAAGATGATCAAAATTGGAACCCCAAGGAACATGAATGGAAAACAATGCAATAAATTGTGATGAAAGTTTAAGACATCCATAAGGAGTGTAAACGATAGACTTTTTTTTAAAAGTATAAAGAACAAAAATACTGCTTCGATGCATTTTTAGGAATCCAGACGAGCTTCATTTTGAATTATTATAATACTAGTTTGGATGCACGAATTAAAAGCTAATATAGTTTGAAGTTGCAACCCATAATGATAACTTTTTATTTTTTGGCTACTACGAACTGCAATAGATCTCTTGTTATTTTCAAGAACAAAGATAGGTTGAACATAGAAAATAAAGAAAAATAAAAAGATACAAAGAATTTAAAGAAAACTACAAAATGAAATCCACACACTAATACAAGTACAACAAAATTTAAATAAAACAAAACACTTGAATGGAAAATTCTTTGCTTTTTGTGATTTGTGACTTAATAAAGTTGAATACAATCAAAGGATAAATTATTTTAACTCTAAAATAAAAATAATAGATATAGGAAGAAAGATAAACTATTATTAGAAACCAATGCATTTATTGCAAATGATACGAATCTTATAGGAGAAAATACCTAAGATCCAAGTAACTCAAAGGAATAAGAAAGAATGAGTCGCTAAAAAGATGGTTAAGATGATCAAAATTAGAACCCCAAGGAACATTAATGGAAAACAATGCAAAAAAGTGTGATGAAAGTTTAAGACATCCATAAGGAGTGTAAACGATGGACTTTTTGTTCAAAAGTATGAAGAACAAAAATACTGCTTCAGTGCATTTTTAGGAATCCAGACGAGCTTCATTTTGAATTATTATAATACTTGTTTGGATGCACGAATTAAAAGTTAATATTGTTTGAACTTGCAACCCATAATGATAAATTTTTATTTTTTAGCTACTACGAACTGCAATAGATCTCTTGTTATTTTCAAGAACAAAGATAGGTTGAACATAGAAAATAAAGAAAAATAAAAAGATACAAAGAATTTAAAGAAAACTACAAAATGAAATCCAGAAACTAATACAAGGACAACAAAATTGAAATAAAACAAAACACTTGAATGGAAAATTCTTTGCTTTTTGTGATTTGTGACTTAAGAAAGTTGAATACAATCAAAGGATAAATAATTTTAACTCTAAAATAAAAATAATAGATATACGAAGAAAGATAAACTATTATTAGCAACCAATGCATTTATTGCAAAGGATACGGATCCTATATGAGAAAAAACCTAGGATCCAAGTAACTCAAAGGAAAAAGAAAGAATGAGTCGCTAAAAAGATGGTCAGGAATATCAAAATTGGAACCCCAAGGAACATGAATGGATAATTATGCAAAAAAGTGTGATTAAAGTTTAAGACATCCATAAGGAGTGTAAACGATAGACTTTTTTTTCAAAAGTATGAAGAACAAAAATACCTCTTCGGTGCATTTTTAGGAATCCAGACGAGCTTCATTTTGAATTATTATAATACTAGTTTGGATGCACGAATTAAAAGCTAATATTGTTTGAAGTTGAAACCCATAATGATAACTTTTTATTTTCTGGCTACTACGAACTGCAATAGATCTCTTGTTATTTTCAAGAACAAAGATAGGTTGAACATAGAAAATAAAGAAAAATAAAAAGATACAATGAATTTTAAGAAAACTACAAAATGAAATCCAGACACTAATACAAGGACAACAAAATTGAAATAAAACAAAACACTTGAATGGAAAATTCTTTGCTTTTTGTGATTTGTGACTTAAGAAAGTTGAATACAATCAAAGGATAAATTATTTTAACTCTAAAATAAAAATAATAGATATACGAAGAAAGATAAACTATTATTAGCAACCAATGCATTTATTGCAAATGATACGGATCCTATAGGAGAAAAAACCTAGGATCCAAGTAACTCAAAGGAATAAGAAAGAATGAGTTGCTAAAAAGATGGTTAAGATGATCAAAATTGGAACCCCAAGGAACATGAATGGAAAACAATGCAATAAAGTGTGATTAAAGTTTAAGACATCCATAAGGAGTGTAAACGATAGACTTTTTGTTCAAAAGTATGAAGAACAAAAATACTACTTCGGTGCGTTTTTAGGAATCGAGACGAGCTTCGATTTGAATTAATATAATACTTGTTTGGATGCACGAATTAAAAGTTAATATTGTTTGAAGTTGCAACCCATAATGATAACTTTTTATTTTTTGGCAACTACGAACTGCAATAGATCTCTTGTTATTTTCAAGAACAAAGATAGGTTGAACATAGAAAATAAAGAAAAATAAAAAGATACAATGAATTTAAAGAAAACTACGAAATGAAATCCAAACACTAATACAAGGACAACAAAATTGAAATAAAACAAAACACTTGAATGGAAAATTCTTTGTTTTTTGTGATTTGTGACTTAAGAAAGTTGAATACAATCAAAGGATAAATTATTTTAACTCTAAAATAAAAATAATAGATATACGAAGAAAGATAAACTATTATTAGCAACCAATGCATTTATTGCAAATGATACGGATCCTATAGGAGAAAAAACCTAGGATCCAAGTAACTCAAAGGAATAAGAAAGAATGAGTTGCTAAAAACATGGTTAAGATTATCCAAATAGGAACCCTAAAGAACATGAAGAGAAAACAATGAAAAAAAGTGTGATTAAAGTTTAAGACATCCGTAAGGAGTGTAAAAGACAGACTTTTTGTTCAAAAGTATGGACAACTAAAATACCTCTTCGGTGCGTTTATAGGAATCGAGACAAGCTCGATTGGAATTATTATAATACTCGTTTCGATGCACGAATTAAAAGTTAATATTTTTTGAAGTTGCAACCCAAAATGATAACAATTTATTTTTTGGCAACTAGGAACTACAATAGATATTATTTTCAAGAACAAAGATAGGTTGAACATAGAAAATAAAGAAAAATAAAAAGATACACTGAATTTAAAGAAAACTACGAAATGAAATCCAAACACTAATACAAGGACAACAAAATTGAAATAAAACAAAACACTTGAATGGAAAATTCTTTGGTTTTTGTGATTTGTGACTTAAGAAAGTTGAATACAATCAAAGGATAAATTATTTTAACTCTAAAATAAAAATAATAGATATACGAAGAAAGATAAACTATTATTAGCAACCAATGCATTTATTGCAAATGATACGGATCCTATAGGAGAAAAAACCTAGGATCCAAGTAACTCAAAGGAATAAGAAAGAATGAGTTGCTAAAAAGAGGGTAAAGATGATCAAAATTGGAACCCCAAGGAACATGAATGGAAAACAATGCAATAAAGTGTGATTAAAGTTTAAGACGTCCATAAGGAGTGTAAACGATGGACTTTTTGTTCAAAAGTAAGAAGAACAAAAATACTGCTTCGGTGCGTTTTTAGGAATCCAGACGAGCTTTGATTTGAATTAATATAATACTTTTTTGAATGCACGAATTAAAATTTAATATTTTTTGAAGTTACAACCCATAATGATAACTTATTATTTTTTGGCAACTATGAACTACAATAGATATGTTGTTATTTTCAAGAACAAAGGTAGGTTGAACATAGAAAATAAAGAAAAATAAAAAGATACAAATAATTTAAAGAAAACTACAAAATCAAATCCACACACTAATACAAGTACAACAAAATTTAAATAAAACAAAACACTTGAATGGAAAATTCTTTGCTTTTTGTGATTTGTGACTTAATAAAGTTGAATACAATCAAAGGATAAATTATTTTAACTCTAAAATAAAAATAATAGATATAGGAAGAAAGATAAACTATTATTAGCAACCAATGCATTTATTGCAAATGATACGTATCCAATAGAAGAAAAAACCTAGGATCCAAGTAACTCAAAGGAAAAAGAAAGAATGAGTTGCTAAAAAGATGGTTAAGATGATCAAAATTGGAACCCCAAGGAACATGAATGGAAAACAATGCAATAAAGTGTGATTAAAGTTTAAGACATCCATAAGGAGTGTAAACGATAGACTTTTTGTTCAAAAGTATGAAGAACAAAAATACTGCTTCGGTGCGTTTTTAGGAATCGAGACGAGCTTCGATTTGAATTAATATAATACTTGTTTGGATGCACGAATTAAAAGTTAATATTGTTTGAAGTTGCAACCCATAATGATAACTTTTTATTTTTTGGCTACTACGAACTGCAATAGATCTCTTGTTATTTTCAAGAACAAAGATAGGTTGAACATAGAAAATAAAGAAAAATAAAAAGATACAATGAATTTAAAGAAAACTACGAAATGAAATCCAAACACTAATACAAGGACAACAAAATTGAAATAAAACAAAACACTTGAATGGAAAATTCTTTGCTTTTTGTGATTTGTGACTTAAGAAAGTTGAATACAATCAAAGGATAAATTATTTTAACTCTAAAATAAAAAAAATAGATATACGAAGAAAGATAAACTATTATTAGCAACCAATGCATTTATTGCAAATGATACGGATCCTATAGGAGAAAAAACCTAGGATCCAAGTAACTCAAAGGAATAAGAAAGAATGAGTCGCTAAAAAGGTGGTTAAGATGATCAAAATTGGAACCCCAAGGAACATGAATGGAAAACAATGCAATAAAGTGTGATGAAAGTTTAAGACATCCATAAGGAGTGTAAACGATGGACTTTTTGTTCAAAAGTATGAAGAACAAAAATACTGCTTCGGTGCGTTTTTAGGAATCCAGACGAGCTTTGATTTGAATTAATATAATACTTTTTTGGATGCACGAATTAAAAGTTAATATTTTTTGAAGTTGCAACCCATAATGATAACTTTTTTATTTTTTGGCAACTACGAACTACAATAGATATGTTGTTATTTTCAAGAACAAAGGTAGGTTGAACATAGAAAATAAAGAAAAATAAAAAGATACAAAGAATTTAAAGAAAACTACAAAATGAAATCCAAACACTAATACAAGGACAACAAAATTGAAATAAAACAAAACACTTGAATGGAAAATTCTTTGCTTTTTGTGATTTGTGACTTAAGAAAGTTGAATACAATCAAAGGATAAATTATTTTAACTCTAAAATAAAAATAATAGATATACGAAGAAAGATAAACTATTATTAGCAACCAATGCATTTATTGCAAATGATACGGATCCTATAGGAGAAAAAACCTAGGATCCAAGTAACTCAAAGGAATAAGAAAGAATGAGTCGCTAAAAAGATGGTTAAGATGATCAAAATTGGAACCCCAAGGAACATGAATGGAAAACAATGCAATAAAGTGTGATGAAAGTTTAAGACATCCATAAGGAGTGTAAACGATGGACTTTTTGTTCAAAAGTATGAAGAACAAAAATACTGCTTCGGTGCATTTTTAGGAATCCAGACGACCTTCGATTTGAATTATTATAATACTTGTTTGGATGCGTTAAAAGTTAATATTTTTTGAAGTTGCAACCCATAATGATAACTTTTATATTTTGGCAAATACGAATTCCAATAGATCTCTTGTTATTTTCAAGAACAAAGATAGGTTGAACATAGAAAATAAAGAAAAATAAAACGATACAATGAATTTAAAGAAAACTACGAAATGAAATCCAAACACTAATACAAGGACAACAAAATTGAAATAAAACAAAACACTTGAATGGAAAATTCTTTGGTTTTTGTGATTTGTGACTTAAGAAAGTTGAATACAATCAAAGGATAAATTATTTTAACTCTAAAATAAAAAAAATAGATATACGAAGAAAGATAAACTATTATTAGCAACCAATGCATTTATTGCAAATGATACGGATCCTATAGGAGAAAAAACCTAGGATCCAAGTAACTCAAAGGAATAAGAAAGAATGAGTTGCTAAAAAGATGGTTAAGATGATCAAAATTGGAACCCCAAGGAACATGAATGGAAAACAATGCAATAAAGTGTGATGAAAGTTTAAGACATCCATAAGGAGTGTAAACGATGGACTTTTTGTTCAAAAGTATGAAGAACAAAAATACTGCTTCGGTGCGTTTTTAGGAATCCAGACGAGCTTCGATTTGAATTAATATAATACTTGTTTGGATGCACGAATTAAAAGTTAATATTTTTTGAAGTTGCAACCCATAATGATAACTTTTTATTTTTTGGCAACTACGAACTCCAATAGATCTCTTGTTATTTTCAAGAACAAAGATAGGTTGAACATAGAAAATAAAGAAAAATAAAAAGATACAATGAATTTAAAGAAAACTACGAAATGAAATCCAAACACTAATACAAGGACAACAAAATTGAAATAAAACAAAACACTTGAATGGAAAATTCTTTGCTTTTTGTGATTTGTGACTTAAGAAAGTTGAATACAATCAAAGGATAAATTATTTTAACTCTAAAATAAAAAAAATAGATATACGAAGAAAGATAAACTATTATTAGCAACCAATGCATTTATTGCAAATGATACGGATCCTATAGGAGAAAAAACCTAGGATCCCAATAACTCAAAATAATAAGAAAGAATGAGTTGCTAAAAAGATGGTTAAGATTATCAAAATTGGAACCCCAAGGAACATGAATGGAAAACTATGCAATAAAGTGTGATTCAAGTTTAAGACATCCATAAGGAGTGTAGACGATGGACTTTTTGTTCAAAAGTATAAAGAACAAAAATACTGCTTCGGTGCGTTTTTAGGAATCCAGACGAGCTTCGATATGAATTAATATAATACTGGTTTGGATGCACGAATTAAAAGTTAATATTTTTTGAAGTTGCAACCCATAATGATAACTTTTATTTTTTGGAAACTACGAACTGCAATAGATCTCTTGTTATTTTCAAGAACAAAGATAGGTTGAACATAGAAAATAAAGAAAAATAAAAAGATACAATGAATTTAAAGAAAACTACGAAATGAAATCCAAACACTAATACAAGGACAACAAAATTGAAATAAAACAAAACACTTGAATGGAAAATTCTTTGCTTTTTGTGATTTGTGACTTAAGAAAGTTGAATACAATCAAAGGATAAATTATTTTAACTATAAAATAAAAATAATAGATATACGAAGAAAGGTAAACTATTATTAGCAACCAATGCATTTATTGCAAATGATACGGATCCTATATGAGAAAAAACCTAGGATCCAAGTAACTCAAAGGAATAAGAAAGAATGAGTTGCTAAAAAGATGGTTAAGATGATCAAAATTGGAACCCCAAGGAACATGAATAGAAAATTATGCAAAAAAGTGTGATTAAAGTTTAAGACATCCATAAGGAGTGTAAACGATAGACTTTTTTTTCAAAAGTATGAAGAACAAAAATACCTCTTCGGTGCATTTTTAGGAATCCAGACGAGCTTCATTTTGAATTATTATAATACTAGTTTGGATGCACGAATTAAAAGCTAATATTGTTTGAAGTTGAAACCCATAATGATAACTTTTTATTTTCTGGCTACTACGAACTGCAATAGATCTCTTGTTATTTTCAAGAACAAAGATAGGTTGAACATAGAAAATAAAGAAAAATAAAAAGATACAAAGAATTTAAAGAAAACTACGAAATGAAATCCAAACACTAATACAAGGACAACAAAATTGAAATAAAACAAAACACTTGAATGGAAAATTCTTTGCTTTTTGTGATTTGTGACTTAAGAAAGTTGAATACAATCAAAGGATAAATTATTTTAACTCTAAAATCAAAAAATAGATATACGAAGAAAGATAAACTATTATTAGCAACCAATGCATTTATTGCAAATGATACGGATCCTATGGGGGAAAAACCTAGGATCCAAGTAACTCAAAGGAATAAGAAAGAATGAGTTTCTAAAAAGATGGTTAAGATGATCAAAATTGGAACCCCAAGGAACATGAATGGAAAACAATGCAATAAAGTGTGATTAAAGTTTAAGACATCCATAAGGAGTGTAAACGATGGACTTTTTGTTCAAAAGTATGAAGAACAAAAATACTGCTTCGGTGCGTTTTTAGGAATCCAGACGAGCTTCGATTTGAATTAATATAATACTTGTTTGGATGCACGAATTAAAAGTTAATATTTTTTGAAGTTGCAACCCATAATGATAACTTTTTATTTTTTGGAAACTACGAACTGCAATAGATCTCTTGTTATTTTCAAGAACAAAGATAGGTTGAACATAGAAAATAAAGAAAAATAAAAAGATACAATGAATTTAAAGAAAACTACGAAATGAAATCCAAACACTAATACAAGGACAACAAAATTGAAATAAAACAAAACACTTGAATGGAAAATTCTTTGCTTTTTGTGATTTGTGACTTAAGAAAGTTGAATACAATCAAAGGATAAATTATTTTAACTCTAAAATAAAAATAATAGATATACGAAGAAAGATAAACTATTATTAGCAACCAATGCATTTATTGCAAATGATACGGATCCTATAGGAGAAAAAACCTAGGATCCAAGTAACTCAAAGGAATAAGAAAGAATGAGTTGCTAAAAAGATGGTTAAGATGATCAAAATTGGAACCCCAAGGAACATGAATGGAAAACAATGCAATAAAGTGTGATGAAAGTTTAAGACATCCATAAGGAGTGTAAACGATGGACTTTTTGTTCAAAAGTATGAAGAACAAAAATACTGCTTCGGTGCGTTTTTAGGTATCCAAACGAGCTTCGATTTGAATTAATATAATACTTGTTTGGATGCACGAATTAAAAGTTAATATTGTTTGAAGTTGCAACCCAAAATGATAACTTTTATTGTTTGGCAAGTACGAACTGGAATAGATATCTTGTTATTTTCAAGAACAAAGATAGGTTAAACATAGAAAATAAAGAAAAATAAAAAGATACAAAGAATCTAAAGAAAACTACGAAATGACATCCAAACAGTAATACAAGGACAACAAAATTGAAATAAAACAAAACATTTGAATGGAAAATTCTTTGTTTTTTGTGATTTGTGACTTAAGAAAGTTGAATACAATAAAAGGATAAATTATTTTAACCCTAAAATTCAAAAAATAGATATACGAAGAAAGATAAACTATTATTAGCAACCAATGCATTTATTGCAAATGATACGGATCCTATAGGAGAAAAAACCTAGGATCCAAGTAACTCAAAGGAATAAGAAAGAATGAGTTGCTAAAAAGATGGTTAAGATGATCAAAATTGGAACCCCAAGGAACATGAATGGAAAACAATGCAATAAAGTGTGATGAAAGTTTAAGACATCCATAAGGAGTGTAAACGATGGACTTTTTGTTCAAAAGTATGAAGAACAAAAATACTGCTTCGGTGCGTTTTTAGGAATCCAGACGAGCTTCGATTTGAATTAATATAATACTTGTTTGGATGCACGAATTAAAAGTTAATATTTTTTGAAGTTGCAACCCATAATGATAACTTTTTATTTTTTGGAAACTACGAACTGCAATAGATCTCTTGTTATTTTCAAGAACAAAGATAGGTTGAACATAGAAAATAAAGAAAAATAAAAAGATACAATGAATTTAAAGAAAACTACGAAATGAAATCCAAACACTAATACAAGGACAACAAAATTGAAATAAAACAAAACACTTGAATGGAAAATTCTTTGCTTTTTGTGATTTGTGACTTAAGAAAGTTGAATACAATCAAAGGATAAATTATTTTAACTCTAAAATAAAAATAATAGATATACGAAGAAAGATAAACTATTATTAGCAACCAATGCATTTATTGCAAATGATACGGATCCTATAGGAGAAAAAACCTAGGATCCAAGTAACTCAAAGGAATAAGAAAGAATGAGTTGCTAAAAAGAGGGTAAAGATGATCAAAATTGGAACCCCAAGGAACATGAATGGAAAACAATGCAATAAAGTGTGATGAAAGTTTAAGACATCCATAAGGAGTGTAAACGACGGACTTTTTGCTCAGAATTATGAAGAACAAAAATACTGCTTCGGTGCGTTTTTAGGAATCCAGACGAGCTTCGATTTGAATTAACATAATACTTGTTTGGATGCACGAATTAAAAGTGAATATTTTTGGATGTTCAACCCATAATGATAACTTTTTATTTTTTGGAAACTACGAACTGCAATAGATCTCTTGTTATTTTCAAGAACAAAGATAGGTTGAACATAGAAAATAAAGAAAAAATAAAAAGATACAATGAATTTAAAGAAAACAACGAAATGAAATCCAAACACTAATACAAGGACAACAAAATTGAAATAAAACAAAACACTTGAATGGAAAATTCTTTGCTTTTTGTGATTTGTGACTTAAGAAAGTTGAATACAATCAAAGGATAAATTATTTTAACTCTAAAATAAAAAAAATAGATATACGAAGAAAGATAAACTATTATTAGCAACCAATGCATTTATTGCAAATGATACGGATCCTATAGGAGAAAAAACCTAGGATCCAAGTAACTCAAAGGAATAAGAAAGAATGAGTTGCTAAAAAGATGGTTAAGATGATCAAAATTGGAACCCCAAGGAACATGGATGGAAAACAATTCAATAAAGTGTGATGAAAGTTTAAGACATCCATAAGGAGTGTAAACGATGGACTTTTTGGTCAAAAGTATGAAGAACAAAAATACTGCTTCGGTGCGTTTTAAGGAATCCAGATGAGCTTCGATTTGAATTAATATAATACTTGTTTGGATGCATTAAAAGTTAATATTTTTTGAAGTTGCAACCCATAATGATAACTTTTTATTTTTTGAAACTACGAACTGCAATAGATCTCTTGTTATTTTCAAGAACCAAGATAGGTTGAACATAGAAAATAAAGAAAAAATAAAAAGATACAATGAATTTAAACAAAACTACGAAATGAAATCCAAACACTAATACAAGGACAACAAAATTGAAATAAAACAAAACACTTGAATGGAAAATTCTTTGCTTTTTGTGATTTGTGACTTAAGAAAGTTGAAAACAATCAAAGGATAAATTATTTTAACTCTAAAATAAAAAAAATAGATATACGAAGCAAGATAAACTGTTATTAGCAACCAATGCATTTATTGCAAATGATACGGATCCTATAGGAGAAAAAACCTAGGATCCAAGTAACTCAAAGGAATAAGAAAGAATGAGTTGCTAAAAAGATGGTTAAGATGATCAAAATTATAACCCCAAGGAACATAGATGGAAAACAATTCAATAAAGTGTGATGAAAGTTTAAGACATCCATAAGGAGTGTAAACGATGGACTTTTTGGTCAAAAGTATGAAGAACAAAAATACTGCTTCGGTGCGTTTTTAGGAATCCAGACGAGCTTCGATTTGAATTAATATAATACTTGTTTGGATGCACGAATTAAAAGTTAATATTTTTTGAAGTTGCAACCCATAATGATAACTTTTTATTTTTTGGCAACTACGAACTCCAATAGATATGTTGTTATTTTCAAGAACAAAGATAGGTTGAACATAGAAAATAAAGAAAAATAAAAAGATACAATGAATTTAAAGAAAACTACGAAATGAAATCCAAACACTAATACAAGGACAACAAAATTGAAATAAAACAAAACACTTGAATGGAAAATTCTTTGCTTTTTGTGATTTGTGACTTAAGAAAGTTGAATACAATCAAAGGATAAATTATTTTAACTCTAAAATAAAAATAATAGATATACGAAGAAAGATAAACTATTATTAGCAACCAATGCATTTATTGCAAATGATACGGATCCTATAGGAGAAAAATCTAGGATCCAAGTAACTCAAAGGAATAAGAAAGAATGAGTTGCTAAAAAGATGGTTAAGATGATCAAAATTGGAACCCCAAGGAACATGAATGGAAAACAATGCAATAAAGTGTGATTAAAGTTTAAGACATCCATAAGGAGTGTAAACGATGGACTTTTTGTTCAAAAGTATGAAGAACAAAAATACTGCTTCGGTGCGTTTTTAGGAATCCAGACGAGCTTCGATTTGAATTAATATAATACTTGTTTGGATGCACGAATTAAAAGTTAATATTTTTTGAAGTTGCAACCCATAATGATAACTTTTTATTTTTTGGAAACTACGAACTGCAATAGATCTCTTGTTATTTTCAAGAACAAAGATAGGTTGAACATAGAAAATAAAGAAAAATAAAAAGATACAATGAATTTAAAGAAAACTACGAAATGAAATCCAAACACTAATACAAGGACAACAAAATTGAAATAAAACAAAACACTTGAATGGAAAATTCTTTGCTTTTTGTGATTTGTGACTTAAGAAAGTTGAATACAATCAAAGGATAAATTATTTTAACTCTAAAATAAAAATAATAGATATACGAAGAAAGATAAACTATTATTAGCAACCAATGCATTTATTGCAAATGATACGGATCCTATAGGAGAAAAAACCTAGGATCCAAGTAACTCAAAGGAATAAGAAAGAATGAGTTGCTAAAAAGATGGTTAAGATGATCAAAATTGGAACCCCAAGGAACATGAATGGAAAACAATGCAATAAAGTGTGATTAAAGTTTAAGACATCCATAAGGAGTGTAAACGATGGACTTTTTGTTCAAAAGTATAAAGAACAAAAATACTGCTTCGGTGCGTTTTTAGGAATCCAGACGAGCTTCGATTTGAATTAATATAATACTTGTTTGGATGCACGAATTAAAAGTTAATATTTTTTGAAGTTGCAACCCATAATGATAACTTTTTATTTTTTGGCAACTACGAACTCCAATAGATATGTTGTTATTTTCAAGAACAAAGATAGGTTGAACATAGAAAATAAAGAAAAATAAAAAGATACAATGAATTTAAAGAAAACTACGAAATGAAATCCAAACACTAATACAAGGACAACAAAATTGAAATAAAACAAAACACTTGAATGGAAAATTCTTTGCTTTTTGTGATTTGTGACTTAAGAAAGTTGAATACAATCAAAGGATAAATTATTTTAACTCTAAAATAAAAATAATAGATATACGAAGAAAGATAAACTATTATTAGCAACCAATGCATTTATTGCAAATGATACGGATCCTATAGGAGAAAAAACCTAGGATCCAAGTAACTCAAAGGAAAAAGAAAGAATGAGTTGCTAAAAAGATGGTTAAGATGATCAAAATTGGAACCCCAAGGAACATGAATGGAAAACAATGCAATAAAGTGTGATGAAAGTTTAAGACATCCATAAGGAGTGTAAACGATGGACTTTTTGTTCAAAAGTATGAAGAACAAAAATACTGCTTCTCGCGTTTTTAGGAATCCAGACGACCTTCGATTTGAATTATTATAATACTTGTTTGGATGCACGAATTAAAAGTTAATATTGTTTGAAGTTGCAACCCATAATGATAACTTTTATTTTTTGGCAACTACGAACTACAATAGATCTCTTGTTATTTTCAAGAACAAAGATAGGTTGAACATAGAAAATAAAGAAAAATAAAAAGATACAATGAATTTAAAGAAAACTACGAAATGAAATCCAAACACTAATACAAGGACAACAAAATTGAAATAAAACAAAACACTTGAATGGAAAATTCTTTGCTTTTTGTGATTTGTGACTTAAGAAAGTTGAATACAATCAAAGGATAAATTATTTTAACTCTAAAATAAAAATAATAGATATACGAAGAAAGATAAACTATTATTAGCAACCAATGCATTTATTGCAAATGATACGGATCCTATAGGAGAAAAAACCTAGGATCCAAGTAACTCAAAGGAATAAGAAAGAATGAGTTGCTAAAAAGATGGTTAAGATGATCAAAATTGGAACCCCAAGGAACATGAATGGAAAACAATGCAATAAAGTGTGATGAAAGTTTAAGACATCCATAAGGAGTGTAAACGATGGACTTTTTGTTCAAAAGTATGAAGAACAAAAATACTGCTTCGGTGCGTTTTTAGGAATCCAGACGAGCTTCGATTTGAATTAATATAATACTTGTTTGGATGCACGAATTAAAAGTTAATATTTTTTGAAGTTGCAACCCATAATGATAACTTTTTATTTTTTGGCAACTACGAACTCCAATAGATATGTTGTTATTTTCAAGAACAAAGATAGGTTGAACATAGAAAATAAAGAAAAATAAAAAGATACAATGAATTTAAAGAAAACTACGAAATGAAATCCAAACACTAATACAAGGACAACAAAATTGAAATAAAACAAAACACTTGAATGGTAAATTCTTTTCTTTTTGTGATTTGTGACTTAAGAAAGTTGAATACAATCAAAGGATAAATTATTTTAACTCTAAAATAAAAATAATAGATATACGAAGAAAGATAAACTATTATTAGCAACCAATGCATTTATTGCAAATGATACGGATCCTATAGGAGAAAAACCTAGGATCCAAGTAACTCAAAGGAATAAGAAAGAATGAGTCGCTAAAAAGATGGTTAAGATGATCAAAATTGGAACCCCAAGGAACATGAATGGAAAACAATGCAATAAAGTGTGATTAAAGTTTAAGACATCCATAAGGAGTGTAAACGATGGACTTTTTGTTCAAAAGTATGAAGAACAAAAATACTGCTTCGGTGCGTTTTTAGGAATCCAGACGAGCTTCGATTTGAATTAATATAATACTTGTTTGGATGCACGAATTAAATGCTAATAATTTTTGAAGTTGCAACCCATAATGATAACTTTTTATTTTTTGGCAACTACGAACTGCAATAGATCTCTTGTTATTTTCAAGAACAAAGATAGGTTGAACATAGAAAATAAAGAAAAATAAAAAGATACAATGAATTTAAAGAAAACTACGAAATGAAATCCAAACACTAATACAAGGACAACAAAATTGAAATAAAACAAAACACTTGAATGGAAAATTCTTTGCTTTTTGTGATTTGTGACTTAAGAAAGTTGAATACAATCAAAGGATAAATTATTTTAACTCTAAAATAAAAAAAATAGATATACGAAGAAAGATAAACTATTATTAGCAACCAATGCATTTATTGCAAATGATACGGATCCTATAGGAGAAAAACCTAGGATCCAAGTACCTCAATGGAATAAGAAAGAATGAGTTGCTAAAAAGGTAGTTAAGATGATCAAAATTGGAACCCCTAGGAAAATGAATGGAAAACAATGCAATAAAGTGTGATTAAAGTTTATGACGTCCATAAGGAGTGTAAACAATGGACTTTTTGGTCAAAAGTATGAAGAACAAAAATACTGCTTCGGTGCGTTTTTAGGAATCCAGACGAGCTTCGATTTGAATTAATATAATACTTGTTTGGATGCACGAATTAAAAGTTAATATTTTTTGAAGTTGCAACCCATAATGATAACTTTTTATTTTTTGGCAACTACGAACTACAATAGATATGTTGTTATTTTCAAGAACAAAGATAGGTTGAACATAGAAAATAAAGAAAAATAAAAAGATACAAAGAATTTAAAGAAAACTACAAAATGAAATCCAAACACTAATACAAGGACAACAAAATTGAAATAAAACAAAACACTTGAATGGAAAATTCTTTGCTTTTTGTGATTTGTGACTTAAGAAAGTTGAATACAATCAAAGGATAAATTATTTTAACTCTAAAATAAAAATAATAGATATACGAAGAAAGATAAACTATTATTAGCAACCAATGCATTTATTGCAAATGATACGGATCCTATAGGAGAAAAAACCTAGGATCCAAGTAACTCAAAGGAATAAGAAAGAATGAGTTGCTAAAAAGATAGTTAAGATGCTCAAAATTGGAACCACAAGGAACATGAATGGAAAACAATGCAATAAAGTGTGATTAAAGTTTAAGACATCCATATGGAGCGTAAAAGATGGACTTTTTGTTCAAAAGTATGAAGAACATAAATACTGCTTCGGTGCGTTTTTAGGAAAACAGGCGAGCTTCGATTTGAATTAATATAATACTTGTTTAGATGCACGAATTAAAAGTTAATATTTTTAGAAGTTGCAACCCATAATGATAAATTTTTATTTTTTGGCAACTACGAACTCCAATAGATTTGTTGTTATTTTCAAGAACAAAGATAGGTTGAACATAGAAAATAAAGAAAAATAAAAAGATACAATGAATTTAAAGAAAACTACGAAATGAAATCCAAACACTAATACAAGGACAACAAAATTGAAATAAAACAAAACACTTGAATGGAAAATTCTTTGCTCTTTGTGATTTGTGACTTAAGAAAGTTGAATACAATCAAAGGATAAATTATTTTAACTCTAAAATAAAAATAATAGATATACGAAGAAAGATAAACTATTATTAGCAACCAATGCATTTATTGCAAATGATACGGATCCTATAGGAGAAAAAACTAGGATCCAAGTAACTCAAAGGAATAAGAGAGAATGAGTTGCTAAAAAGGTGGTTAAGATGATCAAAATTGGAACCCCAAGGAACATTAATGGAAAACAATGCAAAAAAGTGTGATGAAAGTTTAAGACATCCATAAGGAGTGTAAACGATGGACTTTTTGTTCAAAAGTAAGAAAAACAAAAATACTGCATCGGTGCGTTTTTAGTAATCCAGACGAGCTTTGATTTGAATTAATATAATACTTTTTTGAATGCACGAATTTAAAGTTAATATTTTTTGAAGTTGCAACCCATAATGATAACTTTTTTATTTTTTGGCAACTACGAACTACAATAGATATGTTGTTATTTTCAAGAACCAAGATAGGTTGAACATAGAAAATAAAGAAAAATAAAAAGATACAAAGAATTTAAAGAAAACTACGAAATGAAATCCAAACACTAATACAAGGACAACAAAATTGAAATAAAACAAAACACTTGAATGGAAAATTCTTTGGTTTTGTTGATTTGTGACTTAAGAAAGTTGAATACAATCAAAGGATAAATGATTTTAACTCTAAAATAAAACAAATAGATATACGAAGAAAGATAAACTATTATTAGCAACCAATGCATTTATTGCAAATGATACGGATCCTATAGGAGAAAAATCCTAGAATCCAAGTAACTCAAAGGAATAAGAAAGAATGAGTCGCTAAAAAGGTGGTTAAGATGATCAAAATTGGAACCCCAAGGAACATGAATGGAAAACAATGCAATAAAGTGTGATGAAAGTTTAAGACATCCATAAGGAGTGTAAACGATGGACTTTTTGTTCAAAAGTATGAAGAACATAAATACTGCTTCGGTGCGTTTTTAGGAATCCAGACGAGCTTCGATTTGAATTAATATAATACTTGTTTGGATGCACGAATTAAAAGTTAATATTTTTTGAAGTTGCAACCCATAATGATAACTTTTTATTTTTTGGCAACTACGAACTCCAATAGATATGTTGTTATTTTCAAGAACAAAGATAGGTTGAACATAGAAAATAAAGAAAAATAAAAAGATAAAATGAATTTAAAGAAAACTACGAAATGAAATCCAAACACTAATACAAGGACAACAAAATTGAAATAAAACAAAACACTTGAATGGAAAATTCTTTGCTTTTTGTGATTTGTGACTTAAGAAAGTTGAATACAATCAAAGGATAAATTATTTTAACTCTAAAATAAAAATAATAGATATACGAAGAAAGATAAACTATTATTAGCAACCAATGCATTTATTGCAAATGATACGGATCCTATAGGAGAAAAAACCTAGGATCCAAGTAACTCAAAGGAATAAGACAGAATGAGTGGCTAAAAAGATGGTTAAGATGATAAAAATGGGAACCCCAAGGAACATGAATGGAAAACATTGCAATAAAGTGTGATGAATGTTTAAGACATCCTTAAGGAGTGTAAACGATGGACTTTTTGTTCAAAAGTATGAAGAACATAAATACTGCTTCGGTGCGTTTTTAGGAATCCAGACGAGCTTCGATTTGAATTAATATAATACTTGTTTGGATGCACGAATTAAAAGTTAATATTTTTTGAAGTTGCAACCCATAATGATAACTTTTTATTTTTTGGCAACTACGAACTCCAATAGATATGTTGTTATTTTCAAGAACAAAGATAGGTTGAACATAGAAAATAAAGAAAAATAAAAAGATAAAATGAATTTAAAGAAAACTACGAAATGAAATCCAAACACTAATACAAGGACAACAAAATTGAAATAAAACAAAACACTTGAATGGAAAATTCTTTGCTCTTTGTGATTTGTGACTTAAGAAAGTTGAATACAATCAATGGATAAATTATTTTAACTCTAAAATAAAAATAATAGATATACGAAGAAAGATAAACTATTATTCGCAACCAATGCATTTATTGCAAATGATACGGATCTTATAGGAGAAAAAACCTAGGATCCAAGTAACTCAAAGGAATAAGAGAGAATGAGTCAGTAAAAAGATGGTTAAGATGATAAAAATTGGAACCCCAAGGAACATGCATGGAAAACAATGCAATAAAGTGTGATGAAAGTTTAAGACATCCTTAAGGAGTGTAAACGATGGACTTTTTGTTCAAAAGTATGAAGAACATAAATACTGCTTCGGTGCGTTTTTAGGAATCCAGACGAGCTTCGATTTGAATTAATATAATACTTGTTTGGATGCACGAATTAAAAGTTAATATTTTTGAAGTTGCAACCCATAATGATAACTTTTTATTTTTTGGCAACTACGAACTCCAATAGATATGTTGTTATTTTCAAGAACAAAGATAGGTTGAACATAGAAAATAAAGAAAAATAAAAAGATAAAATGAATTTAAAGAAAACTACGAAATGAAATCCAAACACTAATACAAGGACAACAAAATTGAAATAAAACAAAACACTTGAATGGAAAATTCTTTGCTTTTTGTGATTTGTGACTTAAGAAAGTTGAATACAATCAAAGGATAAATTATTTTAACTCTAAAATAAAAATAATAGATATACGAAGAAAGATAAACTATTATTAGCAACCAATGCATTTATTGCAAATGATACGGATCCTATAGGAGAAAAAACCTAGGATCCAAGTAACTCAAAGGAATAAGAGAGAATGAGTTTCTAAAAAGATGGTTAAGATGATAAAAATTGGAACCCCAAGGAACATGCATGGAAAACAATGCAATAAAGTGTGATGAAAGTTTAAGACATCCATAAGGAGTGTAAACGATGGACTTTTTGTTCAAAAGTATGAAGAACATAAATACTGCTTCGTTGCGTTTTTAGGAATCCAGACGAGCTTCGATTTGAATTAATATAATACTTGTTTGGATGCACGAATTAAAAGTTAATATTTTTGAAGTTGCAACCCATAATGATAACTTTTTATTTTTTTGCAACTACGAACTCCAATAGATATGTTGTTATTTTCAAGAACAAAGATAGGTTGAACATAGAAAATAAAGAAAAATAAAAAGATAAAATGAATTTAAAGAAAACTACGAAATGAAATCCAAACACTAATACAAGGACAACAAAATTGAAATAAAACAAAACACTTGAATGGAAATTCTTTGCTTTTTTTGATTTGTGACTTAAGAAAGTTGAATACAATCAAAGGATAAATTATTTTAACTCTAAAATAAAAATAATAGATATACGAAGAAAGATAAACTATTATTAGCAACCAATGCATTTATTGCAAATGATACGGATCCTATAGGAGAAAAAACCTAGGATCCAAGTAACTCAAAGGAATAAGAGAGAATGAGTCAGTAAAAAGATGGTTAAGATGATAAAAATTGGAACCCCAAGGAACATGCATGGAAAACAATGCAATAAAGTGTGATGAAAGTTTAAGACATCCTTAAGGAGTGTAAACGATGGACTTTTTGTTCAAAAGTATGAAGAACATAAATACTGCTTCGGTGCGTATTTAGGAATCCAGACGAGCTTTGATTTGAACTAATATAATACTTGTTTGAATGCACGAATTAAAAGTTAATATTTTTTGAAATTGCAACCCATAATGATAACTTTTTATTTTTTGGCAACTACGAACTCCAATAGATATGTTGTTATTTTCAAGAACAAAGATAGGTTGAACATAGAAAATAAAGAAAAATAAAAAGATAAAATGAATTTAAAGAAAACTACGAAATGAAATCCAAACACTAATACAAGGACAACAAAATTGAAATAAAACAAAACACTTGAATGGAAAATTCTTTGCTCTTTGTGATTTGTGACTTAAGAAAGTTGAATACAATCAATGGATAAATTATTTTAACTCTAAAATAAAAATAATAGATATACGAAGAAAGATAAACTATTATTAGCAACCAATGCATTTATTGCAAATGATACGGATCCTATAGGAGAAAAAACCTAGGATCCAAGTAACTCAAAGGAATAAGAGAGAATGAGTTGCTCAAAAGGTGGTTAAGATGATAAAAATTGGAACCCCAAGGAACATGAATAGAAAACATTGCAGTAAAGTGTGATGAATGTTTATGACATCCTTAAGGAGTGTAAACGATGGACTTTTTGGTCAAAAGTATGAAGAACATAAATACTGCTTCTGTGCGTTTTTAGGAATCCAGACGAGCTTCGATTTGAATAAATATAATACTTGTTTGGATGCACGAATTAAAAGTTAATATTTTTAAAGTTGCAACCCATAACAATAACTTTTTATTTTTTGGCAACTACGAACTCCAATAGATATGTTGTTATTTTCAAGAACAAAGATAGGTTGAACATAGAAAATAAAGAAAAATAAAAAGATAAAATGAATTTAAAGAAAACTACGAAATGAAATCCAAACACTAATACATGGACAACAAAATTGAAATAAAACCAAACACTTGAATGGAAAATTCTTTGCCTTTTGTGATTTGTGACTTAAGAACGTTGAATACAATCAAAGGATAAATTATTTTAACTCTAAAATAAAAATAATAGATATACGAAGAAAGATAAACTATTATTAGCAACCAATGCATTTATTGCAAATGATACGGATCCTATAGGAGAAAAAACCTAGGATCCAAGTAACTCAAAGGAATAAGAGAGAATGAGTCAGTAAAAAGATGGTTAAGATGATAAAAATTGGAACCCCAAGGAACATGAATGGAAAACATTGCAATAAAGTGTGATGAATGTTTAAGACATCCTTAAGGAGTGTAAACGATGGACTTTTTTTTCAAAAGTATGAAGAACATAAATACTTCTTCGGTGCGTTTTTTGGAATCCAGACGAGCTTCGATTTGAATTAAAATAATACTTGTTTGGATGCACGAATTAAAAGTTAATATTTTCTGAAATTGCAACCCATAATGATAACTTTTTTTTTTGGCAACTACGAACTCCAATAGATATGTTGTTATTTTCAAGAACAAAGATAGGTTGAACATAGAAAATAAAGAAAAATAAAAAGATAAAATGAATTTAAAGAAAACTACGAAATGAAATCCAAACACTAATACATGGACAACAAAATTGAAATAAAACCAAACACTTGAATGGAAAATTCTTTGCCTTTTGTGATTTGTGACTTAAGAACGTTGAATACAATCAAAGGATAAATTATTTTAACTCTAAAATAAAAATAATAGATATACGAAGAAAGATAAACTATTATTAGCAACCAATGCATTTATTGCAAATGATACGGATCCTATAGGAGAAAAAACCTAGGATCCAAGTAACTCAAAGGAATAAGAGAGAATGAGTCAGTAAAAAGATGGTTAAGATGATAAAAATTGGAACCCCAAGGAACATGCATGGAAAACAATGCAATAAAGTGTGATGAAAGTTTAAGACATCCTTAAGGAGTGTAAACGATGGACTTTTTGTTCAAAAGTATGAAGAACATAAATACTGCTTCGGTGCGTTTTTAGGAATCCAGACGAGCTTCGATTTGAATTAATATAATACTTGTTTGGATGCACGAATTAAAAGTTAATATTTTTTGAAGTTGCAACCCATAATGATAACTTTTTATTTTTTGGCAACTACGAACTCCAATAGATATGTTGTTATTTTCAAGAACAAAGATAGGTTGAACATAGAAAATAAAGAAAAATAAAAAGATAAAATGAATTTAAAGAAAACTACGAAATGAAATCCAAACACTAATACAAGGACAACAAAATTGAAATAAAACAAAACACTTGAATGGAAAATTCTTTGCTCTTTGTGATTTGTGACTTAAGAAAGTTGAATACAATCAATGGATAAATTATTTTAACTCTAAAATAAAAATAATAGATATACGAAGAAAGATAAACTATTATTAGCAACCAATGCATTTATTGCAAATGATACGGATCCTATAGGAGAAAGAACCTAGGATCCAAGTAACTCAAAGGAATAAGAGAGAATGAGTCAGTAAAAAGATGGTTAAGATGATAAAAATTGGAACCCCAAGGAACATGAATGGAAAACATTGCAATAAAGTGTGATGAATGTTTAAGACATCCTTAAGGAGTGTAAACGATGGACTTTTTGTTCAAAAGTGTCAAGAACATAAATACTGCTTCGGTGCATTTTTAGGAATCCAGACGAGCTTCGATTTGAATTAATATAATACTTGTTTGGATGCACGAATTAAAAGTTAATATTTTTGAAGTTGCAACCCATAATGATAACTTTTTATTTTTTGCAACTACGAACTCCAATAGATATGTTGTTATTTTCAAGAACAAAGATAGGTTGAACATAGAAAATAAAGAAAAATAAAAAGATAAAATGAATTTAAAGAAAACTACGAAATGAAATCCAAACACTAATACAAGGACAACAAAATTGAAATAAAACCAAACACTTGAATGGAAAATTCTTTGCTTTTTTTGATTTGTGACTTAAGAAAGTTGAATACAATCAAAGGATAAATTATTTTAACTCTAAAATAAAAATAATAGATATACGAAGAAAGATAAACTATTATTAGCAACCAATGCATTTATTGCAAATGATACGGATCCTATAGGAGAAAAAACCTAGGATCCAAGTAACTCAAAGGAATAAGAGAGAATGAGTCAGTAAAAAGATGGTTAAGATGATAAAAATTGGAACCCCAAGGAACATGAATGGAAAACATTGCAATAAAGTGTGATGAATGTTTAAGACATCCTTAAGGAGTGTAAACGATGGACTTTTTGTTCAAAAGTGTCAAGAATATAAATACTGCTTCGGTGCGTTTTTAGGAATCCAGACGAGCTTCGATTTGAATTAAAATAATACTTGTTTGGATGCACGATTTAAAAGCTAATATTCTTTGAAGTTGCAACCCATAATGATAACTTTTATTTTTTGGAAACTACAAACTGCAATAGATCTCTTGTTATTTTCAAGAACAAAGATAGGTTGAACATAGAAAATAAAGAAAAATAAAAAGATAAAATGAATTTAAAGAAAACTACGAAATGAAATCCAAACACTAATACAAGGACAACAAAATTGAAATAAAACAAAACACTTGAATGGAAAATTCTTTGCTTTTTGTGATTTGTGACTTAAGAAAGTTGAATACAATCAATGGATAAATTATTTTAACTCTAAAATAAAAATAATAGATATACGAAGAAAGATAAACTATTATTAGCAACCAATGCATTTATTGCAAATGATACAGATCTTATAGGAGAAAAAACCTAGGATCCAAGTAACTCAAAGGAATAAGAGAGAATGAGTCAGTAAAAAGATGGTTAAGATGATAAAAATTGGAACCCCAAGGAACATGAATGGAAAACATTGCAATAAAGTGTGATGAATGTTTAAGACATCCTTAAGGAGCGTAAACGATGCACTTTTTGTTCAAAAGTATGAAGAACATAAATACTGCTTCGTTGCGTTTTTAGGAATCCAGACGAGCTTCGATTTGAATTAATATAATACTTGTTTGGATGCACGAATTAAAAGTTAATATTTTTGAAGTTGCAACCCATAATGATAACTTTTTATTTTTTTGCAACTACGAACTCCAATAGATATGTTGTTATTTTCAAGAACAAAGATAGGTTGAACATAGAAAATAAAGAAAAATAAAAAGATAAAATGAATTTAAAGAAAACTACGAAATGAAATCCAAACACTAATACAAGGACAACAAAATTGAAATAAAACCAAACACTTGAATGGAAAATTCTTTGCTTTTTTTGATTTGTGACTTAAGAAAGTTGAATACAATCAAAGGATAAATTATTTTAACTCTAAAATAAAAATAATAGATATACGAAGAAAGATAAACTATTATTAGCAACCAATGCATTTATTGCAAATGATACGGATCCTATAGGAGAAAAAACCTAGGATCCAAGTAACTCAAAGGAATAAGAGAGAATGAGTGAGTAAAAAGATGGTTAAGATGATAAAAATTGGAACCCCAAGGAACATGAATGGAAAACATTGCAATAAAGTGTGATGAATGTTTAAGACATCCTTAAGGAGCGTAAACGATGCACTTTTTGTTCAAATGTATGAAGAACATAAATACTGCTTCGTTGCGTTTTTAGGAATCCAGACGAGCTTCGATTTGAATTAATATAATACTTGTTTGGATGCACGAATTAAAAGTTAATATTTTTGAAGTTGCAACCCATAATCATAACTTTTTATTTTTTTTGCAACTACGAACTCCAATAGATATGTTGTTATTTTCAAGAACAAAGATAGGTTGAACATAGAAAATAAAGAAAAATAAAAAGATAAAATGAATTTAAAGAAAACTACGAAATGAAATCCAAACACTAATACAAGGACAACAAAATTGAAATAAAACAAAACACTTGAATGGAAATTCTTTGCTTTTTTTGATTTGTGACTTAAGAAAGTTGAATACAATCAAAGGATAAATTATTTTAACTCTAAAATAAAAATAATAGATATACGAAGAAAGATAAACTATTATTAGCAACCAATGCATTTATTGCAAATGATACGGATCCTATAGGAGAAAGAACCTAGGATCCAAGTAACTCAAAGGAATAAGAAATATTGAGTTGCTAAAAACATGGTTAAGATGATAAAAATTGGAACCCCAAGGAACATGAATGGAAAACATTGCAATAAAGTGTGATGAATGTTTAAGACATCCTTAAGGAGCGTAAACGATGCACTTTTTGTTCAAAAGTATGAAGAACATAAATACTGCTTCGTTGCGTTTTTAGGAATCCAGACGAGCTTCGATTTGAATTAATATAATACTTGTTTGGATGCACGAATTAAAAGTTAATATTTTTGAAGTTGCAACCCATAATGATAACTTTTTATTTTTTTGCAACTACGAACTCCAATAGATATGTTGTTATTTTCAAGAACAAAGATAGGTTGAACATAGAAAATAAAGAAAAATAAAAAGATAAAATGAATTTAAAGAAAACTACGAAATGAAATCCAAACACTAATACAAGGACAACAAAATTGAAATAAAACCAAACACTTGAATGGAAAATTCTTTGCTTTTTTTGATTTGTGACTTAAGAAAGTTGAATACAATCAAAGGATAAATTATTTTAACTCTAAAATAAAAATAATAGATATACGAAGAAAGATAAACTATTATTAGCAACCAATGCATTTATTGCAAATGATACGGATCCTATAGGAGAAAAAACCTAGGATCCAAGTAACTCAAAGGAATAAGAGAGAATGAGTCAGTAAAAAGATGGTTAAGATGATAAAAATTGGAACCCCAAGGAACATGAATGGAAAACATTGCAATAAAGTGTGATGAATGTTTAAGACATCCTTAAGGAGCGTAAACGATGCACTTTTTGTTCAAAAGTATGAAGAACATAAATACTGCTTCGTTGCGTTTTTAGGAATCCAGACGAGCTTCGATTTGAATTAATATAATACTTGTTTGGATGCACGAATTAAAAGTTAATATTTTTGAAGTTGCAACCCATAATGATAACTTTTTATTTTTTTGCAACTACGAACTCCAATAGATATGTTGTTATTTTCAAGAACAAAGATAGGTTGAACATAGAAAATAAAGAAAAATAAAAAGATAAAATGAATTTAAAGAAAACTACGAAATGAAATCCAAACACTAATACAAGGACAACAAAATTGAAATAAAACAAAACACTTGAATGGAAAATTCTTTGCTTTTTGTGATTTGTGACTTAAGAAAGTTGAATACAATCAATGGATAAATTATTTTAACTCTAAAATTAAAATAATAGATATACGAAGAAAGATAAACTATTATTAGCAACCAATGCATTTATTGCAAATGATACAGATCTTATAGGAGAAAAAACCTAGGATCCAAGTAACTCAAAGGAATAAGAGAGAATGAGTCAATAAAAAGATGGTTAAGATGATAAAAATTGGAACCCCAAGGAACATGAATGGAAAACATTGCAATAAAGTGTGATGAATGTTTAAGACATCCTTAAGGAGCGTAAACGATGCACTTTTTGTTCAAATGTATGAAGAACATAAATGCGGCGTCGTTGCGGTTATAGGAAACCAGACGAGCTTCGATTTGAATTAATATAATACTTGTTTGGATGCACGAATTAAAAGTTAATATTTTTTGAAGTTGCAACCCATAATGATAACTTTTTATTTTTTGGCAACTACGAACTCCAATAGATATGTTGTTATTTTCAAGAACAAAGATAGGTTGAACATAGAAAATAAAGAAAAATAAAAAGATAAAATGAATTTAAAGAAAACTACGAAATGAAATCCAAACACTAATACAAGGACAACAAAATTGAAATAAAACAAAACACTTGAATGGAAATTCTTTGCTTTTTTTGATTTGTGACTTAAGAAAGTTGAATACAATCAAAGCATAAATTATTTTAACTCTAAAATAAAAATAATAGATATACGAAGAAAGATAAACTATTATTAGCAACCAATGCATTTATTGCAAATGATACGGACCCTATAGGAGAAAAAACCTAGGATCCAAGTAAGTCAAAGGAATAAGAGAGAATGAGTGAGTAAAAAGATGGTAAAGATGATAAAAATTGGAACCCCAAGGAACATGAATGGAAAACATTGCAATAAAGTGTGATGAATGTTTAAGACATCCTTAAGGAGTGTAAACAATGGACTTTTTGTTCAAAAGTATGAAGAACATAAATACTGCTTCGGTGCATTTTTAGGAATCCAGACGAGCTTCGATTTGAATTAATATAATACTTGTTTGGATGCACGAATTAAAAGTTAATATTTTTGAAGTTGCAACCCATAATGATAACTTTTTATTTTTTTGCAACTACGAACTCCAATAGATATGTTGTTATTTTCAAGAACAAAGATAGGTTGAACATAGAAAATAAAGAAAAATAAAAAGATAAAATGAATTTAAAGAAAACTACGAAATGAAATCCAAACACTAATACAAGGACAACAAAATTGAAATAAAACAAAACACTTGAATGGAAAATTCTTTGCTCTTTGTGATTTGTGACTTAAGAAAGTTGAATACAATCAATGGATAAATTATTTTAACTCTAAAATAAAAATAATAGATATACGAAGAAAGATAAAAAATTATTAGCAACCAATGCATTTATTGCAAATGATACGGATTCTATAGGAGAAAAAACCTAGGATCCAAGTAACTCAAAGGAATAAGAGATAATGAGTCGCTAAAAAGATGGTTAAGATGATAAAAATTGAAACCCCAAGGAACATGAATGGAAAACAATGCAATAAAGTGTGATGAAAGTTTAAGACATCCTTAAGGAGTGTAAACGATGGACTTTTTGTTCAAAAGTATGAAGAACATAAATACTGCTTCGGTGCGTTTTTAGGAATCCAGACGAGCTTCGATTTGAATTAATATAATACTTGTTTGGATGCACGAATTAAAAGTTAATATTTTTTGAAGTTGCAACCCATAATGATAACTTTTTATTTTTTGGCAACTACGAACTCCAATAGATATGTTGTTATTTTCAAGAACAAAGATAGGTTGAACATAGAAAATAAAGAAAAATAAAAAGATAAAATGAATTTAAAGAAAACTACGAAATGAAATCCAAACACTAATACAAGGACAACAAAATTGAAATAAAACCAAACACTTGAATGGAAAATTCTTTGCTTTTTTTGATTTGTGACTTAAGAAAGTTGAATACAATCAAAGGATAAATTATTTTAACTCTAAAATAAAAATAATAGATATACGAAGAAAGATAAACTATTATTAGCAACCAATGCATTTATTGCAAATGATACGGATCCTATAGGAGAAAAAACCTAGGATCCAAGTAACTCAAAGGAATAAGAGATAATGAGTCGCTAAAAAGATGGTTAAGATGATAAAAATTGAAACCCTAAGGAACATGAATGGAAAACAATGCAATAAAATGTGATTAAAGTTTAAGACATCCATAAGGAGTGTAAACGACGGACTTTTTGCTCAGAATTATGAAGAACAAAAATACTGCTTCGGTGCGTTTGTAGGAATCCAAACGAGCTTCGATTTGAATTAACATAATACTTGTTTGGATGCACGAATTAAAAGTGAATATTTTTGGATGTTCAACCCATAATGATAACTTTTTAGTTTTTGGAAACTACAAACTCCAATAGATATGTTGTTATTTTCAAGAACAAAGATAGGTTGAACATAGAAAATAAAGAAAAATAAGAAGATACAATGAATTTAAAGAAAACTACGAAATGAAATCCAAACGCTAATACAAGGACAAGAAAATTGAAATAAAACAAAACACTTGAATGGAAAATTCTTTTCTTTTTGTGATTTGTGACTTAAGAAAGTGGAATACAATCAAAGGATAAATTATTTTAACTCTAAAATTAAAAAAAATAGATATACGAAGAAAGATAAACTATTATTAGCAACCAATGCATTTATTGCAAATGATACGGATCCTATAGGAGAAAAAACCTAGGATCCAAGTAACTCAAAGGAATAAGAGAGAATGAGTTTCTAAAAAGGTGGTTAAGATGATCAAAATTGGAACCCCAAGGAACATGCATGGAAAACAATGCAATAAAGTGTGATGAAAGTTTAAGACATCCTTAAGGAGTGTAAACGATGGACTTTTTGTTCAAAAGTATGAAGAACATAAATACTGCTTCGGTGCATTTTTAGGAATCCAGACGAGCTTCGATTTGAATTAATATAATACTTGTTTGGATGCACGAATTAAAAGTTAATATTTTTGAAGTTGCAACCCATAATGATAACTTTTTATTTTTTGGAAACTACGAACTGCAATAGATCTCTTGTTATTTTCAAGAACAAAGATAGGTTGAACATAGAAAATAAAGAAAAATAAAAAGATACAATGAATTTAAAGAAAACTACGAAATGAAATCCAAACACTAATACAAGGACAACAAAATTGAAATAAAACAAAACACTTGAATGGAAAATTCTTTTCTTTTTGTGATTTGTGACTTAAGAAAGTTGAATACAATCAAAGGATAAATTATTTTAACTCTAAAATAAAAATAATAGATATACGAAGAAAGATAAACTATTATTAGCAACCAATGCATTTATTGCAAATGATACGGATCCTATAGGAGAAAAAACCTAGGATCCCAATAACTCAAAATAATAAGAAAGAATGAGTTGCTAAAAAGATGGTAAAGATGATAAAAATTGGAACCCCATGGAACATGGATGGAAAACAATGCCACAAAGTGTGATAAAAGTTGAAGACATCCATAAGGAGTGTAGACGATGGACTTTTTGTTCAAAAGTATGAAGAACAAAAATACTACTTCAGTGCGTTTTTAGGAATCCAGACGAGCTTCGATTTGAATTAATATAATACTTGTTTGGATGCACGAATTAAAAGTTAATATTTTTTGAAGTTGCAACCCATAATGATAACTTTTTATTTTTTGGAAACTACGAACTGCGATATAGCTCTTGTTATTTTCAAGAACAAAGATAGTTCGAACATAGAAAATAAAGAAAAATAAAAAGATACAAAGAATTTAAAGAAAACTACGAAATGAAATCCAGAAACTAACACAAGGATAACAAAATTGAAATAAAACAAAACACTTGAATGGAAAATTCTTTTCTTTTTGTGATTTGTGACTTAGGAAAGTTGAATACAATCAAAGGATAAATTATTTTAACTCTAAAATAAAAATAATAGATATACGAAGAAAGATAAACTATTATTAGCAACCAATGCATTTATTGCAAATGATACGGATCCTATAGGAGAAAAAACGTAGGATCCCAATAACTCAAAATAATAAGAAAGAATGAGTTGCTAAAAAGATGGTTAAGATGATCAAAATTGGAACCCCAAGGAACATGGATCGAAAACAATGCCACAAAGTGTGATTAAAGTTTAAGACATCCATAAGGATTGTAGACGATGGAATTTTTGGTCAAAAGTATGAAGAACAAAAATACTGCTTCGGTGCGTTTTTATGAATCCAGACGAGCTTCGATTTGAATTAATATAATACTTGTTTGGATGCACGAATTAAAAGTTAATATTTTTTGAAGTTGCAACCCATAATGATAACTTTTATTTTTTCGAAACTACGAACTGCAATAGATCTCTTGTTATTTTCAAGAACAAAGATAGGTTGAACATAGAAAATAAAGAAAAATAAAAAGATACACTGAATTTAAAGAAAACTACGAAATGAAATCCAAACACTAATACAAGGACAACAAAATTGAAATAAAACAAAACACTTGAATGGAAAATTCTTTGGTTTTTGTGATTTGTGACTTAAGAAAGTTGAATACAATCAAAGGATAAATGATTTTAACTCTAAAATAAAAAAAATAGATATACGAAGAAAGATAAACTATTATTAGCAACCAATGCATTTATTGCAAATGATACGGATCCTATAGGAGGAAAAACCTAGCATCCCAATAACTCAAAATAATAAGAAAGAATGAGTTGCTAAAAAGAGGGTAAAGATGATCAAAATTGGAACCCCAAGGAACATGAATGGAAAACAATGCAATAAAGTGTGATTAAAGTTTAAGACGTCCATAAGGAGTGTAAACGATGGACTTTTTGTTCAAAAGTATGAAGAACAAAAATACTGCTTCGGTGCGTTTTTAGGAATCCAGACGAGCTTTGATTTGAATTAATATAATACTTGTTTGGATGCACGAATTAAAAGTTAATATTTTTTGAAGTTGCAACCCATAATGATAACTTTTTATTTTTTGGAAACTACGAACTGCAATAGATATCTTCTTATTTTCAAGAACAAAGATTTATTCACAAACAAGCACAATACGATTTATGGAATTTCTAGAATAACCACATATATCATGCATTAGGTCTCACACTTGCATTCAACATACGGTATTTATCACAAGAAGCATTCATTACACATCTCCTCTCGGTCTCAATATAATGCAACAAATTATCTAAATCTTGGCCAGAAATTTAAAAGCATTAACCATGGAAATAAATACTCAACTTGAAAACAATGAATTCATATAATGATAACACAAAAAATCAGATTTTCTTGATTTAACTACATCATAGCCTTAGCAAAAATAAATTAGTTCATAACGGAAACAAGAATAAACATTATTTCAATTGAATCGATGAATAACAAATCTAAATAAAATGCAGAAAATAAAAGCTAAGGAGAACAGATGAAAAACTCTTGATGATGAAGACTTGGTAGCAACAATGGTGATGATCCTTCAAGCTTCTCCAAACTTTCTCTCCAAAATTTGTCTTTTCTCCTCCAAAAATGACTCAGATCTGCTATCTCTGCCGTGGTCTCTTTCTCCATCGTATTGTATATATAGATCTAGGGTTTTGGGAGAAATTTTGGAACAAAACAACATAAAAAATATGTATTCAGATGAAACTCGCCGCGGCAAGCATTCTGGAAAAGTTACGATATTGGTTCCGCTAATTCTCGCCGGTGATGAGATCACTTGGCCGGCGAAGAGATCACTTGGCTGACGGCGAGATTATGCTGGCCGGCGGCGAGATCATTTGGCCGGCGGCGAGATTATGTTGACCGGCAGCGAGATGAATTTGCCACAATCTGTGCTCTTGGGAAGATTTTTTCCGTGAGATTTTCGTAAGGGTTTCGCCAGCGGCGAGAATATTCTCGCCGGTGGCGAAATTCCAAATTTTGAAATTTTGTTTTCTTTTTATTTGCACTCAATCCCGATCATTGAAATTTGTCCCAAACTTCTACAAAATTATGATTTTATCTGAAATTACACTTTAAACGTGAAACACCCATGAAATGACATTTGTGGATTAAATAATCAAAGAAACAAAATTTTCGCGCAAATATCAACATTTAAATTATAACAAAAATGCAATAATTTGACTCTTATTAGTTGTATTAATTTGTTAGTTAATGTAGAGACATTTGGTATATGTTAAATATGAATATCTTGAATAAATGATAGAAAATCTTGGTTGATAGTATTTTTGGGAGATTTGGTAATATTACATTACCCCATGTTTTGTTGACTAGAATAAAATGAAATTAGAATTAATTTCTTCCAATTTTATGTTTGGTTGGCCTGAAAAGTGGGAATGAAATTTAATGTATTACTAAATTAGTAGGAATCATAAGTAATTCTCCCCCGTAAGGAATCATGATTCCATTCACATCTCAAATTTATTTTACAATTTTACCCAAACCATAAATATT
This sequence comes from Hippophae rhamnoides, assembly GCA_033030585.1. Taxonomy (NCBI): domain Eukaryota; kingdom Viridiplantae; phylum Streptophyta; class Magnoliopsida; order Rosales; family Elaeagnaceae; genus Hippophae; species Hippophae rhamnoides. Next base: position 45,390,747 of record CM065429.1, on the reverse strand, counting down.
ACACTAAACATTAAGCCCTAAATCATAAAATCTAAACACTAAAACCAAAATCTCAAATCCTAAACCTATAAATATAACCCTAAATCCTAAACTACAAACCCAAACCCTAAACCTTATATCTCAAATCCCAAAACCCTAAACCTTAAATCTCAAATCCCAAAACCCTAAACCTTATTTACAAAAATAATAATTTTAACACTTAACATTAATCCACAAATATAACCCTAAATAATAATCTTTAAATTGCAAATTTTAATTCCCAATTCCCAAATCACAAACACGTACAACCTATTTAGAAAAATAGTAATTTTCACACCAAACCATAACCCACGAATATAACCCTAAACAATAAACCCCAAATCCAAAATCCCAAAATGCTTAGAAAAATGATAATTTTAACCCTACATCTTAACAACTAAAAATAACCCTAAACAATAAACCCAAAATCCCAAATCCCAAATCCTAAAATCCTATTTGGAAAAATTATAATTTTGACCCTAAATGTTTACCTCAAATATAACTGTAAACTCTAAACTTAAACCCCAAATCCAAAATCCCAAAACCCTAAACCCAATCCCAAAATCCTAAGTCCTAAACCTCAAAACCCTAAACACTATTTATAAAAATAATAATTTTAATAATATATTTAATTTTTAAGTAATAATAATTTAGAAAAATAATATTTTTAATCCTAAACCCACAACCCACGAATATAACTCAAAACCATAAACAATAAAACCCAAATCGTAAATCCTAGAATCCTAAATCCTAAATACAAATCACAAAACTCTTTACCCTATTTTGAAAAACAATAATTTTAAGCCTAAACCCAAAATCCCAAATCTCATATCAAAAATCCGCAACCCCTACACCATATTTACAAAACCCTAAACTCTATTTAGAAAAATTATAATTTTAACCCTAAACCTTTACCCTCAAAAATAACCCTAACCCCAAATTTAAAGTGAGGATCAAAATATTGAGATGTTTACTCAACAACAGTAGATAATTGATCAATGACATGAGGTGATGATGAGATTTTACACAAACTTAGTCAAAATATAGCATCATAGTTATTTACTAGAATATCACAAGTACCACTTACCTCACAAAATCTATCAATTTCTCCATCTTCCAAGACTTTGATTTTGTTTCTTATAATTGTTATTTTATTTTGTTAGTTAATGTAGAGACATTTGGTGCATGTTAAATTTGAAGTTCTTGAATAAATACCAAAAAATATTGGTTGATTGTATATTGGGACATTTGGTAATATTACAAAACCCTATGTTTGGATGACTAGACGAAAGGAAATTAGAATTAATTCCTTCCAATTTTATGTTTGGTTGGCCTAAAAAGTGGGAATAGAATTGAATCCCATACAAAATGAAAAGGAATCATAACAAATTCTCCCCCGTAGTAATCATGATTCCATTCACATCTCAATTTGTTTTTACAAATTTACCCAAACCACAAATATTAAAATAAACATTAAGCCCTAAATCCTAAACCATAAAACCCAAATTTCAAACCCAAAAACCCTAAATCCTAAACCCTATCTAGAAAAATAATAATTTTAACCCAAAACCTAAACTCATAAATATAACCCTAAATCCTAAATCGCAAACCCAAAACCCAAAACCTCTAATCATAATCATAAATCCCTAAACCATAACCCACAAATATAACCTCAAACCCTATACTTAAACCCCAAATCCGAAATCCTAAAACCCTATACCATATTTCCAAAAATTATAATTTTATCCCTAATCCTTAACCCACAAAAATAACCCCAAACCAAAAACCCAAATTCCTAAAACCCTAAACCCTATTTAGAAATATTATAATTTTGACCCAAAACCTTCACCCTAGAATATAACCCTAAACTCTAAACCCTAACCCCAAACACAAAATCTCATATCACAAATCTGAAACATCTACACCCTATTTAGAAAAATTATAATTTTAACCTCTACCTTACCCTTCAAAAATAAAATTAAACAATAAAGCTAATGAATAAACCCAAAATCCAAAATACCAAAACCCTAAATCCTATTTAGAAAAATTATAATTTTGACCCTAAACCTTTAGCTCAAATATAACTATAACCCCTAAACCCCAAACTCTAAATCCCCAATTCTTAAATCTTAAACCGTAAAATCCTAAACCCCATTTTTAAAAATAATAATTTTAATAATATATTTTAAGTTTTAGTAACAATTATTTAGAAAAATAATTATTAAATAAAGTATTTGTTTTTTTAAAATAATTAAATATTATTATTCAAATTTTACTAAATATTGTAGTATTTAGGTAATATACAGTGTTTTCCACTTCATTACAATTGTAAACCAAATACTATAATACTTATCCCTTATTTTATTCCAATGGTCAAACCAAATAAAACTATATCCATTCCATTCAAATTTCCATGCTCATTCCAATTCCAATATGTTGTCCATGTTGAATGTTTTGAAATTTAAGTCCACGGTCAGCAAATTTAAACTCAAGATCATCATATTGAGATGTTTACTCAAAAACAAGAGATGATGGATCAATGACATGAGGTGATGATGAGATTTTTACACAAATTTTTCCCAAATATAACATCCTAATTCTTTACTACAATATCATAAGTAGGACATAACTCACATCATCCATCAATTTCTCCACGCTCTTAGACTTTGATTTTTTTTTCTTATAGAAGCTATATTATTTTGATAGTTAATGTAGAGACATTTGGTATATGTTAAAACTGATGTTCTTGAATAAATGCAAGAAAATATTTGTTGATAGTATATAGGGATATTTGGTAATAATACATTACCCAATGTTTGGTTTACTAGAATAAAATGAAATTAGAATTAATTCCTTCTCATTTAATGTTTGATTGCCCTTAAAAGTTGGAATAGAATGAAATCAATTACTAAAAGAGAAGGAATCATAACTAATTCTTCCCTGTAAGGAATCATGATTTCATTCTCATCTCAATTTTTTTTACAAATTTACACTAACCATAAATATTACACTAAATTCTAAAACCGAAATCTCAAATCCCAAAACCCAAAATCCTAAACGTTGTTTAGAAAACTAATAATTTTAACCCTAAATGTAAACACATAAGTATAACCTTAAACCCTAAACGGTAAACCCAAAACCCTATTTAGAAATGTAAAACTTTTAACCCTTAACCTTAACACATAAATATAACCCTAAACCTAAATCCCAAATACAAAAACCCTAAATCCTATTTGGAAAAATCATAATTATGACCCTAAACCTTTACCTTAAATATAACCCTAAACCCCAAATCCCAAAATCCTAAATCCTGAACCTCCAAACCATAAACCTATTTATAAAAATAATAATTTTAATCATAAACCATATGACACAAATCTAACCCAAAACCCTAAACCCTATATCCAAAAATCCAAAACCTAAATCCCAAATCCAAATCACAACACACTTTACACTATTTTGAAAAGTAAAAATTTTAACACCAAATCTTAAACCACAAATTTAACCCTAAACGCTATACCGAAAACCCAAATCTCATATCACAAATCTAAACCACTACACCCTATATACAAAAATAATAATTTTACCCCTACTTAGAAAAATTATAATTTTGACCTTAAACCTTTATCTTATTTTTAAAATTATAATTTTAATAATATATTATAATTTTTAATGATAATTATTTAGAATTTTTTTTATATTATGTATTTTGTCTAATGAAAAAATAATAATTAAACAATATTATTTAAATTTTACTGAATATAGTAGTATTAAGTTAATATACAGTGTTTACCAATACATTCCAATTTTAAATGTAATACTATAATACTTATCCCTTCTTTAATTCCAATGGTCAAACCAAATAAAACTATTTCCATTCCATTCACATTCTCATTCCCATTCTGTTGTCCATGTTGAAAGTGCTCAAATTTAAGTCCATGGTCAGCAAATTGAAACTCGGGATCATAGTATGTAGATGTTTACTCAACAAAAGGAGATGATGGATCAATGACATGAGGTGATAATGATATTTTTACACAAACTTAGTCAAAATATAGCACCCTAATTATTTACTACAATATCACAAGTAGAGACATGCATTTGATATATGTTAAACCTAAAGTTATTAAATAAATGCTAGAAAATATTGGTTGATAGTATATAAGGATATTTGGTAATATTACATTACCCTATGTTTCGTTCATTGGAATGAAATGAAATTAGAATTAATTTCTTCTAATTTTATGTTTGGTTAGCCTGAAAAGTGCTAATAGATAGGAATCTATTACTAAAAGAGACATTATCCTAACTAATTCCGCCCTTAAGGAATCAGGATTCCATTCTTATGACAATTTTTTAAAATTTACAATAACCATAAATATTATAGTAAACAATAAGCCCTAAATCTTAAATCCTAGACCTGAAAACCCAAATCTCAAATCCCAAATCCCTAACTCCAAAACCCTATTTAGAAAAATAAGAATTCTAACCCTAAACCAAAACAAATAAATATGACCCTAAACCGAAAATCCTAAACCTGAATTCTCAAATCCAAAAACCAAAAACCCTAATTAGAAAAATAATTTTTTTGACCCTAAACTATAACCGACAAATATAACCCTAACCCTACCCCTAAATCCTAAATCCCAAATCCAAAAACCATATGAAAAATAATACTTTTATCCCTAAATCATAAATACCAAATATAACCCTAAACCCTAAATCATAAATCCAAAATCCTAAAACCCTAAATGCCCAATCAAAATCCCGAAACTCTATCCCCTATTTTAAAAAATAATAATTTTAACCCTAAACCATAATCAACCATAACCCTAACCCTATTTCATAATTCATTCTCCTCTTTAAAAAGAATGATTTCATTCCTATCTCAATTGTTTTCCAATTTTAACCAACCCCTAAGTTTAACTCTAAACCATAAACCCTAAGCCCTAAATCCTAAACCTTAAACCCTAAATCCTATATTCCAAATCCCAAATCCCCAAACCCCAAATTCTATTTAGAAAAATAATAATTTTAACCCTAAACCTTAAACAATTAATATAACCCTATACCCTAATTCTCAAATCACAAAACCGTAAACCCTATTTAGAAAAAATGTAATTTTAACTCTAAACCTTAAGCCACAAAAATAACCCTAAAATCTAAACCATAAACCCCAAATCCTACAACTCTAAACCCTGTTTAGAAAAATAATAATTTTCACCCTAAACCTTAACCCACAAATATAACCCCAAATCTTAAAACCAAATATCTTATTTAGAAAAATAATAATTTAACCCTAAATCATATCCCAAAAATATAACCTAAACCCTAAACCCTACATGCAAAATCCCAAGTCCCATATCCCTAAGCCATGTTTAGTAAAATAATAATATTAACCCAAGACCTTAACCCACAAATATAACCCTAATCCCTAAACCTTAATCATCGGGCAAATCCCAAATCCCAAAACCATAAACCCTATTAAGAAAAATAATATTATTAGCCCAAGATCTTAACCCACAAATATAATCCTAATTCCTAAATCTTAAACCCCAAATCTCATAAACCTAAACCCTAGTTAGAAAAATAATAATTTTAATCCTTAACCTTAGCCGACAAACATAACCCTAAACCCAAGACCTAACCCTAAAATTTTAAACCCAAATCCCTATATCCCTAATACTATACCCTATATAGAAAAATAATAATTTTAATAATATATTTTATTTTTAAGTAATAATTATTTAGAAAATTAATATTTCAATAATATATTTTGTCTAACGAAAAAATTATAATTAAGTGATATTATTTAAATTTTACAGAATATATGGGTATTAAGGTAATATACAATATTTTACTTTCCATCCCAATTGTAAACCAAACATTATAATATAGATTCATTCTTTGATTCCAATTGTCAAATGCAAAAAAAATGTTTCCTTTCCATTCCTATTCACAATCCTATTCCAATTCCTTTCTATTGACCATTTCGAAAGTGTTCAAATATTAATTCTACCATTATAAAATTTAAACTTAGGATAATCGTATTCAGATATTTACTCAACAACAGGAGATGATGGCTCAATGACATTAGGTGATGATGAGATTCTTAAATAAAGTTAGTCAAAATATTGCATCATAATTCTTAATTACAATGTCACAAGTAGCACCTACCTCAATAAATCCATTAATTTCTCCATCTTCTTAGACTTGGATTTGTTTTTATTAGAGTTATATTATTTTTTTAGTTTATGTAGAGATATTTTGTATATGCTAAGCTTGAAGTTCTGCAATAAATGCTAGAATTTCTTTGTTGATGGTATATTGGTACATGTTTTGGATTAGGTGGAATATATTTGGATATAGATTGTTTAGTATATTTTTGTATAGGTAAAGGCAATAATACATTACCTTATGTTTGGTTTGCTGGATTAGAATAGAATCTAAATTGATTCCTTTCAATTTTATGTTTGGATGGGCTGAAAAGGGAGAATAAAATGAAAACAATTCAAAGAATAGAAGTAATTATAAGTCCATCTCACACCTTAAGGAATCAAGATTCCAAATCATAACCCTAAACCTTAAATCCTAAAACCAAAATCATAGACCTTAAATACCAAATCTCAAATCATAAATACAATTTAGAAAAATAATAATTTCAATCCTAAACCTTAACCCACAAATATAACCTTAAACCAAAATCCCAAAACCCTACATACTATTTAGAAAAATAATAATTTTTACCCTAAACCATAATCTATAACTATAACCTTAAAACCTAAACCCTAAATAAAAACCCACAACCCTAAACCATATTTAGAAAAATAACAATTTTAACAATAAACCATAACATGCAAATATAACCCTAAACCCTAAACCATAAATCCCAAATCACAAAACCGTAAACTCCATTTAAAAACATAATAATTTTAACCCTAAACCTTAACCCATAAATATAACCCTAAACCCTATAACATAAACACCAAATCCCAAAACCATACACTCTATTTACAAAAATAATGATTTTTATTCTAAACCATAACCCATAAATATAACCCTGAACCCTAAACCCTAAACACTACATCCTATTTAGAAAATAATAATTTTAACCCTAAACCAATATCCAATTAATATAACCATAAAACCTAAACCCTAAACCCCAAATCTCAAATCCCACAAACCTAAATCCAATTTAGAGAAAAAATAATTTAAACCTAAACTTTAATCCACAAATATAACCATAAACCCCAAATCATAAACTCCAATTCTCATAAACCTAAACCCTATTTAGAAAAATAATAACTTTTAAAATATATTTTATTTTTGAGTAATAATTATTTAGATACATAATATTTTCAATAATGTATTTTGTCTAACAAAAAGATAATAATTAAATAATATAATTTAAATTTTAGTGAATATATGGGTATTAAGGTAATATATAATATTTTACATTTTATTCCTATTGTAAACCAAACACTATAATATTGATTCCTTCTTTGATTCCACTGGTCAAACGCAAAAAAATGTTTCCATTTTATTCCTATTCACAATCCTATTCTCATTCCATTTTGTGGTCCAAGTTGAAAGTGTTCAAATATTAAGTCCACATTTAGCAAACTTAGTCAAAATATTACATCATAATTCTTTAGTACAATAAAACAAGTAGCACCTACCTCAAAAAATCCATCAATTTCTCCATCTTCTTAGACATGGATTTTTTTTCATATTGGAGTTAAATTATTTTGTTAGTTTAGGTAGAGACATTTGGTATATGTTAAACTTGAAATAAATGCTAGAATTACTTGGTTGACAGAATATTGGGACATGTTTTGGATAAGTTGGAATATATTTTGATAGAAAATATTTATATATTTTTGTATATGTAAAAGTAATAATACATTACCCAACCTTTTGGTTGACTTGATTGGAATTGAATCAGAATTTATTTTTTCCAATTTTATGTTTAGCTGGGCTAACAAGTGAGAAGAAAATGAAAACAATTCCTATATTAGAAGTAATCATAATACCATCTCCCATCATAAGGAATCATAATTCAATTTCCATTTCAATTTTTTTTCCAATTTTACCCCAACCCCAAGTATAACCCTAAACCCTAAATCCTATAATCTAAATTGTAGACCCTAAATCCCAAATCCTTAAACCCTATTTAGAAAAATAATAATTTTAACTCTAAACCTTAACCCACTAATATAACCCTAAACCCTATAACATAAACTCCAAATACCACAACCTAAACCCTATTTCGGAAACTAATAATTTATTCTTAAACCTTAACCCACAAATATAACCCTAACCCCAAATCCCAAAACCCTACATCCTATTTAAAAAATAATAATGTTTACACTAAATCATAACCTAGAACTATAACCTTAAACTCTAAACCCTAAACCTCAAATCCAAAATCCAACACCGTAAAACTCTAGTTAGAAAAATAATAATATTAACACTAAACCTTTACCCACTAATATAACCCTAATACCAAAACCTCAAATCCTAAATCACAAAACCCAGAACCCTACTTAGTAAAATAATAATTTTTACCCTAGACCATAACCCACAAATATAAACCTAAACCCTATAACATAAACACCAAATCCCACAACTCTAAACCCTATTTAGAAAAATAATAATTTTAATCCAAAACCCTAACCCATAAATATAACCTTAAACCCTATTTAGAAAGAAATGACTTTTAACCCTAAACCTTAACCCAAAAATATAACCCTAAAACATATTTAGAAAAAATGAATTTTAACCCTACAGCTTAACCCAAAAATATAACCCTAAACCCTAAACCCCAAATCCCAAATCCCAAAACCTACCCCTTATTTGGAAAAATAATAATTTTAACCCTAAAACTTGACCCATAAATATAACCCTAAACCCTATTTAAAAAAATAAAAATTTTAACTCTAAACCTTATCCCAAAAATATAACTGTAAACCCTAAACCATAAATCTAAAATCTCAAAACCATAAACACTATTTATAGAAATAATAATTTTAATCCTAAATCTTAACCCACAAATATAACCGAAACCACTAAACGATAAACCAAATATCTCAAAATGCTAAACACTATTTTGAAAAATAATAATTTTAACTACAAACCTTAATCCACAAATATAACCCTAAACCCTGAACCCTAAACCTAAAATCCAAAATCCCAAAACCATAAATCCTATTTAGAGAAATAATAAATTTAACCCTAAACACTAAACCAAAATTCCCAAAACACAAAAAAAAATCCCTAAGTACCAAATCACAAACCTCCAAACCCTAAACCCTATTTAAAAAAATAATTATTTTAATAATATATTTTATTTTTAAGTAATAATTATTTAGAAAAATAATGATTTCCACAATATATTTTGTCAAGCAAAAAAATAATAATTAAACTGGTCATACCAAAAAAATTGTTTCCATTCCATTCCTATTCTAATTAAATTCCGTTGTCCAAGTGGAAAGTGTTCAAATTTTTAGTCCACGATCAGAAAATTTAAATTCATGATCTTTGTATTGCTATATGTACTCAACAACAGAAGATGATGGCTCAATGAAATGAAGTGATGATGAGATTCTCACACAAATTTATTCCAATAATGGCATCATAATTCTTGAATACAATATCACAAGTAGCAGCTATGTCACAACATCCACCAATTTCTCCCTCTTCTTCGACCTAGATTTTTTCTCTCATTAGGGTTACAATTTTTTGTTATTTTATGTAGAGACATTTGGTATATGTTAAACTTGAAAATTTTGAATAAATGCAAGAATTTCTTTATTGAATATAATGGGACATGTTTTGGATTTTTAGGTATATATTTTGATAGATAATGTGGAGTATATTTTTGAATATGTAAAGGTTGTATTATATTACCCTATGTTTAGTTGAATGGAATGAAATAGAATAGAATCCAAATTGATTCCTTCCAATTTTATGTTTGGTTAGGCTGAAAAGTTGGAATTAAATAAATCGATTACTAAAAGAGAAGTAATCATAATTCCTTCTAGATCATAAATTCCATATCCCAAATCAAAAATTCCCAAACCCTATTTAGAAAAATAATATTTTTAACCCTAAACCACAAATCCTAAATCCTAAATCCCAAAACCCTAAACCAAAATCTCAAATCCCAAAACCCTAAATCTCAAATCCTAAAACCCTAAACCCTCTTTAGAAAAAACATAATTTCAACCCTAAACTTTAACCCACAAATATAACAGTAAATCGTTAATTATAAACCCAAAATCTCAATACTTTAAACACTATTTTGAAATATAATAATTGTAACCCTAAACCGTAACCCATAAATACAACTGTAAATCCTAAACCATAAACCCAAAATCTCAAAACCCTAAACCCTATTTATAAAAATAATAATTATAAACCTAAACCTTAACCAACAAATATAACCCTAAACCAAAAATCCCCAATCCCAAAATCCTAAACCCCAAATACATAAATTCGGAATCCCAAACCTCCAAAACCTAAACCCTATTTTGAAAAATAATAATTTTAATTATATATTTTATTTTTAAGTAATAATAGTTGAGAAAAATAATGATTTCAATAATGTATTTTTCGAATGAAAAATTAATAATTAAATGATGTTATTTAAATTTTACTTAATATATGAGTATTACGGTAATATACATTGTTTTCTGTTCCATTCTAACTATAACCAAATACTATATTACTAATTCCTTCCTTGATTTTCATGTACAAACCAAAAAAAATTGTTTCCTTTCCATTCCTATTTATATTCCTAATCTGATTTCAATCCATTGTTCATGTCGAAATTGTTCAAATTTTAAGTAAACAATTAGCAAATTTAAACTCAAGATCTTTGTATTGATATATTTACTCAACAATAGGAGATGATGGCTCAATGACATGAGGTGATGATGAGATTCTTACACAAACTTAGTCAAAATATAGCATCATAATTCTTTAGTACAATATCACAAGTAGCACCTACCTCACAACATCCATCAATTTCTCCATCTTCTTAGACTTAGATTTTTTTTATTAGAGTTATATTATTTTGTTAGTTTATGTAGAGACATTTGGTATATGTTAAACTTGAAGTTCTTGAATAAATGCTAGAATTGCGTGGTTGACGATATACTAGGATATGTTTTGGATTCAGTGGTATACATTTTGGAAGACAATGCTGATTATATTTTTGTATATCTAAAGCTAATATTACATTACCCTATGTTTGGTTATAAATTATATTGGAATGGAAGACAATGCTGATTCATTAAAATTTTATGTTTGGATAGGCTAAAAAATGGAAATATAATGGAATCAATTAATAAAGGAGAAGGAATAATAACTCCTTCTCCCTATTTAAAGAATCATGATTCCATTCCTATCTCAAATATTTTTCCAAATTTACCCCAACCACAAATATAACTCTAAACCCTATTCAGAAAAATAATAATTTTAATCCTAAACCATAACAAAAAAATATAACTCTAAACTTAAAACACTAAATGCCAAATCCCAAATCCAAAAACCCTATACCCTATTTAGAAAAATAATAATTTTAACTCTAAACCTTAGCCTAAAAATATAACCCTAAACCCCAAATTCCAAAATCCTAAACCCTATTTAGAAAAATAATAATTTAATCCCTAAACCTTAACCCACAAAAATAACCTTGAACCTCAATTCACAAATTTCAAAACCCTAAACCCCAAATCCCTAAATTGCAAATCCCAAAGCTCCAAACCCTATACCATATGTTGAAAAATAATAATTTTAAAAATTTATTATATTTTTTAGTAATAATTATTCAGAAAAATAATGATTTCAATAATTTATTTTGTTTCATGAAAAAATAATATTATTTAAATTTTACTTAACATATGAGTATTAAGGTAATATATAGTGATTTCTATTCCCTTTCATTTGTAAACCAAAAACTATAATACTCATTCCTTCTTTGATTCTAGTGGTTCAACAAAAAAAACTATTTTCATTCTATTCCTATTCATATTGCCATTCTGATTCCATTATGTTGTCCATGATGAAAGTTTTCAAATTTAAAGTCACGGTAAGAAAATTTAAACTCAGGATCATTGTATTGAGATTTTTACTCCATAACAAGAGATGATAGCTCAATGACATGAGGTGATGTTGAGATTCTTACACAAACTTAGTCAAAATATAGCATCATAATTCTTTAATACAATATCTCAAGTATTACCTTCCTCACAACATCCAACAATTTATCCATCTTCTTAGACTTGGGGTTTTTTCTTATTTGAGTTATTTTATTTTGTTAATACATGTAGAGATATTTGATATATTTTAAACTTGAAGTTCTTGAATAAATTCTAGAATTGCTTGGTTGACAGTAAATTAGGGCATATTTTGGATTAGGTGGTTTATATTGTGATAGAGAATGTAGAGTATATTTTGTTATTTGTTAAAGTAATATTACAAAACCCTATGGCAATTAATGAAATAGATTCCTTAAAGAGAAGGAATCCTAATTTCTTCTCCCCCTCTTAAGGAATCATGATTCCATTCCTCTCTCAAATATTTTTCCAATTGTACCCCAACCCTAAATATAACCGTAAACCCAAAACCCTAAGCCCTAAATTCTAAATCCTAAATCCTAAATCCTAAATGCCAAAACCATAAACCATAAATTCTACTTCAAAAATTAATAATTTTAACCCAAACCTTAACCCATAAATATAACCCTAAATCATAAACCCAAACCCATAAAGCCTAAACACTAAACAATAAACCATAAACCCCAAATCCTAAAATCGTAAACCCAATTTACAAAAATAATACTTTTAACCCTAAACTTTAACCGACAAATACATAAACCCAAAACCCAAATTCAAATCCCTCCACCTTATTTAGAAAAATAACAATTTTAACCTTAAAGGGTAATCTACACATATAACCCTAAAACCTAAACTTTACACCCCAAATCAAAAATCCCAAAAGCCTAAAACCTACATAGAAAAATAATGATTTTAACCCTAAACTTTAACCCACAAATATAATAGTAAACCCTAAACCATAAACCCAAAATCTCAAAACCTTAAACCCTATTGAGAAAAAAACTAATAATTTTAACCCTAAACCTTTACCTACAAATACAACCATAACCCCTAAACCATAAACCTAATCCCTATTTAGAAAAATCATAATTTTAACCCTTAACTTTAACCCACAAACGTAACCCTAAACCCAAAACCTTAACCAACAAAAACAACCCTAAACCTCAAATCCCAAATCCCAAATCCCAAAACCCTATTTAGAAAAATAATAATTTTACCCCTAAACAATAACCCACAAATATAACCTTATACGCAAAACCCAAAACCTATAATCCCTAAATCCCAAATCCAAAACTTCCAAACCATAAACCTTATTTAGAAAAATAACAACTTTAACTATATATTTTACATTACCCTTTGTTTGGATGATGGAATGAAATGGAATTAGTGTTAATTCCTTCTAATTATATGTTTGGTTGGCCTCAAAAGTGGGAATAGAATGGAATCGATTACTAAAAGTGAAGTAATAATAATTCCTTCTCCCCCGAGTAAGGAATCATGATTCTATTTCAATCTCAATTTTTTTACAATTTTTATCAAACCCCAAATCCTATACCACTAAACCCTAAAACCAATTAATAAAAATAATAATTTTAACAATAACCCTTAAGAAACAAAAATATAACCCTAATTAGAAAAATAGTAATTTTAAGCCAAAAACCCTAAACTATAAACTCGAAAAACCTAAACCTCAAATCACAAATCCTAAAACTCTAAACCATAAACCATAAACCATAACCCCAACTCCAAAATAACAAAACCAAAAATCCAAAATCCAAAATCCCAAAACCCTATAGCCTATTTTGAAAAATAATAATTTTAACCCTAAACTTATACCCACAAATATAACAATAAACCCTAAACCCCAAACCCCTACATCCTTTTTAGAAATATTAAAATTTTAACCCTAAATCCCACAAATATAACCCTAAATAATAAACTTTTAACCTTAAATCCCAATTCCCAAATCCCAAATCACAAACACCTACAAACTTAAAAAACAATAATTTTAACCCTAAACCTTAAACCACAAAATAACCCTAAACAATAAAATGCAAACCTTAACCTCAAATCCCAAATCCCAACACGCTAGACCATATTTAGAAAAATAATAATTTTAACCCCAAACCATAACCAATAAATATAACTCTAAACCCCAAAACCCTAAATCCCAAATCAAAATCCCAAAACCCTTTACCTAATTTTGAAAAATAATAATTCTAAACCTAAACCTTAACCAATAAATTTAACCCTAAACCCCAAACCCTAAATCTCATATCACAAATGAAAAACCCCTACACCCTATTTATAAAACTAATATTTTAAACCCTAAACTTTAATAAACAAATATAACCTTAAACCTTATATCCAAAATCCAAAAACCAAAACCCTATTTAGAAAAATAATAATTTTAACATTTAACCTTACCACAAAAATATCACTCTAAACCCTAATCCCTGAACCCTAAATCCAAAATCCCAAAACCCAAAACCCTATTTAGAAAAATAATAATTTTAACTCCAAACCACAATTCTCAAATCCTAAAACCCTTGAAAATATTAATTTGAAGCCTTAACATTAACCCTCAAATATAACCCAAAATCATAAACCCTAAATCCCAAATCACAACTATCAAAACCCTAATTCCTATTTAGAAAAATAATAATTTTAACCCTTAACCCTAAACCCTTAACCCAAACCCTAAATCTCATATCACAAATGAAAAACCCCTACACCCTATTTTGAAAAATAATAATTTTTACCCGACACCTTAACCCCAAAAATAAAATTAAACAATAAACCTTAAACCCTAAGCCAAAAATCCCAAATCCCAAAAGCGCAAACCCTATTTACAAAAATAATAAATTTAACCCTAAACCTAACCCACATATATAAACCCTAAACCCTAAACCCTAAACCCAAAACCCAAAACCCAAAACCCTAAACCTCAAATCCTAAATCTCAAAACCATAAACCTTATTTATAAAAATAATAATTTTCACCTTAAACCTTTACACAAAAATATAACCATAAACCATAAACCTTAAATCGAAAATCCAAAAACCCTAAATCCCAAATCCCAAACCCTAAAACCCTAAACCCTATTTTTAAAAATAATATTTTTTTGTTTAAGCCTTAACCCACAAATATACCCCAAAGCACTAAACCCTAAATCTCAAATGCCAAATCCCAAAATCATAAACCGTATTTATAAAAAAAAATTTAGCCCTAAACCTAAAGGTATAAATATGACTCTAAACCCTAAACCGCAAACCTTAAATCCAAAACCTCAAAACTCAAAACGGTAAACCCTATTTAGAAAAATAAAATTTTTAATCCAAAACCTCAACCCATAAATATTACCTACACCCTAAACTTTAAAACCCAAATCCAAAATCCCAAATCCCAAAACCCTATACCCCATTTTGAAAAATAATAATTTTAACCCTAAACAAAAACCCAAAAATATAACCCTTAACAATAAACCTTAAACTGCAATTTCCAAATCCCAACCCCCTACACTCTATTTAGAAAAATAATAATTTTAACACTATACCAACTTAACCCCCAAAAATAACACTAAACAATAAGCCCTAAATCCCAAATCCCAAAACCCTAAACCCTATTTAGAAAAATTATAATTTTGACCCTAAACCTTTACCCTCAAATATAACCCCAAACCCTAAACCCCAATTCTCAAATTCCTAAATCCTAAACTTCAAAACCCTAAACCCTATTCAGAGTAATCAAAATTTTGATAATATATTTTATGTTTAAGTAATAATTATTTAGAAAAATAATGTATTTTATCTAAAACAAATATAATTAAATGATATTATTTATATTTCAATGAATAGTGTAGCATTAAGGTAATATACAGTGTTTTCCACTCCATTCCAATTGTAAACCAAATACTATAATACCAATCCCTTATTTCATTCCATTGGTCAAACCAAATAAAATTGTTTTCATTCCATTCACATTAACATTCCTATTCCAATTTAAATCCACGTAGAAAGTGTTCAAATTTAAATCCACGATCAACAAATTAAAACTCAAGATCAACGTATTGAGATGTTTTCTCAACAATAGGAGATGATAAATCAATGACATGAGGTGATGATAAGATTTTTATACAAGCTCAATAAAAATATAGTATCATAATTATTTACTACAATACCACAAGTAGCACCTACCTCACAACATCCATCAATTTCTCCATCTTCTTAGACTTTGATTTTTTTTCTTATATGAGTTATATTATTTTGTTACTTAATATAGAGACATTTGGTATATGTTAAATCTGAGTTCTTGAATAAGTGCTAGAAAATCTTAAATGATAGTATATTGGGATATTTGGTTATATTACAATGCCCTGTGTTTGGTTGATTGGAATGAAATGGAATTAGAAATAATTCCTTCCAATTTTATGTTTGGTTGGCCTCAAAAGTGGGAATATAATGGAATCAATTACTAAAAGTGAAGGAATCATAATTCCTCCTTCCTCCGTAAGGAATCGTGATTCTATTCCAATCTCAATTTGTTTTTACAATTATATGCAAACCCTAAATATTACATTAAACATGAAGCCCTAAATCCTAAACCCTAAACAATAAAACCCAAATCTCAAATCCTGAAACACTAAACCTTAAAACCTATTAATAAAAACAATAATTTTAATAGTAAATCTTAAGATACAAAAGTATGATCCTAATTACAAAAAATAATAATTTTAAGCCAAAAACCCTAAACCTCAAATCTCAAATTCAAAACCCTAAACACTATTTAGAAAAATAAAAAATTTAACCCTAAACCATAAAACTTAAATCCAAAATCTCAAAGCCAAAAATCTAAAATCCCAAATCCCAAAACCCTATAGCCTATTTTGAAAAGTAACAATTTTAACCCTAAACCTATACTCACAAATATAACAATAAACCCTAAACCCTAAACCCCAAATCCCAAACCCCTACACTCTATTTAGAAAACCAATAATTCTAAGCCAAAACCTTATCCCACAAATATAAACCTAAATAATAAACTTTAGACCCTAAATCTCAATTCCCAAATCCGAAATCCCAAACCCCTACAACCTATTTAGAAAAACCATAATTTTAACCCTAAACCTTAACCCACAAACATGACCCAAAACAATTAAATCTAAACCTTACAGTCAAAATCCAAAATTCCAAAACCCTAGACCCTATTTAGAAAAATAATAATTTTAACCCCAAACTATAACCTACAAATATAACCCTAAATGCCAAAACCAAAATCCCAAAACCCTGTACCCAATTTTGAAAAATAATAATTTTAAACCTAAAGCTTAACCTATAAATTTTACCCTAAACCCCAAACCTCAAATATCATATCACAAATACAAAATACCTACACCCTATTTATAAAAATAATACTTTTAACCATAAACCTTAATAACCAAATATAACCATAAACCCAAAACCTAAACCTTAAATCTAAAATCCCAAAACAAAAACCCTCTTTAGAAAAATAATAATTTTATCATTAAACCTTAACACACAAATATAACCCAAAACCCTAAACCCTAAACCCTAAACATTAAATTAAAAATCCCAAAACCCTAAAGACAATATCCTTAGTCCACAAAAGCTTAACCTTATATTAAAAAATAATAATTTTAACCCAAACCTTATCCCACAAATATAACACCAAACCCTAAACCCCAAATCTCAAATCCTAAATCCCAAAATTATAAACCCTTTTTAGAAAAATAAAATTTTAACCCTAAACCTAAACCTATAAATATAACACTAACCCTAAACTGCAAACCCAAAACCCCAAACCTCAAATCTCAAATAAAAACCCCTAAACCCTATTTGGAAAAATAAAATTTTTAACCCTAAACCTTAACCCCCAAATATAATCCTAAGTCCAACATTAAACCCCAAATCCAAAATCCCAAAACTCTATACCCTATTTTGAAAAAATAAATATAACCTTAAATCTTAACCCTTAAATATAACCATAAAGCCTACACCCTAAACCCTAATTCACAAATGCCAAATGCCAAATCCCAATTCCCAAACTCCTACACCTTATTTAGAAAAATAATAATTTTCACCCAAATCCTTAAACCACAAAAATATCCCTAAACCGTAAACAGTAAATAATAAACTTTAAACCCTAAATCTTAAATCCCAAACCCCTACAACCAATTTAGAAAAATAATAATTTTAATCCTAAACCTTAACCCATAAATATAACCCTAAACATTAAACCCACTACTACAAAACAGATTATTAAAGTTGGTTAAAAACAACTTTCAACCAATTTAAAGGCGGTTCGCTAAACCGACTTTACGTGAAAAGTTGGTTCACGCGTTGAACCGACTTTAAAATATTGATTTTTTTTAATTTTTGTTCTCATTTTCACTCTACTAATGACCTATATTCAATATAACATAAAAAAAACCAAAATCCATTCGACAAAGTGTAAATAAGAATACAAATAATTAAAAATTTAAATATAATTAATTACTTGATAATTAAATTTATTACAAAAAAATAATGTATGTACAATAAATATATATATAGTTAACTTAAATTACAAATAAAATGATGTCGTCAAAGTGTAATGGATTGTACGAGCAAGCTTGGTTGGCTTAGCATTAATAGCATAGGGACAAGGAAACAGGGCATAAAGTAGTTGGTCCATATAACAATTCATTCCCCTACATACATGAGCACGTAAATATCCATCAAACAAGTAATCTGAACTTCAGAGACATATGAATGGAGAAATTAAATCATTATAATTATTACCATGGTGTTGTCCTATGTTTTTCAAGATTATATTCTTCTCCTTATGTTATAATTTGAACAAAGTGTTATGTCCATTCTTCTTGTAAATCATCAAAAATTTGCATATCATAACCCCACTTGTTCCAACCAAAGAAATATACGTAATTAATTAAATTCAAAATAAGAATGTAATATCATGAATTCACAAAAAATAACTTATATATGTTAATAGATTAGTAAATGAGATTACCACATCGACATTTGAGTGATATAATAATAACCTTATCCCTTCGAACTCATATTATCACTTTATTAATCTTTTGTCTATAAATATGATGCTATCTAGAATCAAGCTAGTATTTTTAATGCTATAATAAGCTCTAAATATGAAATCAAGTGTAACTCTGATTTTTTACTTGGCTTGGTTGAGTTTTGGTGCCCTTGAATGTATGAAACAATTGTGTAATACGTTTATGGGCACCAAAACTCAACCAAGCCAAGTAACAAAATAGGACTTACACTTAACTTTATATTTAGAGTTTATTATAGCATTAAATGTACCAGCTTGATTCCAGATAGCTTCATATTTATAGACAAATGATTAATAAAGTGCTACCATGATGTTTTCATAAGGAAAGTAGGCAAGAGAAATGAGATAAAATTTGGGCAAAAAATATGTCCATAAAATAATGCATTCCCCTAAATCCATGAGCACCTAAACATCTATCAAACAAGGGACTTTAGACACAAGAATAGAGAAATTAAATCATTATCAAAATTACAGTTATGTTGTCATATGCTATTCAAGATCATCAGAATGTTTTTTTTATTCTTCTTGTGATGATATAATTTGAACCATGTGTTCTACAGAATCCTCTCGTAAATCATCAAAAATTTGCTAGTCATAGCCTGTCTTGTTCCAACCAAAGAACTACATGTATTTCAAATCAAAATAAGAATATAATTTCATGAATTCACAAAAAATAACTGAAATATGTTAAAAACTTTTCTGTATATTGGTAAAAGATATATTACTACATCATCAATTGGAATTTTGATATTGGTGATGATTTTGCTCATAAACTTCATGACAAAATAACCACACACGACTCCATTATTTTGTTGCGGAACCTATATAAACAAGTGTACATGATTTTCCATATTTAAACATCTTTTTTATTCAATAGTAAAATTAATAAAATTATTAATATTCATTTGTACATACCATAACTTTATGACATATATGCTTATGGAATATTTTAAGACCAATGCCCCTAAACTTGTTCCACAGGTTCCATGCTCTATCAAAATTTAAAATAGATAGTTTTTTATTAAATAATACAAAGAACAATAGAAGAAAAATAGCTAGATATAATAACTCTTACATTTCAACAACTACTTTTGTATCTTTAGTTAGTTCTAGGGAAACTGAGTCACAGTACCAAGCATGATTATTTAACAAATCAAGGATTACCAATATCCAATGATATTGGCCTTGTTTAAACCTTAGTGGCCAAGGGATTATCAACTTTTGATTTCTGTTAAGTGTTAATGCCCTATCACATAATTTTTAGTTCTGATGCTAACATCCTTCTCTTGATATCGATTGACATATGACGAATCATATAACATTGCTAAATGTGATGAGTGATTATGTTGAAGTCAATAATAACATGCCCTATATAAAAGAAATATATATAAGTAATTAGATAATATAATTATATATGTTCTACATAAATGAAATAAATTTGTTGATTGAGGACTCACCTTGTCCACACTTGAATTAAACTTACATGGATCATTTGATATTCAAATAGTTGCAATATGCACTTGATTGATATATAAGTTTGGCCGAGGTCTACACCAAAAATTTCTATAGGAAGTGGCACAGTCCATCCATCATTTATGCCAGATGGCCTCATAACAATAGTCATCAAAGTGCCAAGATTTCTGCTGAAGTTTAAAAGCATAATTAGAACTATACTTTTTCCAAGGCTTCTTCTTGAATGACTTAGTGCGCGATGATTGGACACTAGACATAGATTTAGCACGAGATACTTGCTTTGTATCTCTTAAATGTGCCACATTTAAGAGTTCTAGTATAATAGACTAAAGAAGAAGAATTATGTATGTTAGTAACAATAGAAGATATAATAAAATAATAGTAGTAAACAAGTGTTATCTTTTAAGTAAAAAAATAGTATCACATCAAAATTTTGAACAACTTGAAATGACTAAGCCACATACTGTCCAATTTGGATTGTGGTACCATCAGAAGGCACAAGTAGTGGACAATCATGGAGCATTGATTGATCAATTACTATTCGCCAATGATTTGGAAAATATTGATTATGAATCATCCGATCATCGCTCAATTGTTTTACCGTTTCAATAGCAAAATAATTCATTGATGAAGAATGTTTCAACAAACATTTCATATTCTATAAATAAAAAAACTTAAGTGATATATATAATAAATAAAAAATATAATAAAAAATAATAGATTATCTACACCAGAAATTAAAATCTTAACACATATGATTCATCAAATAGAGGAGGACTCCCATGTGGGGTAGCTATTGGATGTACATTCTCACCAAGACATTCATCATGATGTGATTGATGGTAAAAATGTGTAGAATGCATTAGAGAAAATGAACCACCACTTGATTGCATTTGCATTCCTGGCATAAAGGAAGGACCAATAGGATTACTATATCCCATACTGGGTATAGTTTGAGCGATATGAGATTGCATAGGCGGCATGCCTGGCATAGATGGTTGCATGTCGGGCATGGATGGTTGCATGCCTGGCATGGATGGTTGCCTGCCTGGCCAATATGACATGCCTTGATTATAAAATGATGTCATGCCTGACATGTGTTATGCTTGAAATTCTTTTAAAGTGGTAATCTCACTTAACATTGTGGCCTTAAAGGAGTAGAGGCTTTTGTTTTGGAATGTTAAAATACTCCATATAACCATCATATTGGCTACCTCCTCTAACATGGCCAAGATGCTCGCATCCAAATGCATGATATATAGCATCTCTCCCAAGCTCTTCGATTATTTCACCTTTAGATATTTTTCTTGAACAACTCTCTACAAATAATAAAGCAAACAAACATATCATATATTATTACATCAATTATTAAAAATCATATGGACTTTGTGTCAACCGAAATTACTAACCAACTTATTTAGCTATTCTTCTCCTCGGTTAGACATCGGTCTTGACTTTTTCGTTTTGGGAGTCTTTATTTCTATGTACAATTCAGATCGATAACCGGTCAACCCAATTCTGCTTCGTACATAAATTATGAAAAATTTATTAACCATGACATCAACATAAATTTGACTTAAATAATTATAAAAATATTTATAAATTAACACAAATTAATAATACCATTCTATATGTAACTTCAAGATTTGAAGACCTTCTAGTACAATTACGAAGAATGTTATGCATTTGTATATTCTTATGTTCTTCCCTAATAATTTGAAATTCATCCGTACATCTATATCCACAAAGTCTTTCCAAACTTGAGGTGCAATCCAGGGGTGAACTTCAGGGATTTTGTAGAGCTCTACTTCATAATGTGGTTCCAAATATGGAAACACATAATTTCTTGCAAATCTGGAAGTTTTGTATTCCTTCCATGCCTTATTTGCAATCCTATAACACTTGCTCTTCCAAATATCATCGACTTTGTAACGATTCTGTAAAAACACTATAAAAGATTAGATATAATACAAAAAAGATATAATATAGGTAATTAGTTATAAAATATAAGAGACTTACACAAATGGTTTTCCATATTTTGAACTTTTCATCTTCGTCAACCTGAGCCCAATCATTTATATTGATAGGTATACTGGACTTCATAAGTCTACCAATAGAGGATTTCAATTGTTATCCATTTTCCCCTATTAGATTACTAGTAGCATCAAATAGAATGGTTACTCTATCATCTAGGTTAAGTGGGGCATAAGGTATATTCACCCAACCCCTTCTTTTCAAATGTCCGAATGGATCATTTCTATCTTCAAGCTCTATTACCCAAGGATCCATGAAATATAAACTAATTGACAATTTTAGGAACATACATATATATAAGCATCCAATAGTTATTACGAAAATATAGAACATACGTTATGTTTAATTAGGTTGTTGATCGTATACATATATTCCTTCAAAATCACTTCAAGTCCATATTGAAGAATCATCATCATGAACTAGATCATCACATAAATTTGTAAATTTGTTTGAGAAATTACTAATATTGGTTAATGTATCAAGCATAGGGTTGTCATCTTCTAAAACATCACAATGGTAAAACTCTTTTTGATCGCTCACGTAAAATACTTGTTTTTCATGAAGTGCTAACGTGAAAGGATAATCAGTGTGACTTGTCTTGGATAAATTTACAAGGGTAAATCCAAAATAATCTATTTTATATCTAACATTGATAACATCTTTGACCACACAAGAAAATTGTTTCATGGAAGACCTTATAATCCAATTCCCAAATCTCTTGAATTATACAATAATATGTTATATCAAAAAGTATAGGATTACCATCTTTTGAACAGGAAAATTTCATAGTTTGCACAACCATATTCGAAGCACTCTTCTAATTTACTAGGACTTTGCCCCTAGCTTGAGTCATAAAACTTGATCCATTTATTGTGAAAATAGAAAATGATTTGACATCAAATTTTGGACCATGTGGAAGCCATTCTAAACTTTCTGTTATTTTATGATTGGGTTTCTTGAGTTCATCTCGAATCTATGTATACAAAAACATGAAAAGTGTTTAAAGAAAATTTTTAAAACATTGCATAGAAGTACTAATGAATTCTTGTATGTGACACTTACATGGTTGCAAAACCAATTAATAAGCTCTCGCTTATGTTCATCATATAACGAGGATCCATCTTCAATAAGTTTAAATGCATCCTGTAATGTTATTAAAGATATATGAAGTAGATATCATCATTAATAGTTAAATAAAAAATAATTTTTGCATAAATGGAAAGGTTAAACATCACTTACTCTATGTACGTTTGTGCCTCATTATTATTTACCAAAATGATTCGGTGTGCAACTTGTGTGACATTCAAAGAACAACTTGTGTGTAGGATTCCCAATTTTAGTGCAACCACTAAAGTATTTAGAACAAAACTCAATGGCCTCTTCAACAATATAACGTTCCACCATGCATCCTTCAGGTCAATTTCTATTATTTACATATCCTTTAAGGACATGCATATATCTCTCAAAAGGATACATCCATCTTAAGTAAGTAGGACTACACAATTGAACCTCTAGAACTAAATGAATACACAAGTGAATTATTATATTGAAAAGAAAGAAGGAGGAAAATATTTTTCAATTAGACACAAAGTCTCTACAACATCTTTCTATAAAGAATTTAACTCTCCAATTGATATAGATTTCTTGCATATTGTATTAAAGAATGAACATAGGCGAATTATTGATAATTGAACATGATTTGGAAGAATTGATCTAATAGCAACTGGTAATAACTGTTGCATTAAGATATGACAATCATGTGATTTCAATCTACAAAGTTTCTTATCAATGATAGACATAAAATTTCTTAAGTTAGATGAGTAACCATCAGGAACTTTCACACCCATCAAACCTTTACAAAACACATCCTTCTCTTTTGTTGACATTGTATATAATGCTAGTGGCAAGTATGTTCGATTCTTATCATTTTTCACCCTTGGTGCCAATTCAGGTCATATGCCTAGTTTCTTTAAATCCAGTCTTGCTTTAATTCCATCCTTTGTTTTTCCAAGTATATTAAGTAATGTACAAAGTAGGCTATCACATACATTTTTCTCATTGTGCATGATATCTAAGATGTGACAAATCTGTAGGTATTTCCAATAATGTAATTGCCAAAATATTGATTTTTTTATTCCAACAACCATGGT
Source organism: Hippophae rhamnoides (assembly GCA_033030585.1). Classification (NCBI taxonomy): domain Eukaryota; kingdom Viridiplantae; phylum Streptophyta; class Magnoliopsida; order Rosales; family Elaeagnaceae; genus Hippophae; species Hippophae rhamnoides. The sequence goes on along the minus strand of CM065429.1, from coordinate 45,365,861 downwards.
CTATTGATTCTCCTCCTTTTTCATTTTCACCCTTTTCATTAGTTGACCTCTTTTGTTTCCCTACCCTAGTAAGTATTCTTTTTTTTCATCATTCCATATCGTTTGAATGTCAAACCATTCAATGGCCTTAATATCTCAACACCTCGCAAAGGTCAGGGTGCATGATTATGATCTTCTTCACCACCAAACAATTTCTTTTGGTATCTAAACTTGTGTCTAGATGGTAAAAATATTCTATGTCTTCTATAAGAAATCTTTCGTCTGTGAACAAGACAAGTTGCAGAAGTGCCATCACTACATATAGGGCATCCCTTGTAACCTTTTGTTACATATCCTGATAAGTTTCCATAAGAAATAAAATCATTAATTGTCCATAAAAGGACCCCTCTCAAGTTAAAGTGTTCTTCTTTATGTGCATCGTAAACATTTACACCATTATTCCACAACGTCTTTAACTCGTCTATTAGAGGCTGTAAATATACATTAATATCAACACCTGGTTGTTTCGATCCTAATATCAATAATGTTAACATCATGAATTTTATTTTCATACACAACCAGGGAGGAAGCTCGTATGTTTCCATAATTATTGGCCAACAACTATATCTATTACTAAGGGAAGTATGTGGATTAATTCCATCAGCAACAATAGCAAGACGAAGATTGTGCGGATTAGATGCAAATTGAGGGGATAAATTATCTACTACTTTCCAATTTGAAGAATCGCAAGGATGACGTAGCACCCTATCAATCGATTATCTGAATGCCAAGTCAACATCTTTGATGTCTCTTTACTTTTGAACAACCTTTGAAAATGAGGAATCGAAAAAAAGTAGCAAAGAACCTTTGCGGGCACGCCTTTCTTAGGTGTTGTCTCATTTGTAGCATGCTTCCATCTCGATTCTTTACATATCAGACAATCATCTAATGTCTCGTATTATTTTATACAAAGAATGCAATCAATTGGACAAGCATGAATCTTATGATATTTCATGCCAAATTGACTAAGAGATTTCTTCACTTCATACAATGAAGATGGAAATTCAATACCCTCAAGAAACATATCGACTAGTAGATTTAGTAATTTTGTGAATCCCTTGTCAGAAAAACCATGTTTTGCCTTCACATTGTATAAATGAACCAATCCCGAAATTTTAGTGTATTTCTTGCATTTTGGATACAACGGTTTTTCGACATCTTCTAGAAGTTTTTTAAAGGTTTCGGGATCATCGTCACATAGTTCATCTTCAACACCCTGAAACACATCTTTTGTCTAAACATTATGATAAGATGTATGTAATTCATTGACATTCTTATTTATCTCTTCCCCATAAGTATTATCAATATTTTCTCCATGATAATACCAATATTTATAGCTCAAAAGAATACCACTATGGATAAGATGATACTTATCCTCATCAACTTCATGAAATCGCTCATTTTTCCATTTAACACATGGGTATCGAATCATATTAATTTCATTATTACTATTTCTACAAGCAAATTCCATGAAACTTTCAACTCGAGAAATGTAGTCCTGCTCAATTCTACACTTTGACATCCAATATTTGTCCATTTTCTATTAATGACATTAATTAAGCATATTAATTATGTATCCAATCAATATATTTCAAGTATTATTCTATATGAATTCCCTAATTATTAGAATATACACCAAAACATAAATAATACAAAAATTTATCATTTTAAAATTGTATTACTTTTACTTAATAAAATATAATTATTTATATGTAAATAAATTTATCCACGTACGATAAATATTATAGTTCCTCAAACCCACAACATTTAGATATTATTTCCACATAAAATCAACCAAATATATAATAACAAGCACATAAAATTTATCCACGTACATAAAATTAAGTATCAAAACAAATACACAAAATTATATAATTTTAAAAACCAATTGACCAAAAAAAGAAAAAATTATTCTATATATATCCAAATTCAATTTTAAAGAGTTCAAATAAAATAATAATTGACGAAAAAAATAAAAAAATAATTCTAGTATATAATTTCAATTTTAAACTACATTTCCAAAACAAAAAATACACGTAGAACATAGCATCGGTTGACATGTAAAACCGACGCTACACATGTGGATAGCATCAGTTCTACGTGTCAAACGACGCCATCCACGTGTGTATCATCCGTTTTTAAACGAATCGGCTTTAAATTCATTATAAATTGGTTTTCCAAAAAACCAACTTTACATATCGACTTAAATATCACATTTTGTAGTAGTGACCCCAAATCCCAAATCCCTAGACCTTATTTAGAAAAATAATAATTTTAATCCCTAAACCATAACCCACAAATATAACCCTAAACCCCAATTCCGAAATCCTAAAACCCTACATCCCAAAACCAAATCCAAAAACTCTAAACCCTATTTTGAAAAATAATAATTTTTAACTTAATCTTTAACCCATACATTTTACCCTAAACCCCTAGTCTCATATCACAAATCCCAAACCCCTACAACACAATTACAAAAAAAATAATTTTAACCACATATCTTAACGCTTAAAAATAGCACTAAACACTAAACCCAAAATCCTAACTCCCAAAACACTAAACCCTACTTAGAAAAATTATAATTTTGACCATTAAACTTTTCCTTCAAATAAATCCTAAACTCTAAACCCTATACCCTAAATCCCAAATCACAAAACCCTAAACCCCAAATCCTAAGATGCTAAATCCCAAACCTCAAAACCCTAACCAATATTTAAAAAAATAATAACTTTAAGAATAAAGCCTAAACCTTAAACCTTAAACACCAAACCCTAATGTTACACTAAATATTAAATTCAAAATCCTAAACCCAGAATCCTAAAATCGAAATCTTAAATCCCAAAACCCTAAACATTAAAAACTATTTATAAAAATAATAATTTTAATAGTAAAACTTAACACACAAATATAACCCTGAACCCTAAACCTTAAACATCAAATCAAAAATCCCAAAACCCTAAATCCAAAATTCCAAATCCTAAAATCCTAAACCCTATTTTAATAAATAATAATTTTAGACCTAAACCATAACCTACAAATATAACCCTAAACCCGAAATTTCAAATACCAAATCCTAAAATCATAAACCCTATTTAGAAAAATAATACTTTTAACCCTACCCGATAAACAAGAAACCCAAAACCCTAAACCTCAAAGCTCAAATCCCAAAACCATAAACCATAAACCCTAGTTAGAAAAATAAAATTTTAACCCTAAACCTTAACCCACAAATATAACTCTAAACACTAAACCTTATTTTTGAAAAATAATAATTTTAACCCTAAACTTATACCCACAAATATAACCCCAAACCCTAAAACCTCAATATTAAACTTTAAACCACAAATCTCAAATCCCAAAACCCAAACCCTAACAACTTATTTAGAAAAATAATAAGTTTAACCCTAAACCAAAATACATAAATATAACCCTAAACCCTAAATTGCAAATCCGAAACCCTAAACCTCAAATCTCAAATCCCAAAATGCTAAACCCTTTTTAGAAAAATAAACTTTTTAACCCAAACCTTAACCCACAAATATAACCCTAACCCTTAAACCCTAAACCTTAAACCCCAAATCCAAAAACCCAGAGCCCTATACCCTATTTTGAAAAATAATAATTTTAAACCTAAACCTCAAACCTAAATCTCATATCACATATCCCAAACCCCAATACCCAATTTAGAAAAATAAGAATTTTAACCCTACACCATTACCAACAAAACAAAACAATAAACCCTAAACACTAAACCCAAAATCCCAAATCCCAAAACCCTAAACCATATTTGGACCCAACAACTTTACCCTCAAACATAATCCTAAACTCCAAACCCTAAACACCAAATCCCAAATCACATAACCCTTAAGCCTAAATCCCAAAATACTAAATCCTAAACCTCAAAACCGTTAACCCTATTTGTTAAAATAATAATATAATAATATATTATTTTTACAAGTAAAAATTATTAAGAAAAATAATAATTTTAATCCAAAACCATAACACAAATATAACCCAAAACAATAATTCATAAACCCCAAATCCAAAATTCCAAAACCCTAAATGAAAAATCCAAATCTCAATCCTCTTTATTCTTTTTTGAACAATAATAATTTCAACCTTAAATCTTAACCCAAAACTTTACCCCTAAACCATAAACCCCAAACCCCAAATCTCATATAACAAATTAGAGACCACTAGACCCTATTTAGAAAAAAAATAATTTTAACACTATACCTTAATCCCCAAAAATAACATTAAACAATAAACCTAAACCCTAAACCCTAAACCCAAACCCCAAAATCCCAAATACCAAATCCCAAAACCCTAAACCCTATTTAGGAAAATTATAATTTTACCCTAAACCCTTACCCTCAAATATAACCCTAAACCCTAAACCTCAAATTCAAAATACCAAAACCTTAAATCGCAAATCCAAACTAAATAACAATGAATCACAACTAATTCTCACGCATAAGGAATCATGATTCCATTCCTATATCAAATGTTTTTTACAATTTTTAACAAACCATAAATATTACATTAAACATTAAACCCCAAATCCTAAACCCTAAACAATAAAACCCTAATCATAAATCCCAAAACACTAAATCCTAAACAAAATTTAGAAAAATAATAATTTTAACGTTGAACCTAAACGCATAAATATAATCCTAAACCCTATACCGAAAAACCCTAAACTTCAAATCTCAAATACCAAAACCCTAAATAATATTTAGAAAAATAAAAATTTTATTCCTAAACCTTAAAAACAAAATATAACTGAAAGCGTAAACCTTAACCCCAAAATCCAAAATCCCAAAATAGTAAATCCAGAATCCTAAATCCCAAAACCCTATATCCTATTTTGAAAAATAAAAAATTTAACCCTAAACATTAACCCATAAATATAACCTTAAACAATAAACCCCAAATCCTAAATACCAAAAATCTTAGAAAAATAATAATTTTAACCCTCAACCATAACCCACAAATATAACCCTAAACCCAAAATTCTAAACCCCAAATCCAAAATCCCAAAACTTCATACCTTATTTTGAAAAATAATTATTTTACCGAAACCTCAACCCAAAATTTAACCTAAACACTAAATCCCAAACCCCAAATCTCATATAACAAATCCCAAACCACTACACCCTGTTAAGAAAAATAAACCTTTTAACCCTACACCTTAACCCAAAAAAATAACACTAAACAATAATCCCTAAACACTAAACCCAAAATCCCAAATCCCAAAACACTAAACGCTATTTAGAAAAATTATAATTTTGACCCTTAACCTTTACCCTAAAATATAACCCAAAACTCCAAACCCTAAACCCTAAATCCCAAATCCAAAAACAATTACCCTTCATTCCCAAAATCCTAAATCTTAAACCTCAAAACCCTAAACTGTATTGATAAAAATAATAATTTTAATAATATATTTTATTTTAAGTAATAATTATTTAGAAAAATAATAATTTTAACCCTTAACCATAACCCACAAATACAACATAAAACCCCCAAACCCTAAACCAAAAATCGAAAATGCCAAAACCCTAAATTCAAATTCCAAACCATCAAAGGTTTTACCTTATTTTGAAAATTAATAATTTTAACCCTAAACCATAACATACAAATTTAGCACTAAACACTAAACCCCAAAACCCAAATATCATATCAAAAATCCGAAACCCCTACAACTAATTTAGAAAAATAATAATTTTAACCCTATAGCTTAACACACAAAAATAACACTAAACAATAAACCCAAACCCTAAAAACAAAATCTTAAATCCCAAAATTGAAAATCCTATTTAGAAAAATTATAATTTTGACCCTAAACCTTTACCCTTAAATTCAAACCAAACACCTAAAACCTAAACCCCAAATCCCAATTTCCTAAATCCTAAACCTCAAAACCCTAAACCCTATTTATAAAAATAATAATTTTAGTAATATATTTTAATTTTTGTAATAATTGTTTAGAAAAATAATGATTTAAATAATGTATTTTGTCGAATGAAAAAATATTCATTGAACTATATAACTAAAATTTTAGTGAATATAGTAGTATTAAGGTAACAAACAATGTTTTGCACTCCATTTCAATTGTAAACCAAATACTATTATACTTATCCCTTCTTTCTTTCCAATGGTCAAACTAAATAAAATTGTTTCCATTCCATTCACATTACAATTCCCATTTCGTTGTCCATATTGAAAGTGTTCAAATTTAAGTCCACAATCAGCAAATTTAAACTCAGGATCGTTCAATTAAGATGTTTACTTAACAACAGAAGATGATGGATCAACAACATGAGGTGATGATGAGATTTTTGTACAAACATAGTCAAAATATGGCATCATAATTCTTTACTCCAATATCACAAGTAGCACCTACCTCACAATATCCATCAATTTGTCCATCTTCTTAGAATTTGATTTTTTTTCTTATATAGTTATATCATTTTGTTAGTTAATATAGAGACATTTGGTATGTGTTAAACCTAAAGAATTTGAATCAATACTAGAAAACCTTGGTTGACAATATATTGGGACATTTAGTAATATTACATTAACACATGTTTTGTTGACTAAAATGAAGTGAAATTAGAATTAATTACTTCTAATTTTAATTCCATAGTCCAGGTTGAAATTGTTTAAATTTAAGTCCACAGTCACAAAATTTAAACAAGATATGATGGATCAATGACATGAGGTGATGATGAGATTTTTACACAAATTTAGTCAAAATATAACATCATAATTCTTTAGTACAATATCACAAGTAGCACCCACCTCACAACATCCATCAATTTCTCCATCTTATTGGAATTTGATTTTTTTTTCTTATAGGAGATATATTATTTTGTTAGTTAATGTACGGATATTTGGTATATGTTAAACTTTATGTTTCTCAATCAATGCTAGAAAATCTAGGTAGATACTATATTGGGACATTAGCTAATATTACATTACCCTATGTTTTGTTCACTTGAATGAAAAGGAATTGAAATTAATTACTTCTAATTTTATGTTTGGTTGGGTTGAAAAGTAGGAATAGAATGAAATATAATACTAAATAAGAAGGAATCATAAATAATTCTCCCCCGTACATAATCATGACTCCATTCCACTAAATATTAATACCTAAATCCTAAACCCTAAACCAAAAAACCCAAATCATAAATCCCAAAACCTTATATAGAAAAATAATAATTTTAACCTTATACTATAACACACAAAAATAACACTAAACAATGAACCTGAACCCAAATCCCAAATCCCAAATCCCAAATCCCAAATCCCAAATCCCAAAACCCAAAATCCAAAATCCTATTTATAAGAATAATATATTTTAATTTTTTATAATAATTATTTAGAATTAATTACTTTTATTTTTTTCGTATAGGAGTTGTATTATTTTGTTAGATAATGTAGAGACATTTGGTATATGTTAAACCTGAAGTTCTTAAATAAATTCTAGAAAATCTTGGTTGATAGTATATTGGGACATTTGGTAATATTACATTACCTTATGTTTGGTTGACTAAAATGAAGTGAAATTAGAATTAATTACTACCAATTTTATATTTGGTTGGGCAGAAAAGTAGGAATAGAATGAACATTAAGCCTTAAATCCTAATCTCTAAAACCTAAAACCCAAATTATAAATCCCAAAACCCAAATTCTACACCCTATTTCGAAAAATAATAATTTTTACCATAAACCTAAACACATAAATGTATCCGAAAAGCCTAAATCATAAACTATAAACTGCAAACCCAAAACCGTAAACCTTTATTCTCAAAACCCAAAACCCTAAACCATATTTAGAAAAATAAATTTTTTATCCCAAAACCTTAACCCCCAAATATAACCCCAATCCGTAGACCTTAAATCCCAAATAAAACCCCAATCCATAAACCTTAAACCCCAAATAAAAAATTCCAAATCAATAAACCCTATACCCTACTTTGAAAAATAATAATTTTAACCCTAAACTTTGACCCACATATATAACAATAAATCCACAACCCCAAATCAGAAATGCCAAATCCCAAACCCTTACAACCTATTTAAAAACAATTTAACCCTAAACCTAAATACATAAATATAAACCTAAACCCTAAACTACGAACCCAAAACCCCTAACCTCAAATCTCAAACCCGAACTTCCTCAATCCTTTTTGGAGAGTAACATTTTTAACCCTAATCCATAAACCATAAATATAAGCCTAACCTTTAAACCTTAAAGCCAAAATCCAAAATCCCAAAACCATATGCCATATTTTAAAAAATAATAATTTTAACTCTAAACCCCAAATCCCAAATCCTTTCACCGTATTTAGAAAAATAATAATGTTAACCCTAAACATTAACCTACAAATATAACCCTAAATAATAAACCTTAAACCACAAGTCTCAAATCCCAAACCCTTGCAACCTATTTCGAAAAAAAATAATTTTTACCCTAAACCTAAACCCACCAATATAACCATAAACAATAAACCCCAAATCCGAAATGCCAAAACCCTTAGAAAAATAATAATTTTAACCCTAAATCATAACACACAAAATAAACCCTACACCCTAAACCATACACCCTAAATCCTAAATCTCAAAACCCTAAATCCCAAATTCAAATGCCAATACTCTACACCTTATTTTGAAAAATAATAAATTTAACCCAAAACCATAAACACCAAATCTCATATCGCAAATCATAAACCCTTGTATCCTATGTCAAAAAATAAAAATGTTAACCCTACACCTTAACCAAATAAATTAACACTATAAAATAAACCCTAAACACTAAACCAAAAATCCTAAATCCCATAACCCTAAACCCTATTTAGAAAAATTATATTTTTGACCCTAAACCTTTATCCTCAAATATAACCCTAACTTATAAGCCCTAAATTTCAAATCCAAAATTCCCAAATCCTAAACTTGAAAACCCTAAACTCTATTTGTAAAAATAATATATTTTAATTTTTAGTATTAATTATTTAGAAAAATAATCATTTAAATAATGTATTTTTCCTAAAGAAAAAATAATCGTATTTAGGTAATATATAGGATTTTCTACTCAATTCCAATTGTAACCAAATACTATAATATTGATCCCTTCTTTCATTCCAATTGTGAAGCCAAATAAAATTGTTTCCAATCCATTCACATTCTCATTTTAATTCGATTGTCCAGATTGAAATTGTTTAAATTTAAGTCCACAGTAACCAAATTTAAACAGGAAATGATGGATTAATGACATGAGGTGATGATGAGATTTTTACCCAAAACTTGGTCAAAATATAGCATCATAATTCTTTAGTACAATATCACAAGTAGCACCTACCATACAACATCCATTAATTTCTCCCTCTTCTTAGAATTTGATTTTTTTTCTTATAGGAGTTATATTATTTTGTTAATTAATATAGACATATTTGGTATATGTGAAACTTTAAGTTTTTCAATCAATGCTAGAAAATCTAGGTAGACAGTATATTGGGACATTAGGTAATATTACATTACCCCATGTTTGGTTAACTTGAATGAAATGGAATTAGAATTAATTACTTCTAATTTTATGTTTGGTTGGGCTGAAAAGTAGGAATAGAATGAAATATAATACTAAATAAGAAGGAATCATAACTAATTTTCCCCCATATGGAATCATAACTCCATTCCACTAAATATTAACCCCTAAATCCTAAACCCTAAAACCGAAAATCCAAATCATAAATCCCAAAACCCTATATAGAAAAATAATAATTTTAACTTTATACCTTAACACACAAAAATAACACTAAACAATAAACCTGAACCCTAAACCAAAAATCCTAAATCCTAAATCCCAAAACGCAAAACCCTATTTATAAGAATAATAATTTTAATAATATATTTTAATTTTTTATAATAATTATTTTGAAAAATAATAATTTAAATAATATATTTTGTGACACGAAAAAATAATTATTAAATTATATTATTTAAATTTTAATGAATATAGTAGTATTGAAGTAATATATAGTATTTTCCACTCAATTTCAATTGTAAACCAAATAAAACTATTTCCATTCCATTGTCCATGTTGAAAGTGTTCAAATTTAAGTCCACGATTAACAAATTTAAACACAGGATCATCGTATTTAGATGTTTACTCAAGAAGAGGAGATGATGGCTCAATAACATGAGGTAATTATGGGATTTTTACACAAACTTAGTCAAAATATACCACCATAATTCTTTACTATAATATCACAAGTAGCACCTACCTCACAACATCCATCAATTTATCCATCTTCTTAGACTTTTATTTTTTTCTTATAGGAATGGTATTATTTTGTTAGTTAATGTAGAGACATTTTGTATATGTTAAACCTAAAGTTCTTAAATAAATGCTAGAAAATCTTGGTTGACAGTATATTGGGACATTTGGTAATATTACATTACCCCATGTTTAGTTAACTAAAATGAAGTGAAATTAGAATTAATTACTTCCAATTTTATGTTTGGTGGGGCTGAAAAGCAGGAATAAAATTAAATATAAGACAAAATAAGAAAGAATCATAACTAATTCTCCCCCATAAGGAATCATGATTCCATTTCAATGAACAATAAGCCTTAAATCCTATATTTGAAAAACTAAAAACCCTAATTATAAATCCCAAAACCCAAATTCTACACCCTATTTCGAAAAATAATAATTTTTACCATAAACCTAAATACATAAATGTATCCCTAAACCTAAACCCTAAACTATAAACCGCAAACCCAAAACCCTAAACGTTTATTCTCAAATCACAAAACCCTAAACCATATTTAGAAAAATAAATTTTTTATCCCTAAACCTTAACCCCCAAATATAACCCCAATCCATAAACCTTAAACCCCAAATAAAAAATTCCAAATCAACAAAACCTATACCCTATTTTGAAAAATAATAATTTTAACCTTAAAATTTGACCCACAAATTTAACAATAAATCCACAACCCCAAATCAAAAATGCCAAATCCCAAACCCTTACAACCTATTAAAAACAATTTAACCCTAAACCCTAAACCACAAACCCGAAACCCTCAACCATAAATCTCAAATCCCAAAATCCTAAATCCTTTCTTGAAAAGTAAATTTTTTACACCTAAACCATAACCCACAAAAATAACCCTAACAATTAAACCTTAAACAAAAAATCCAAAATCCCAAAACCATATGCCCTATTTCAAAAAATAATAATTTTAACTCTAAACCCCAAATCCCAAATCCTTTCACCGTATTTAGAAAAATAATAATTTTAACCCTAAACATTAACCTACAAATATAACCCTAAATAATAAACCATAAACCACAAGTCTCAAATACCATACCCTTTCAACCTATTTTGAAAAAAAATAATTCTTACCCTAAACCTAAACCCACCAATATAACCATAAACAATAAACCCCAAATCCGAAATCCCAAAACCCTTAGAAAAATAATAATTTTAACCCTAAATCATATTTAGAAAAGTAATTTTTTTATCCCTAAACCTTAACCCCCAAATGTAACCCCAATCCGTAGACCTTAAATCCCAAATATAACCCCAATAGATAATCCTTAAACCCCAAATAAAAAATTCCAAATAAACAAACCCTATAACCTATTTTGAAAAATAATAATTTTAACCCTAAACTTTGACCCACATATATAACAATAAATCCACAACCACAACCACAAATTGCAAATGCCAAATCCCAAACCCTGACAACCTATTAAAAAATAATTTAACCCTAAACCTCAATACATAAATTTAACCCTAAACCCTAAAACACAAACCCAAAACACTCAACCTCAAATCTCAAATCCCAAAAACCTAAATACTTTTTTAAAAAGTAAAATTTTTAACCACAAACCTTAACCCACAAATATAAGCCTAACCATTAAACCTTAAACCCAAAATCCAAAATCCCAAAACCATATGCCCTATTTTAAAAAATAATAATTTTAACTCAAAACCACAAATCCCAAATCCTTTCACCGTATTTAGAAAAATAATAATTTTAACCCTAAACATTAACCTAAAAATATAACCCTAAATAATAAAACTTAAACCACAAGTCTCAAATCCCAAACCCTTGCAACCTATTTTGAAAAAGAATAATTTTTACCCTAAACCTAAACCCACCAATATAACCATAAACAATAAACCATAAATCCAAAACCCAAAACCCTTAGAAAAATAATAATTTTAACCCTAAATCATAACCCACAAAAGAAACCATACACCCTAAACCATAAACCCTAAATCCTAAATCTCAAAACCCTAAATCATATTGAGAAAAATAAATTTTTTATCCCTAAACCTTAACCCCCAAATATAACCCCAATCCATAGACCTTAAATCCCAAATATAACCCCAATCCATAAACCTTAAACCCCAAATAAAAAAATCAAAATCACCAAACCCTATACCCTATTTTCAAAAATAATAATTTTAACCCTAAACTTTGACCCACATATATAATAATAAATCTACAACCATAAATCACAAATACTAAATCCCAACCCTCACAACCTATTTAAAAATAATTTAACCCTACACATAAATACATAAATATAACCCTAAACACTAAACTACGAACCCAAAACCCTCAACCATAAATCTCAAATCCCAAAATCCTAAATCCTTTTTTGAAAAGTAAAATTTTTAACCCTAAACCATAACCCACAAATATAAGCCTAACAATTAAATCTTAAACAAAAAATCCAAAATCCCAAAACCCATATGCCCTATTTGAAAAAATAATAATTTTAACTCTAAACCCCAAATCCCAAATCCTTTCACCGTATTTAGAAAAATAATAATTTTAACCCTAAACATTAACCTACAAATATAACCCTAAATGATAAACATAAAACCACAAGTCTCAAATCCCAAACCGTTGCAACCTCTTTTGAAAAAAATAATTTTTATCCTAAACCTAAACCCCCCAATATAACCATAAACAATAAACCCCAAATCCGAAATCAAAAAACCCTTAGAAAAATAATAATTTTAACCCTAAATCATAACCCACAAAAGAAACCCTGCACGCTAAACCATAAACCCTAAATCCTAAATCTCAAAACCCTAAATCATATTGAGAAAAATAAATTTTTTATCCCTAAACCTTAACCCCTAAATGTAACCCCAATCCATAGACCTTAGAACCCAAATATAACCCCTATCCATAAACCTTAAATCCCAAACAAAAAATTCGAAACCAACACACCCTAAACCCGATTTTGAAAAATAATAATTTTAACCCAAAACTTTGACCCACATATATAACAATAAATCCACAACCCGAAATCAAAAATTCCAAATCCCAAACCCTTACAACGTATTTAAAAATAATTTAACCCTAAACCTAATTACATAAATATAAACCTAAACCCTAAACTATGAACCCAAAACCCGCAACCTTAACTCTCAAATCCCAAAAACCTAAATAATTTTTTTGAAAAGTAAAATTTTTAACCTCAAACCTTAAAGCACAAATATAAGCCTAACCATTAAAACTTAAAGGCAAAATGCAAAATCACAAAACCATTGCCCTATTTTAAAAAGTAATAATTTTAATTCTAAACCACAAATCCCAAATCCGTTCACCGTATTTAGGAAAATAATAATTTTAACCCTAAACATTAACCTTAAAATACAACCCTAAATAATAAACATTAAACCACAAGTCTCAAATCCCAAACCCTTGCAACCTATTTTGAAAGAAAATAATTTTTACCCTAAACCTAAACCCACCAATATAACCAAAAACAATAAACCCCAAATCCGAAATCCCAAAACCCTTAGAAAAATAATAATTTTAACACTAAATCATATTTAGAAAAATAAATTTTTTATCCCTACACCTTAACCCCCAAATGTAACACCAATCCGTAGACCTTAAATCCCAAATATAACCTCAATATATAAACCTTAAACCCCAAATAAAAAAATCCAAATCAACAAACCCTATAACCTATTTTGAAAAATAATAATTTTAACCCTAAATTTTTACCCACATATATTACAATAAATCCACAACCACAACCACAAATCGCAAATGCCAAATCCCAAACCCCGACAACCTATTAAAAAATAATTTAACCCTAAACCTAAATACATAAATTTAACCCTAAACCCTAAACCACAAACCCAAAACCCTCAACCTCAAATCTCAAATCCCAAAAACCTAAATACTTTTTTGAAAAGTAAAATTTTTAACCCCAAACCTTAACCCACAAATATAAGCCTAACCATTAAACCTTAAACCCAAAATCCAAAATCCCAAAGCCATATGCCCTATTTTAAAAAATAATAATTTTAACTCTAAACCACAAATCCCAAATCCTTTCACCGTACTTAGGAAAATAATAATTTTAACCCTAAACATTAAACTAAAATTATAACCCTAAATAATAAAACTTAAACCACAAGTCTCAAATCCCAAACCCTTGCAACCTATTTTGAAAAAGAATAATTTTTACCCTAAACCTAAACCAACCAATATAACCATAAACAATAAATCCCAAATCCCAAATCCCAAAACCCTTATAAAAATAATAATTTTAACCCTAAATCATAACCCACAAAAGAAACACTACACCCTAAACCATAAACCCTAAATTGTAAATATCAAAACCCTAAATCATATTTAGAAAAATAAATTTTTTATCCCTAAACCTTAACCCCCAAATGTAACCCCAATCCATAGACCTTAAATCCCAAATATAACCCCAATCCATAAACCTTAAACCCCAAATAAAAAAAATCAAAATCACCAAACCGTATACCCTATTTTCAAAAATAATAATTTTAACCCTAAACTCGACCCACATATATAATAATAAATCTACAACCACAAATCACAAATGCCAAATCCCAACCCCGACAACCTATTTAAAAATAATTTAACCCTACACCTAAATACATAAATATAACCCTAAACCCTAAACTATGAACCCAAAACCCTCAACCATAAATCTCAAATCCCAAAATCCTAAATCCTTTTTTGAAAAGTAAAATTTTTCACCCTAAACCATAAACCACAAATATAATCCTAACAATTAAAACTTAAACAAAAAATACAAAATCCCAAAACCATATGCCCTATTTGAAAAAATAATAATTTTAGCTCTAAACCACAAATCCCAAATCCTTTGACCGTATTTAGAAAATAATAATTTAACCCTAAACATTAACCTACCAATATAACCCTAAAAAATAAACCTTAAACCACAAGTCTCAACTCCCAAACACTTGCAGCCTATTTTGAAAAAAATAATTTTTACCCTAAACCTAAACCCACCAATATAACCATAAAAAATAAACCCCAAATGCGAAATCCCAAAACCCTTAGAAAAATAATAATTTTAACCCTAAATCATAACCCACAAAAGAAACCCTACTCCCTAAACTATAAACCCTAAATTATAAATCTCAAAACCCTAAATCATATTGAGAAAAATAAATTTTTTATCCCTAAACCTTAACCCCCAAATATAACCCCAATCCATAGACCTTAGATCCCAAATATAACCCCAATCCATAAACCTTAAATCCCAAATAAAAAATTCGAAATCAACAAACCCTATACCATATTTTGAAAAATAATAATTTTAACCCTAACCTTTGACCCACATATATAATAATAGATCTACAACCATAAATCACAAATGCCAAATCCCAACCCCTGACAACCTATTTAAAAATAATTTAACCCAACACCTAAATACATAAATACAACCCTAAACCCAAAACTACGAACCCAAAACCCTCAACCATAAATCTCAAATCCCAAAATCCTAAATCGTTTTTTGAAAAGTAAAATTTTTAACCCTAAACCATAACCCACAAATATAAGCCTAACAATTAAATCTTAAACAAAAAATCCAAAAACCCAAAACCCATATGCCCTATTTGAAAAAATAATAATTTTAACTCTAAACCCCAAATCCCAAATCCTTTCACCGTATTTAGAAAAATAATAATTTTAACCCTAAACATTAACCTACAAATATAACCCTAAATGATAAACCTAAAACCACAAGTCTCAAATCCCAAACCCTTGCAACCTCTTTTGAAAAAAATCGTTTTTATCCTAAACCTAAACCCCCCAATATAACCATAAACAATAAACACCAAATCCGAAATCCCAAAACCCTTAGAAAAATAATAATTTTAACCCTAAATCATAACCCACAAAAGAAACCCTACACCCTAAACCATAAACCCTAAATCCTAAATCTCAAAACCCTAAATCATATTGAGAAAAATAAATTTTTTATGCTTAAACCTTAACCCCTAAATATAACCCCAATCCATATACCTTAGATCCCAAATATAACCCCAATCCATAAACCTTAAATCCCAAATAAAAAATTCGAAATCAACAAACCCTATACCCTATTTTGAAAAATAGTAATTTTAACCCTAAACTTTGACCCACATATATAACAATAAATCCACAACCCCAAATCAAAAATTCCAAATCCCAAACCCTTACAACCTATTTAAAAATAATTTAACCCTAAACCTAATTACATAAATATAAACCTAAACCCTAAACTATGAACCCAAAACCCGCAACCTTAAATCTCAAATCCCAAAAACCTAAATAATTTTTTTGAAAAGTAAAATTTTTAACCTCAAACCTTAACCCACAAATATAAGGCTAACCATTAAACCTTAAACCCAAAATCCAAAATCCCAAAACCATTGCCCTATTTTAAAAAATAATAATTTTAATTCTAAACCACAAATCCCAAATCCTTTCACTGTATTTAGGAAAATAATAATTTTAACCCTAAACATAAACCTAAAAATACAACCCTAAATAATAAACATTAAACCACAAGTCTCATATCCCAAACCCTTGCACCCTATTTTGAAAGAAAATAGTTTTTACCCTAAACCTAAAGCGACCAATATAACCATAAACAATAAACCCCAAATCCGAAATGCCAAAACCCTTAGAAAAATAATAATTTTAACTCTAAATCATAACACACAAAAGAAACCCTACACCCTAAACCATACACCCTAAATCCTAAATCTCAAAACCCTAAATCCCAAAACCCTTAGAAAAATAATAATTTTAACACTAAATCATATTTAGAAAAATAAATTTTTTATCCCTAAACCTTAACCCCCAAATGTGACCCCAATCCGTAGACCTTAAATCCCAAATATAACCCCAATATATAAACCTTAAACCCCAAATAAAAAATTCCAAATCAACAAACCCTATAACCTATTTTGAAAAATAATAATTTTAACCATAAATTTTTACCCACATATATTACAATAAATCCACAACCACAACCACAAATCGCAAATGACAAATCCCAAACCCTGACAACCTATTAAAAAATAATTTAACCCTAAACCTAAATACATAAATTTAACCCTAAAACCTAAACCACAAACCCAAAACCCTCAACCTCAAATCTCAAATCCCAAAATCCTAAATACTTTTTAAAAAGTAAAATTGAACCCCAAACCTTAACCCACAAATATAAGCCTAACCATTAAACCATAAACCCAAAATCCAAAATCCCAAAACCATATGCCCTATTTTAAAAAATAATAATTTTAACTCTAAACCACAAATCCCAAATCCTTTCACCGTATTTAGAAAAATAATAATTTTAACCTTAAACATTAACCTAAAAATATAACCCTAAATAATAAAACTTAAACCACAAGTCTAAAATCCCAAACCCTTGCAACCTATTTTGAAAAAGAATAATTTTTACCCTAAACCTAAACCCACCAATATAACCATAAAAAATAAACCCCAAATCCGAAATCCCAAAACCCTTAGAAAAATAATAATTTTAACCCTAAATCATAACCCACAAAAGAAACCATACTCCCTAAACCATAAACCCTAAATCCTAAATCTCAAAACCCTAAATCATATTGAGAAAAATAAATTTTTTATCCCAAAACCTTAGCCCCCAAATAAGCCCCCAATCCATAGACCTTAGATCCCAAATATAACCCCAATCCATAAACCTTAAATCCCAAATAAAAAATTGGAAATGAACAAACCCTATACCATATTTTGAAAAATAATAAATTTAACCCTAAACTTTGACCCACATATATAACAATAAATCCACAACCCCAAATCAAAAATTCCAAATCCCAAACCCTTACAACCTATTTAAAAATAATTTAACCCTAAACCTAATTACATAAATATAATCCTAAACCCTAAACTACGAACCCAAAACCCGAAACCTTAAATCTCAAATCCCAAAAACCTAAATATTTTTTGAAAAGTAAAATTTTAACCCCAAACCATAACCCACAAATATAAGCCTAACCATTAAACCTTAAACGCAAAATCCAAAATCCCAAAACCATATGCCCTATTTTAAAAAATAATAATTTTAACTCTAAACCGTAAATCCCAAATCCTTTCACCGTAATTAGGAAAATAATAATTTTAACCCTAAACATTAACCTAAAAATATAACCCTAAATAATAAAACTTAAACCACAAGTCTAAAATCCCAAACCCTTGCAACCTATTTTGAAAAAGAATAATTTTTACCCTAAACCTAAACCCACCAATATAACCATAAACAATAAACCATAAATCCAAAACCCAAAACCCTTTGAAAAATAATAATTTTAACCCTAAATCATAACCCACAAAAGAAACCATACACCACTAAACCAAAAACCCTAAATCCTAAATCTCAAAACCCTAAATCATATTGAGAAAAATAAATTTTTTATCCCTAAACCTTAACCCCCAAATATAACCCCAATCCATAGACCTTAAATCCCAAATATAACCCCAATCCATAAACCTTAAACCCCAAATAAAAAATTGGAAATGAACAAACCCTATACCCTATTTTGAAAAATAATAATTTTAACCCTAAACTTTGACCCACATATATAACAATAAATCCACAACCCCAAATCAAAAATTCCAAATCCCAAACCCTTACAACCTATTTAAAAATAATTTAACCCTAAACCTAATTACATTAATATAAACCTAAACCCTAAACTATGTACCCAAAACCCGCAACCTTAAATCTCAAATCCCAAAAACCTAAATAATTTTTTTGAAAAGTAAATTTTTTAACCTCAAACCTTAACCCACAAATATAAGCCTAACCATTAAACCTTAAACCCAAAATCCAAAATCCCAAAACCATTCCCCTATTTTAAAAAATAATAATTTTAATTCTAAAACACAAATCCCAAATCCTTTCACCGTATTTAGGAAAATAATAATTTTAACCCTAAACATAAACCTAAAAATACAACCCTAAATAATAAACATTAAACCACAAGTCTCAAATCCCAAACCCTTGCAACCTATTTTGAAAAAAAATTATTTTTACCCTAAACCTAAACACACCAATATAACCATAAACAATAAACCCCAAATCCCAAATCCCAAAACTCTTATAAAAATAATAATTTTAACCCTAAATCATAACCCACAAAAGAAACCCTACACCCTAAACAATAAACCCTAAATCCTAAATCTCAAAACCCTAAATCATATTTAGAAAAAATAAATTTTTTATCCCTAAACCTTAACCCCCAAATATAACCCCAATCCATAGACCTTAAATCCCAAATATAACCCCAATCCATAAACCTTAAACCCCAAATAAAAAAAATCCAAATCAACAAACCCTATACCCTATTTTGAAAAATAATAATTTTAACCCTAAACTTTGACCCACTTATATAACAATAAATCTACAACCACAAATCACAAATGCCAAATCCCAACCCCTGACAACCTATTTAAGAATAATTTAACCATACACCTAAATACATAAATATAACCCTAAACCCTAAACTATGAACCCAAAACCCTCAACCATAAATCTCAAGTCCCAAAATCCTAAATCCTTTTTTGAAAAGTAAAATTTTTAACCCTAAACCATAACCCACAAATAAATTATATCTTAAACAAAAAATCCAAAATCCCAAAACCATATGCCCTATTTGAAAAAATAATAATTTTACCTCTAAACCACAAATCCCAAATCCTTTCACCGTATTTAGAAAAATAATAATTTTAACCCTAAACATTAACCTACAAATATAACCCTAAATAATAAACCTTACACCACAGGTCCTAACTGCCAAACCCTTGCAACCTATTTTGAAAAAAATAATTTTTACCCTAAACCTAAACGCACCAATATAACCATAAAAAATAAACCCCAAATGCGAAATCCCAAAACCCTTAGAAAAATAATAATTTTAACCCTAAATCATAACCCACAAAAGAAACCCTACTCCCTAAACTATAAACCCTAAATTATAAATCTCAAAACCCTAAATCATATTGAGAAAAATAAATTTTTTATCCCTAAACCTTAACCCCCAAATATAACCCCAATCCATAGACCTTAGATCCCAAATATAACCCCAATCCATAAACCTTAATCCCAAATAAAAAATTCGAAATCAACAAACCCTATACCATATTTTTGAAAAATAATAATTTTAACCCTAAACTTTGACCCACATATATAATAATAGATCTACAACCATAAATCACAAATGCCAAATCCCAACCCCGACAACCTATTTAAAAATAATTTAACCCAACACCTAAATACATAAATATAACCATAAACCCTAAACTACGAACCCAAAACCCTCAACCATAAATCTCAAATCCCAAAATCCTAAATCGTTTTTTGA
Organism: Hippophae rhamnoides; assembly: GCA_033030585.1. Classification (NCBI taxonomy): domain Eukaryota; kingdom Viridiplantae; phylum Streptophyta; class Magnoliopsida; order Rosales; family Elaeagnaceae; genus Hippophae; species Hippophae rhamnoides. The sequence goes on along the minus strand of CM065429.1, from coordinate 45,345,093 downwards.
AAAGTAAAATTTTTAACCCTAAACCATAACCCACAAATATAAGCCTAACAATTAAATCTTAAACAAAAAATCCAAAATCCCAAAACCCATATGCCCTATTTGAAAAAATAATAATTTTAACTCTAAACCGAAAATCCCAAATCCTTTCACCGTATTTAGAAAAATAATAATTTTAACCCTAAACATTAACCTACAAATATAACCCTAAATGATAAACCTAAAACCACAAGTCTCAAATCCCAAACCCTTGCAACCTCTTTTGAAAAAAATAATTTTTATCCTAAACCTAAACCCCCCAATATAACCATAAACAATAAACGCCAAATCCGAAATCCCAAAACCCTTAGAAAAATAATAATTTTAACCCTAAATCATAACCCACAAAAGAAACCGTACACCCTAAACCAAAAACCCTGAATCCAAAATCTCAAAACCCTAAATCATGTTGAGAAAAATAAATTGTTTATCCTTATACCTGATCCCCTAAATATAACCCCAATCCATATACCTTAGATCCCAAATATAACCCCAATCCATCAACCTTAAATCTCAAATAAAAAATTCGAAATCAACAAACCCTATACCCTATTTTGAAAAATAATAATTTTAACCCTAAACTTTGACCCACATATATAACAATAAATCCACAACCCCAAATCAAAAATTCCAAATCCCAAACCCTTACAACCTATTTAAAAATAATTTAACCCTAAACCTAATTACATAAATATAATCCTAAACCCTAAACTACGAACCCAAAACCCGAAACCTTAAATCTCAAATCCCAAAAACCTAAATATTTTTTTGAAAAGTAAAATTTTAACCCCAAACCATAACCCACAAATATAAGCCTAACCATTAAACCTTAAACGCAAAATCCAAAATCCCAAAACCATATGCCCTACTTTAAAAAATAATAATTTTAACTCTAAACCAGAAATCCCAAATCCTTTCACCGTAATTAGGAAAATAATAATTTTAACCCTAAACATTAACCTAAAAATATAACCCTAAATAATAAAACTTAAACCACAAGTCTCAAATCCCAAACCCTTGCAAGCTATTTTGAAAAAGAATAATTTTTACCCTAAACCTAAACCCACCAATATAACCATAAACAATAAACCATAAATCCAAAACCCAAAACCCTTTGAAAAATAATAATTTTAACCCTAAATCATAACCCACAAAAGAAACCATACACCCTAAACCATAAACCCTAAATCCTAAATCTCAAAACCCTAAATCATATTGAGAAAAATAAATTTTTTATCCCTAAACCTTAACCCCCAAATATAACCCCAATCCATAGACGTTAAATCACAAATATAACCCCAATCCATAAACGTTAAAGCCCAAATAAAGAATTGGAAATGAACAAAGCCTATACCCTATTTTGAAAAATAGTAATTTTGACCCTAAACTTTGACGCACATATATAACAATAAATCCACAACCCCAAATCAAAAATTCCAAATCCCAAACCCTTACAACCTATTTAAAAATAATTTAACCCTAAACCTAATTACATAAATATAAACCTAAACCCTAAACTATGAACCCAAAACCCGCAACCTTAAATCTCAAATCCCAAAAACCTAAATAATTTTTTGAAAAGTAAATTTTTTAACCTCAAACCTTAACCCACAAATATAAGCCTAACCATTAAACCTTAAACCCAAAATCCAAAATCCCAAAACCATTGCCCTATTTTAAAAAATAATAATTTTAATTCTAAACCACAAATCCCAAATCCTTTCACCGTATTTAGGAAAATAATAATTTTAACCCTAAACATAAACCTAAAAATACAACCCTAAATAATAAACATTAAACCACAAGTCTCAAATCCCAAACCCTTGCAACCTATTTTGAAAAAAAATTATTTTTACCCTAAACATAAACACACCAATATAACCATAAACAATAAACCCCAAATCCCAAATCCCAAAACTCTTATAAAAATAATAATTTTAACCCTAAATCATGACCCACAAAAGAAACCCTACACCCTAAACAATAAACCCTAAATCCTAAATCTCAAAACCCTAAATCATATTTAGAAAAATAAATTTTTTATCCCTAAACCTTAACCCCCAAATATAACCCCAATCCATAGACCTTAAATCCCAAATATAACCCCAATCCATAAACCTTAAACCCCAAATAAAAAAAATCCAAATCAACAAACCCTATACCCTATTTTGAAAAATAATAATTTTAACCCTAAACTTTGACCCACTTATATAACAATAAATCAACGACCACAAATCACAAATGCCAAATCCCAACCCACGACAACCTATTTAAGAATAATTTAACCATACACCTAAATACATAAATATAACCCTAAACCCTAAACTATGAACCCAAAACCCTCAACCATAAATCTCAAATCCCAAAATCCTAAATCCTTTTTTGAAAAGTAAAATTTTTAACCCTAAACCATAACCCACAAATAAATTATATCTTAAACAAAAAATCCAAAATCCCAAAACCATATGCCCTATTTGAAAAAATAATAATTTTAACTCTAAACCACAAATCCCAAATCCTTTCACCGTATTTAGAAAAATAATAATTTTAACCCTAAACGTTAACCTACAAATATAACCCTAAATAATAAACCTTAAACCACAAGTCCTAACTCCCAAACCCTTGCAACCTATTTTGAAAAAAATAATTTTTACCCTAAACCTAAACCCACCAATATAACCATAAAAAATAAACCCCAAATGCGAAATCCCAAAACCCTTAGAAAAATAATAATTTTAACCCTAAATCATAACCCACAAAAGAAACCCTACTCCCTAAACTATAAACCCTAAATCCTAAATCTCAAAACCCTAAATCATATTGAGAAAAATAAATTTTTTATCCCTAAACCTTAACCCCCAAATATAACCCCAATCCATAGACCTTAGATCCCAAATATAACCCCAATCCATAAACCTTAAATCCCAAATAAAAAATCGAAATCAACAAACCCTATACCATATTTTGAAAAATAATAATTTTAACCCTAAACTTTCACCCACATATATAACAATAAATCCACAACCCCAAATCAAAAATTCCAAATCCCAACCGCTTGCAACCTATTTAAAAATAATTTAACCCTAAACCTAATTACATAAATATAATCCTAAACCCTAAACTACGAACCCAAAACCCGAAACCTTAAATCTCAAATCCCAAAAACCTAAATATTTTTTTGAAAAGTAAAATTTTAACCCCAAACCATAACCCACAAATATAAGCCTAACCATTAAACCTTAAACGCAAAATCCAAAATCCCAAAACCATATGCCCTATTTTAAAAAATAATAATTTTAACTCTAAACCGTAAATCTCAAATCCTTTCACCGTAATTAGGAAAATAATAATTTTAACCCTAATCATTAACCTAAAAATATAACCCTAAATAATAAAACTTAAACCACAAGTCTCAAATCCCAAACCCTTGCAACCTATTTTGAAAAAGAATAATTTTTACCCTAAACCTAAACGCACCAATATAACCATAAATAATAAATCCCAAATCCCAAATCCCAAAACCTTTATAAAAATAATAATTTTAACCCTAAATCATAACCCACAAAAGAAACCCTACAACCTAAACCATAAACCCTAAATCCTAAATCTCAAAACCCTAAATCATATTTAGAAAAATAAATTTTTTTTCCCTAAACCTTACCCCCCAAATATAACCGCAATCCTTAGACCTTAAATCCCAAATATAACCCCATTCCATAAACGTTAAACCCCAAATAAAAAAAATCCAATTCAACAAACCCTATACCCTATTTTGAAAAATAATAATTTTAACCCTAAACTTTGACCCACTTATATAACAATAAATCTACAACTACAAATCACAAATGCCAAATCCCAACCCCCGACAACCTATTTAAAAATAATTTAACCCTACACCTAAATACATAAATATAACCCTAAACCCTAAACTACGAACCCAAAACCCTCAACCACAAATCTCAAATCCCAAAATCCTAAATCCTTTTTTGAAAAGTAAAATTTTTAACCCTAAACCATAACCCACAAATATAAGCTTAACAATTAAATCTTAAACAAAAAATCCAAAATCCCAAAACCATATGCCCTATTTGAAAAAATAATAATTTTAACTCTAAACCCCAAATCCCAAATCCTTTCACCGTATTTAGAAAAATAATAATTTTAACCCTAAACATTAACCTACAAATATAACCCTAAATAATAAACCTTAAACCACAAGTCTCAACTCCCAAACCCTTGCGACCTATTTTGAAAAAAATAATTTTTACCCTAAACTTAAACCCGCCAATATAACCATAAAAAATAAACCCCAAATCCGAAATCCCAAAACCCTTAGAAAAATAATAATTTTAACCCTAAATCATAACCCACAAAAGAAACCCTACACCCTAAACCATAAACCCTAAATCCTAAATCTCAAAACCCTAAATCATATTTAGAAAAATAAATTTTTTATCCCTAAACCTTAACCCCAAATATAACCCCAATCCATAGACCTTATATCCCAAATATAACCCCAATCCATAAACCTTAAACCCCAAATAAAAAAAATCCAAATCAACAAACCCTATACCCTATTTTGAAAAATAATAATTTTAACCCTAAACTTTGACCCACATATATAACAATAAATCTACAACCACAAATCACAAATGCCAAATCCCAACCCCTGACAACCTATTTAAAAATAATTTAACCCTACACCTAAATACATAAATATAAGCCTAAACCCTAAACTACGAACCCAAAACCCTCAACCACAAATCTCAAATCCCAAAATCCTAAATCCTTTTTTGAAAAGTAAAATTTTTAACCCTAAACCATAACCCACAAATATAAGCTTAACAATTAAATCTTAAACAAAAAATCCCAAATCCCAAAACCATATGCCCTATTTGAAAAAATAATAATTTTAACTCTAAACCCCAAATCCCAAATCCTTTCACCGTATTTAGAAAAATAATAATTTTAACCTTAAACATTAACCTACAAATATAACCCTAAATAATAAACCTTAAACCACAAGTCTCAACTCCGAAACCCTTGCGACCTATTTTGAAAAAAATAATTTTTACCCTAAACTTAAACCCACCAATATAACCATAAAAAATAAACCCCAAATTCGAAATCCCAAAACCCTTAGAAAAATAATAATTTTAACCCTAAATCATAACCCACAAAAGAAACCCTACACCCTAAACCATAAACCCTAAATCCTAAATCTCAAAACCCTAAATGATATTTAGAAAAATAAATTTTTTATCCCTAAACCTTAACCCCAAATATAACCCCAATCCATAGACCTTAAATCCCAAATATAACCCCATCCATAAACCTTAAACCCCAAATAAAAAAATCCAAATCAACAAACCCTATACCCTATTTTGAAAAATAATAATTTTAACCCTAAACTATGACCCACTTATATAACAATAAATCTACAACCACAAATCGAAATGCCAAATCCCAACCCCCGACAACCTATTTAAGAATAATTTAACCCTACACCTAAATTCATAAATATAACCCTAAACCCTAAACTACGAACCCAAAACCCTCAATCATAAATCTCAAATCCCAAAATCCTAAATCCTTTTTTGAAAACTAAAATTTTTAACCCTAAACCATAACCCAGAAACATAACCTTAACAATTAAATCTTAAACAAAAAATCCAAAATCCCAAAACCATATGCTCCTATTTGAAAAAATAATAATTTTAACACTAAACCCCAAATCCCAAATCCTTTAATCGTATTTAGAAAAATAATAATTTTAACCCTAAACATTAGCCTACAAATATAACCCTAAATAATAAACCTTAAACCACAAGTCTCAACTCCCAAACCCTTGCGACCTATTTTGAAAAAAATAATTTTTACCCTAAACTTAAACCCACCAATATAAACATAAAAAATAAACCCCAAATCCGAAATCCCAAATCCCTTAGAAAAATAATAATTTTAACCCTAAATCATAACCCACAAAAGAAACCCTACACCCTAAACCATAAACACTAAATCCTAAATCTCAAAACCCTAAATCATATTTAGAAAAATAAATTTTTATCCCTAAACCTTAACCCCCAAATATAACCCCAATCCATAGACCTTATATCCCAAATATAACCCCAATCCATAAACCTTAAACCCCAAATAAAAAAATCCAAATCAACAAACCCTATACCCTATTTTGAAAAATAATAATTTTAACCCTAAACTTTGACCCACTTATATAACAATAAATCTACAACCACAAATCACAAATGCCAAATCCCAACCCCTGACAACCTATTTAAGAATAATTTAACCCTTCACCTAAATACATAAATATAACTCTAATCCCTAATCTACGAACCCATAACCCTCAACCATAAATCTCAAATCCCAAAATCCTAAATCCTTTTGTGAAAAGTAAAATTTTTAACCCTAAACCATAACCCACAAATATAAGCTTAACAATTAAATCTTAAACAAAAAATCCAAAATCCCAAAATCATATGCCCTATTTTAAAAAATAATAATTTTAACTCTAAACCACTAATCACAAATCCTTTCACCGTAATTAGGAAAATAATAATTTTAACCCTAAACATTAACCTAAAAATATAACCCTAAATAAGAAACCTTAAACCACAACTCTCAACTCCCAAACCCTTGCAACCTATTCTGAAAATGAATAATTTTTACCCTAAACATAAACGCACCAATATAACCATAAACAATAAAACCCAAATCCGAAATCCCAAAACCTTTATAAAAATAATAATTTTAACCCTAAATCATAACCCACAAAAGAAACCCTACAACCTAAACCATAAACCCTAAATCCTAAATCTCAAAACCCTAAATCATATTTAGAAAAATAAATTTTTATCCCTAAACCTTAACTCCCAAATATAACCCCAATCCATAGACCTTAAATCCCAAATATAACCCCAATCCATAAACCTTAAACCCCAAATAAAAAATCCAAATCAACAAACCGTATACCCTATTTTGAAAAATAATAATTTTAACCCTAAACTTTGACCCACTTATATAACAATAAATCTACAACCACAAATCACAAATGCCGAATCCCAACCCCTGACAACCTATTTAAGAATAATTTAACCCTACACCTAAATACATAAATATAACCCTAAACCCTAAACTACGAACCCAAAACCCTCAACCATAAATCTCAAATCCTAAAAACCTAAATCCTTTTTTGAAAAGTAAAATTTTTAACCCTAAACCATAACCCACAAATATAAGCTTAACAATTAAATCTTAAACAAAAAATCCAAAATCCCAAAACCATATGCCCTATTTGAAAAAATAATAATTTTAACTCTAAACCCCAAATCCCAAATCCTTTCACCGTATTTAGAAAAATAATAATTTTAACCCTAAACATTAACCTACAAATATAACCCTAAATAATAAACCTTAAACCACAAGTACCACCTCCCAAACCCTTGCAACCTATTTTGAAAAAAATAATTTTTACCCTAAACTTAAACCCATCAATATAACCATAAAAAATAAACCCCTAATCCGAAATCCCAAAACCCTTAGAAAAATAATAATTTTAACCCTAAATCACAACCCACAAAAGAAACCCTACACCCTAAACCATAAACCCTAAATCCTAAATCTCAAAACCCTAAATGATATTTAGAAAAATAAATTTTTTATCCCTAAACCTTAACCCCCAAATATAACCCCAATCCATAGACCTTAAATGCCAAATATAACCCCAATCCATAAACCTTAAACCCTAAATAAAAAAAATCCAAATCAACAAACCCTATACCCTATTTTGAAAAATAATAATTTTAACCCTAAACTTTGACCCACTTATATAACAATAAATCTACAACCACAAATCACAAATGCCAAATCCCAACCCCTGACAACCTATTTAAAAATAATTTAACCCTACACCTAAATACATAAATATAACCCTAAACCCTAAATTACGAACCCAAAACCTCAACCATAAATCTCAAATCCCAAAATCCTAAATCCTAAATCCTTTTTTGAAAAGTAAAATTTTTAACCCTACACCATAACCCACAAATATAAGCTTAACAATTAAATCTTAAACAAAAAATCCAAAATCCCAAAACCATATGCCCTATTTGAAAAAATAATAATTTTAACTCTAAACCCCAAATCCCAAATCCTTTCACCGTATTTAGAAAAATAATAATTTTAACCCTAAACATTAACCTACAAATATAACCCTAAATAATAAACCTTAAACCACAAGTCCCAACTCCCAAACCCTTGCAACCTATTTTGAAAAAAATAATTTTTACCCTAAACTTAAACCCACCAATATAACCATAAAAAATAAACCCCAAATCCGAAATCCCAAAACCCTTAGAAAAATAATAATTTAAACCCTAAATCATAACCCACAAAAGAAACCCTACTCCCTAAACTATAATCCCTAAATCCTAAATCTCAAAACCTTAAATCATATTGAGAAAAATAATTTTTTTATCCCTAAACCTTAACCCCTAAATATAACCCCAATCCATAGACCTTAGATCCCAAATATAACCCCAATCCATAAACCTTAAATCCCAAATAAAAAATCGAAATCAACAAACCCTATACCATATTTTGAAAAATAATAATTTTAACCCTAAACTTTGACCCACATATATAACAATAAATCCACAACCCCAAATCAAAAATTCCAAATCCCAAACGCTTACAACCTATTTAAAAATAATTTAACCCTAAACCTAATTACATAAATATAATCCTAAACCCTAAACTATGAACCCAAAACCCGAAACCTTAAATCTCAAATCCCAAAAACCTAAATATTTTTTTTGAAAAGTAAAATTTTAACCCCAAACCATAACCCACAAATATAAGCCTAACCATTAAACCTTAAACGCAAAATCCAAAATCCCAAAACCATATGCCCTATTTTAAAAAATAATAATTTTAACTCTAAACCAGAAATCTCAAATCCTTTCACCGTAATTAGGAAAATAATAATTTTAACCCTAATCATTAACCTAAAAATATAACCCTAAATAATAAAACTTAAACCACAAGTCTCAAATCCCAAACCCTTGCAACCTATTTTGAAAAAGAATAATTTTTACCCTAAACCTAAACGCACCAATATAACCATAAATAATAAATCCCAAATCCGAAATCCCAAAACCTTTATAAAAATAATAATTTTAACCCTAAATCATAACCCACAAAAAAACCCTACAACCTAAACCATAAACCCTAAATCCTAAATCTCAAAACCCTAAATCATATTTAGAAAAATAAATTTTTATCCCTAAACCTTAACCCCCAAATATAACCCCAATCCATAGACCTTAAATCCCAAATATAACCCCAATCCATAAACGTTAAACCCCAAATAAAAAAATCCAAATCAACAAACCCTATACCCTATTTTGAAAAATAATAATTTTAACCCTAAACTTTGACCCACATATATAACAATAAATCTACAACCAAAAAATCACAAATGCCAAATCCCAACCCCTTACAACCTAATTAAAAATAATGTAACCCTACACCTAAAAACATAAATATAACCCTAAACCCTAAACTACGACCCCAAAACCCTCAACCATAAATCTCAAATCCCAAAATCCTAAATCCTTTTTTGAAAAGTAAAATTTTTAACACTAAACCATAACCCACAAATATAAGCTTAATAATTAAATCTTAAACAAAAAATCCAAAATCCCAAAACCATATGCCCTATTTGAAAAAATAATAATTCTAACTCTAAACCCCAAATCCCAAATCCTTTCACCGTATTTAGAAAAATAATAATTTTAACCCTAAACATTAACCTACAAATATAACCCTAAATAATAAACCTTAAACCACAAGTCTCAACTCCCAAACCCTTGCGACCTATTTTGAAAAAAATAATTTTTACCCTAAACTTAAACCCACCAATATAACCATAAAAAATAAACCCCAAATCCGAAATCCCAAAACCCTTAGAAAAATAATAATTTTAACCCTAAATCATAACGCACAAAAGAAACCCTACACCCTAAACCATAAACCCTAAATCCTAAATCTCAAAACCCTAAATCATATTTAGAAAAATAAATTTTTTATCCCTAAACCTTAACCCCCAAATATAACCCCAATCCATAGACCTTATATCCCAAGTATAACAACAATCCATAAACCTTAAACCCCAAATAAAAAAAATCCAAATCAACAAACCCTATACCCTATTTTGAAAAATAATAATTTTAACCCTAAACTTTGACCCACTTATATAACAATAAATCTACAACCACAAATCACAAATGCCAAATCCCAACCCCGACAACCTATTTAAGAATAATTTAACCCTTCACCTAAATACATAAATATAACCCTAAACCCTAAACTACGAACCCAAAACCCTCAACCATAAATCTCAAATCCCAAAATCCTAAATCCTTTTGTGAAAAGTAAAATTTTTAACCCTAAACCATAACCCACAAATATAAGCTTAACAATTAAATCTTAAACAAAAAATCCAAAATCCCAAAATCATATGCCCTATTTTAAAAAATAATAATTTTTACTCTAAACCACTAATCACAAATCCTTTCACCGTAATTAGGAAAATAATAATTTTAACCCTAAACATTAACCTAAAAATATAACCCTAAATAAGAAACCTTAAACCACAAGTCTCAACTCCCAAACCCTTGCAACCTATTCTCAAAATGAATAATTTTTACCCTAAACCTAAACGCACCAATATAACCATAAACAATAAAACCCAAATCCGAAATCCCAAAACCTTTATAAAAATAATAATTTTAACCCTAAATCATAACCCACAAAAGAAACCCTACAACCTAAACCATAAACCCTAAATCCTAAATCTCAAAACCCTAAATCATATTTAGAAAAATAAATTTTTTATCCCTAAACCTTAACTCCCAAATATAACCCCAATCCATAGACCTTAAATCCCAAATATAACCCCAATCCATAAACCTTAAACCCCAAATAAAAAAATCCAAATCAACAAACCGTATACCCTATTTTGAAAAATAATAATTTTAACCCTAAACTTTGACCCACTTATATAACAATAAATCTACAACCACAAATCACAAATGCCGAATCCCAACCCCTGACAACCTATTTAAGAATAATTTAACCCTACACCTAAATACATAAAATATAACCCTAAACCCTAAACTACAAACCCAAAACCCTCAACCATAAATCTCAAATCCTAAAATCCTAAATCCTTTTTTGAAAAGTAAAATTTTTAACCCTAAACCATAACCCACAAATATAAGCTTAACAATTAAATCTTAAACAAAAAATCCAAAATCCCAAAACCATATGCCCTATTTGAAAAAATAATAATTTTAACTCTAAACCCCAAATCCCAAATCCTTTCACCGTATTTAGAAAAATAATAATTTTAACCCTAAACAATAACCTACAAATATAACCCTAAATAATAAACCTTAAACCACAAGTACCACCTCCCAAACCCTTGCAACCTATTTTGAAAAAAATAATTTTTACCCTAAACTTAAACCCATCAATATAACCATAAAAAATAAACCTCTAATCCGAAATCCCAAAACCCTTAGAAAAATAATAATTTTAACCCTAAATCGTAACCCACAAAAGAAACCCTACACCCTAAACCATAAACCCTAAATCCTAAATCTCAAAACCCTAAATGATATTTAGAAAAATAATTTTTTTATCCCTAAACCTTTACCCCCAAATATAACCCCAATCCATAGACCTTAAATCCCAAATATAACCCCAATCCATAAACCTTAAACCCTAAATAAAAAAATCCAAATCAACAAACCCTATACCCTATTTTGAAAAATAATAATTTTAACCCTAAACTTTGACCCACTTATATAACAATAAATCTACAACCACAAATCACAAATGCCAAATCCCAACCCCTGACAACCTATTTAAAAATAATTTAACCCTACACCTAAATACATAAATATAACCCTAAACCCTAAATTATGAACCCAAAACCCTCAACCATAAATCTCAAATCCCAAAATCCTAAATCCTTTTTTGAAAAGTAAAATTTTTAACCCTAAACCATAAACAACAAATATAAGCTTAACAATTAGATCTTAAACAAAAAATCCAAAATCCCAAAACCATATGCCCTATTTGAAAAACTAATAATTTTAACTCTAAACCCCAAATCGCAAATCCTTTCACCGTATTTTGAAAAATAATAATTTTAACCCTAAACATTAACCTACAAATATAACCCTAAATAATAAACCTTAAACCACAAGTCCCAACTCCCAAACCCTTGCAACCTATTTTGAAAAAATAATTTTTACCCTAAACTTAAACCCACCAATATAACCATAAAAAATAAACCCCAAATCCGAAATCCCAAAACCCTTAGAAAAATAATAATTTAAACTCTAAATCATAACCCACAAAAGAAACCCTACTCCCTAAACTATAAACCCTAAATCCTAAATCTCAAAACCTTAAATCATATTGAGAAAAATAATTTTTTTATCCCTAAACCTTAACCCCTAAATATAACCCCAATCCATAGACCTTAGATCCCAAATATAACCCCAATCCATAAAACTTAAATCCCAAATAAAAAATCGAAATCAACAAACCCTATAGCATATTTTGAAAAATAATAATTTTAACCCTAAACTTTGACCCACATATATAACAATAAATCCACAACCCCAAATCAAAAATTCCAAATCCCAAACGCTTACAACCTATTTAAAAATAATTTAACCCTAAACATAAATATTTTTTTGAAAAGTAAAATTTTAACCCCAAACCATAACCCACAAATATAAGCCTAACCATTAAACCTTAGGCGCAAGATGCAAAATCCCAAAACCATATGGCCTATTTTAAAAAATAATAATTTTAACTCTAAGGCAGAAATCCCAAATCCTTTTCACCGTAATTAGGAAAATAATAATTTTAACCCTAATCATTAACCTAAAAATATAACCCTAAATAAGAAACCTTAAACCACAAGTCCCAACTCCCAAACCCTTGCAACCTATTTTGAAAAAATAATTTTTACCCTAAACTTAAACCCACCAATATAACCATAAAAAATAAACCCCAAATCCGAAATCCCAAAACCCTTAGAAAAATAATAATTTAAACCCTAAATCATAACCCACAAAAGAAACCCTACTCCCTAAACTATAAACCCTAAATCCTAAATCTCAAAACCTTAAATCATATTGAGAAAAATAATTTTTTTATCCCTAAACCTTAACCCCTAAATATAACCCCAATCCATAGACCTTAGATCCCAAATATAACCCCAATCCATAAACCTTAAATCCCAAATAAAAAATCCAAATCAACAAACCCTATACCCTATATAGAAAAATAATAATTTTAACCCTAAACTTTGACCCACTTATATAACAATAAATCTACAACCACAAATCACAAATGCCAAATCCCAACCCCTGACAACCTATTTAAAAATAATTTAACCCTACACCTAAATACATAAATATAACCCTAAACCCTAAATTACGAACCCAAAACCCTCAACCATAAATCTCAAATCCCAAAATCCTAAATCCTAAATCCTTTTTTGAAAAGTAAAATTTTTAACCCTAAACCATAACCCACAAATATAAGCTTAACAATTAAATCTTAAACAAAAAATCCAAAATCCCAAAACCATATGCCCTATTTGAAAAAATAATAATTTTAACTCTAAACCCCAAATCCCAAATCCTTTCACCGTATTTAGAAAATTAATAATTTTAACCCTAAACATTAACCTACAAATATAACCCTAAATAATAAACCTTAAACCACAAGTACCACCTCCCAAACCCTTGCAACCTATTTTGAAAAAAATAATTTTTACCCTAGACTTAAACCCATCAATATAACCATAAAAAATAAACTCCTAATCCGTAATTCCAAAACCCTTAGAAAAATAATAATTTTAACCCTAAATCAGAACCAACAAAAGAAGCCCTACACCCTAAACCATAAACCCTAAATTCTAAATCTCAAAATCCTAAATGATATTTAGAAAAATAAATTTTTTATGCCTAAACCTTAACCCACAAATATAACCCCATTCCATAGACCTTAAATGTCAAATATAACCCCAATCCATAAACCTTAAACCCTAAATAAAAAAATCCAAATCAACAAACCCTATACCCTATTTTGAAAAATAATAATTTTAACCCTAAACTTTGACCCACTTATATAACAATAAATCTACAACCACAAATCACAAATGCCAAATCCCAACCCACGACAACCTATTTAAAAATAATTTAACCCTACACCTAAATACATAAATATAACCCTAAACCCTAAATTATGAACCCAAAACCCTCAACCATAAATCTCAAATCCCAAAATCCTAAATCCTTTTTTGAAAAGTAAAATTTTTAACCCTAAACCATAACCCACAAATATAAGCTTAACAATTAAATCTTAAACAAAAAATCCAAAATCCCAAAACCATATGTTCTATTTGAAAAAATAATAATTTTAACTCTAAACCCCAAATCTCAAATCCTTTCACCGTATTTAGAAAAATAATAATTTTAACCCTAAACATTAACCTACAAATATAACCCTAAATAATAAACCTTAAACCACAAGTCCCAACTCCCAAACCCTTGCAACCTATTTTGAAAAAAATAATTTTTACCCTAAACTTAAACCCACCAATATAACCATAAAAAATAAACCCCAAATCCGAAATCCCAAAACCCTTAGAAAAATAATAATTTAAACCCTAAATCATAACCCACAAAAGAAACCCTACTCCCTAAACTATAAACCCTAAATCCTAAATCTCAAAACCTTAAATCATATTGAGAAAAATAATTTTTTTATCCCTAAACCTTAACCCCTAAATATAACCCCAATCCATAGACCTTAGATCCCAAATATAACCCCAATCCATAAACCTTAAATCCCAAATAAAAAATCCAAATCAACAAACCGTATACCCTATTTTGAAAAATAATAATTTTAACCCTAAGCTTTGACCCACTTATATAACAATAAATCTACAACCACAAATCACAAATGCCGAATCCCAACCCCTGACAAGCTATTTAAGAATAATTTAACCCTACACCTAAATACATAAATATAACCCTAAACCCTAAACTACGAACCCAAAACCCTCAACCATAAATCTCAAATCCTAAAATCCTAAATCCTTTTTTGAAAAGTAAACTTTTAACCCTAAACCATAACCCACAAATATAAGCTTAACAATTAAATCTTAAACAAAAATCCAAAATCCCAAAACCATATGCCCTATTTGAAAAAATAATAATTTTAACTCTAAACCCCAAATCCCAAATCCTTTCACCGTATTTAGAAAAATAATAATTTTAACCCTAAACATTAACCTACAAATATAACCCTAAATAATAAACCTTAAACCACAAGTACCACCTCCCAAACCCTTGCAACCTATTTTGAAAAAAATAATTTTTACCCTAAACTTAAACCCATCAATATAACCATAAAAAATAAACCCCTAATCCGAAATCCCAAAACCCTTAGAAAAATAATAATTTTAACCCTAAATCGTAACCCACAAAAGAAACCCTACACCCTAAACCATAAACCCTAAATCCTAAATCTCAAAACCCTAAATGATATTTAGAAAAATAAATTTTTATCCCTAAACCTTAACCCCCAAATATAACCCCAATCCATAGACCTTAAATGCCAAATATAACCCCAATCCATAAACCTTAAACCCTAAATAAAAAAATCCAAATCAACAAACCCTATACCCTATTTTGAAAAATAATAATTTTAACCCTAAACTTTGACCCACTTATATAACAATAAATCTACAACCACAAATCACAAAAGCCAAATCCCAACCCCTGACAACCCATTTAAAAATAATTTAACCCTACACCTAAATACATAAATATAACCCTAAACCCTAAATTATGAACCCAAAACCCTCAACCATAAATCTCAAATCCCAAAATCCTAAATCCTTTTTTGAAAAGTAAAATTTTTAACCCTAAACCATAACCCACAAATATAAGCTTAACAATTAAATCTTAAACAAAAAATCCAAAATCCCAAAACCATATGCCCTATTTGAAAAAATAATAATTTTAACTCTAAACCCCAAATCTCAAATCCTTTCACCGTATTTAGAAAAATAATAATTTTAACCCTAAACATTAACCTACAAATATAACCCTAAATAATAAACCTTAAACCACAAGTCCCAACTCCCAAACCCTTGCAACCTATTTTGAAAAAAATAATTTTTACCCTAAACTTAAACCCACCAATATAACCATAAAAAATAAACCCCAAATCCGAAATCCCAAAACCCTTAGAAAAATAATAATTTAAACCCTAAATCATAACCCACAAAAGAAACCCTACTCCCTAAACTATAAACCCTAAATCCTAAATCTCAAAACCTTAAATCATATTGAGAAAAATAATTTTTTTATCCCTAAACCTTAACCCCTAAATATAACCCCAATCCATAGACCTTAGATCCCAAATATAACCCCAATCCATAAACCTTAAATCCCAAATAAAAAATCGAAATCAACAAACCCTATACCATATTTTGAAAAATAATAATTTTAACCCTAAACTTTGACCCACATATATAACAATAAATCCACAACCCCAAATCAAAAATTCCAAATCCCAAACGCTTACAACCTATTTAAAAATAATTTAACCGTAAACATAAATATTTTTTTGAAAAGTAAAATTTTAACCCCAAACCATAACCCACAAATATAAGCCTAACCATTAAACCTTAAACGCAAAATCCAAAATCCCAAAACCATATGCCCTATTTTAAAAAATAATAATTTTAACTCTAAACCACAAATCCCAAATCCTTTCACCGTAATTAGGAAAATAATAATTTTAACCCTAATCATTAACCTAAAAATATAACCCTAAATAATAAAACTTAAACCACAAGTCTCAAATCCCAAACCCTTGCAACCTATTTTGAAAAAGAATAATTTTTACCCTAAACCTAAACGCACCAATATAACCATAAATAATAAATCCCAAATCCGAAATCCCAAAACCTTTATAAAAATAATAATTTTAACCCTAAATCATAACCCACAAAAGAAACCCTACAACCTAAACCATAAACCCTAAATCCTAAATCTCAAAACCCTAAATCATATTTAGAAAAATAAATTTTTTATCCCTAAACCTTAACCCCCAAATATAACCCCAATCCATAGACCTTAAATCCCAAATATAACCCCAATCCATAAACGTTAAACCCCAAATAAAAAATCCAAATCAACAAACCCTATACACTATTTTGAAAAATAATAATTTTAACCTTAAACTTTGACCCACATATATAACAATAAATCTACAACCAAAAATCACAAATGCCAAATCCCAACCCCTTACAACCTATTTAAAAATAATTTAACCCTACACCTAAATACATAAATATAACCCTAAACCCTAAACTACGAACCCAAAACCCTCAACCATAAATCTCAAATCCCAAAATCCTAAATCCTTTTTTGAAAAGTAAAATTTTTAACACTAAACCATAACCCACAAATATAAGCTTAATAATTAAATCTTAAACAAAAAATCCAAAATCCCAAAACCATATGCCCTATTTGAAAAAATAATAATTTTAACTCTAAACCCCAAATCCCAAATCCTTTCACCGTATTTAGAAAAATAATAATTTTAACCCTAAACATTAACCTACAAATATAACCCTAAATAATAAACCTTAAACCACAAGTCTCAACTCCCAAACCCTTGCGACCTATTTTGAAAAAAATAATTTTTACCCTAAACGTAAACCCACCAATATAACCATAAAAAATAAACCCCAAATCCGAAATCCCAAAACCCTTGGAAAAATAATAATTTTAACCCTAAATCATAACCCACAAAAGAAACCCTAAACCCTAAACCCTAAACCCTAAACCCTAAATCCTAAATCATATTTAGAAAAATAAATTTTTTATCCCTAAACCTTAACCCCCAAATATAACCCCAATCCATAGACCTTAAATCCCAAATATAACCCCAATCCATAAACCTTAAACCCCAAATAAAAAAATCCAAATCAACAAACCCTATACCCTATTTTGAAAAATAATAATTTTAACCCTAAACTTTGACCCACTTATATAACAATAAATCAACAACCACAAATCACAAATGCCAAATCCTAACCCCCGACAACCTATTTAAGAATAATTTAACCCTACACCTAAATTCATAAATATAACCCTAAACCCTAAACTACGAACCCAAACCCTCAACCATAAATCTCAAATCCCAAAATCCTAAATCCTTTTTTGAAAAGTAAAATTTTTATCAATAATCCATAACCCACAAATATAAGCTTAACAATTAAATCTTAAACAAAAAATCCAAATTCCCAATACCATATGCCCTATTAGAAAAATAAATAATTTTAACTCTAAATCCCATATCCCAATTCCTTTCACCGTCTTTAGAATAATAATAATTTTAACGCTAAACATTAACCTACAAATATTACCCTAAATAATAAACCTTAAACCACAAGTCTCAACTTCCAAACCCTTGCGACCTATTTTGAAAAAAATAATTTTTACCCTAAACTTAAACCCACCAATATAACCATAAAAAATAAACCCCAAATACGAAATCCCAAAACCCTTAGAAAAATAATAAATTTAACCCTAAATCATAACCCCCAAAAGAAACCCTACACCCTAAACCATAAACCCTAAATCCTAAATCTCAAAACCCTAAATCATATTTAGAAAAATAAATTTTTTATCCCTAAACCTTAACTCCCAAATATAACCCCAATCCATAGACCTTAAATCCCAAATATAACCCCAATCCATAAACCTTAAACCCCAAATAAAAAAATCCAAATCAACAAACCGTATATCCTATTTTGAAAAATAATAATTTTAACTCCAAATCCCAAATCCCAAATCCTTTCACGTATTTAGAAAAATAATAACTTTAACCCTAAACATTAACCTACAAATATAACCCTAAATAAGAAACCTTAAACCACAAGTCTCAACTCCCAAACCCTTGCAACCTATTTTGAAAAAAATAATTTTTACCCTAAACTTAAACCCACCAATATAACCATAAAAAATAAACCCCAAATCCGAAATCCCAAAACCCTTAGAAAAGTAATAATTTTAACCCTAAATCATAACCCACAGAAGAAACCCTACACCCTAAACCATAAACCTTAAAACCTAAGTCTCAAAACCCTAAATCATATTTAGAAAAATAAGTTTTTTATCCCTAAAGCTTAACCCCCAAATATAACCCCAATCCATAGACCTTATATCCCAAATATAACCCCAATTCATAAACCTTAAACCCCAAATAAAAAAATCCAAATCAACAAACCCTATACCCTATTTTGAAAAATAATAATTTTAACCCTAAACTTTGACCCACTTATATAACAATAAATCTACAACCACAAATCACAAATGCCAAATCCCAACCCCCGACAACCTATTTAAGAATAATTTAACCCTACACCTAAATACATAAATATAACCCTAAACCCTAAACTACGAACCCAAAACCTCAACCATAAATCCCAAATCCCAAAATCCTAAATCCTTTTTTGAAAAGTAAAATTTTTAACCCTAAACCATAACCCACAAATATAAGCTTAACAATTAAATCTTAAACAAAAAATCCAAAATCCCAAAACCATATGCCCTATTTGAAAAAATAATAATTTTAACTCTAAACCCCAAATCCCAAATCCTTTCACCGTATTTAGAAAAATAATAATTTTAACCCTAAACATTAACCTACAAACATAACCCTAAATAATAAACCTTAAACCACAAGTCTCAACTCCCAAACCCTTGCGGGCTATTTTGGAAAAAATAATTTTTACCCTAAACTTAAACCCACCAATATAACCATAAAAAATAAACGCCAAATTCGAAATGCCAAAACGCTTAGAAAAATAATAATTTTAACCCTAAATCATAACCCACAAAAGAAACCCTACACCCTAAACCATAAACCCTAAATCCTAAATCTCAAAACCCTAAATGATATTTAGAAAAATAATTTTTATCCCTAAACCTTAACCCCAAATATAACCCCAATCCATAGACCTTAAATCCCAAATATAACCCCAATCCATAATCCTTAAACCCCAAATAAAAAAATCCAAATCAACAAACCCTATACCCTATTTTGAAAAATAATAATTTTAACCCTAAACTTTGACCCACTTATATAACAATAAATCTACAACCACAAATCACAAATGCCAAATCCCAACCCCCGACAACCTATTTAAGAATAATTTAACCCTACACCTAAATACATTAATATAACCCTAAACCCTAAACCCTAAACTACGAACCCAAAACCCTCAACCATAAATCTCAAATCCCAAAATCCTAAATCCTTTTTTGAAAAGTAAAATTTTTAACCCTAAACCATAACCCACAAAATATAAGCTTAACAATTAAATCTTAAACAAAAAATCCAAAATCCCAAAACCATATGCCCTATTTGAAAAAATAATAATTTTAACTCCAAACCCCAATTCCCAAATCCTTTCACCGTAATTAGGAAAATAATAATTTTAACCCTAAACATTAACCTAAAAATATAACCCTAAATAATAAAACTTAAACCACAAGTCTCAACTCCCAAACCCTTGCAACCTATTCTGAAAATGAATAATTTTTACCCTAAACCTAAACACACCAATATAACCATAAACAATAAATCCCAAATCCGAAATCCCAAAACCTTTATAAAAATAATAATTTTAACCCTAAATCATAACCCACATAAGAAACCCTACAACCTAAACCATAAACCCTAAATCCTAAATCTCAAAACCCTAAATCATATTTCGAAAAATAAATTTTTTATCCCTAAACCTTAACTCCCAAATATAACCCCAATCCATAGACCTTAAATCCCAAATATAACCCCAATCCATAAACCTTAAACCCCAAATAAAAAATCCAAATCAACAAACCGTATATCCTATTTTGAAAAATAATAATTTTAACTCCAAACCCCAAATCCCAAATCCTTTCACCGTATTTAGAAAAATAATAATTTTAACCCTAAACATTAACCTACAAATATAACCCTAAATAATAAACCTTAAACCACAAGTCTCAACTCCCAAACCCTTGCGACCTATTTTGAAAAAAATAATTTTTACCCTAAACTTAAACCCACCAATATAACCATAAAAAATAAACCCCAAATCCGAAATCCCAAAACCCTTGGAAAAATAATAATTTTAACCCTAAATCATAACCCACAAAATAAACCCTCCACCTTAAACCATAAACCCTAAATCCTATATCACAAATCCCTAAATCATATTTAGAAAAATAAATTTTTTATCCCTAAACCTTAACCCCCAAATATAACCCCAATCCATAGACCTTAAATCCCAAATATAACCCCAATCCATAAACCTTAAACCCCAAATAAAAAAATCCAAATCAACAAACCCTATACCCTATTTTGAAAAATAATAATTTTAACCCTAAACTTTGACCCACTTATATAACAATAAATCAACAACCACAAATCACAAATGCCAAATCCTAACCCCTGACAACCTATTTAAGAATAATTTAACCCTACACCTAAATTCATAAATATAACCCTAAACCCTAAACTACGAACCCAAAACCCTCAACCATAAATCTCAAATCCCAAAATCCTAAATCCTTTTTTGAAAAGTAAAATTTTTAACAATAAACCATAACCCACAAATATAAGCTTAACAATTATATCTTAAACAAAAAACCCAAAATAGCAAAACCATATGCGCTATTTGAAAAAAACATAATTTTAACTCTAAACTCCATACCCCAAAACCTATCACAGTATTAAGAAAAATAATAATTTTTACCTTAAACAATAACCTACAAATATAACCCTAAATAATAAACCTTAAACCACAAGTCTCAACTTCCAAACCCTATGACCTATTTTGAAAAAAATAATTTTTACCCTAAACTTAAACCCACCAATATAACCATAAAAAATAAACCCCAAATACGAAATCCCAAAACCCTTAGAAAAATAATAATTTTAACCCTAAATCATAACCCCAAAAGAAACCCTACACCCTAAACCATAAACCCTAAATCCTAAATCTCAAAACCCTAAATCATATTTAGAAAAATAAATTTTTTATCCCTAAACCATAACCCCCAAATATAACCCCAATCCATAGACCTTATATCCCAAATATAACCCCAATCCATAAACCTTAAACCCCAAATAAAAAAAATCCAAATCAACAAACCCTATACCATATTTTGAAAAATAATAATTTTAACCCTAAACTTTGACCCACTTATATAACAATAAATCTACAACCACAAATCACAAATG
The DNA here is from genome assembly GCA_033030585.1 of Hippophae rhamnoides. Taxonomy (NCBI): domain Eukaryota; kingdom Viridiplantae; phylum Streptophyta; class Magnoliopsida; order Rosales; family Elaeagnaceae; genus Hippophae; species Hippophae rhamnoides. The sequence continues at coordinate 45,322,635 of CM065429.1, read as the reverse complement.
CCAAATCCCAACCCCTGACAACCTATTTAAGAATAATTTAACCCTACACCTAAATACATAAATATAACCCTAAACCCTAAACTACGAGCCCAAAACCCTCAACCATAAATCTCAAATCCCAAAATCCTAAATCCTTTTTTGAAAAGTAAAATTTTTAACCCTAAACCATAACCCACAAATATAAGCTTAACAATTAAATCTTAAACAAAAAATCCAAAATCGCAAAACCATACGCCCTATTTGAAAAAATAATAATTTTAACTCCAAACCCCAAATCCCAAATCCTTTCACGTATTTACAAAAAATAATAATTTTAACCCTAAACATTAACCTACAAATATAACTCTAAATAAGAAACCTTAAACCACAAGTCTCAACTCACAAACCCTTGCAACCTATTTTGAAAAAAATAATTTTTACCCTAAACTTAAACCCACCAATATAACCATAAAAAATAAACCCCAAATCTGAAATCCCAAAACCCTTAGAAAAATAATAATTTTAACCCTAAATCATAACACACAAAAGAAACCCTACACCCTAAACCATAAACCCTAAATCCTAAATCTCAAAACCCTAAATCATATTTAGAAAAATAAATTTTTTATCCCTAAACCTTAACCCCCAAATATAACCCCAATCCATAGACCTTATATCCCGAATATAACCCCAATCCATAAACCTTAAACCCCAAATAAAAAAAATCCAAACACAAAACTCTATACCCTAATTTGAAAAATAATAATTTTAACCCTAAACTTTGACCCACTTATATAACAATAAATCTACAACCACAAATCACAAATGCCAAATCCCAACCCCTGACAACCTATTTAAGAATAACTTAACCCTTCACCTAAATACACAAATATAACCCTAAACCCTAAACTACGAACCCAAAACCCTCAACCATAAATCTCAAATCCTAAAATCCTAAATCCTTTTGTGAAAAGTAAAATTTTTAACCCTAAACCATAACCCACAAATATAAGCTTAACAATTAAATCTTAAACAAAAAATCCAAAATCCCAAAACCATATGCCCTATTTTAAAAAATAATAATTTTAACTCTAAACCACTAATCACAAATCCTTTCACCGTAATTAGGAAAATAATAATTTTAACCCTAAACATTAACCTAAAAATATAACCCTAAATAATAAAACTTAAGTCACAAGTCTCAAAACCCAACCCCTTGCAACCTATTTTGAAAATCAATAATTTTTACCCTAATCCTAAACGCACCAATATACCCATAAACAATAAATCCCAAATCCGAAATCCCAAAACCTTTATAAAAATAATAATTTTAACCCTAAATCATAACCCACATAAGAAACCCTACAACCTAAACCATAAACCCTAAATCCTAAATCTCAAAACCCTAAATCATATTTAGAAAAATAAATTTTTTATCCCTAAACCTTAACTCCCAAATATAACCCCAATCCATAGACCTTAAATCCCAAATATAACCCCAATCCATAAACCTTAAACCCCAAATAAAAAATCCAAATCAACAAACCGTATATCCTATTTTTGAAAAATAATAATTTTAACTCCAAACCCCAAATCCCAAATCCTTTCACGTATTTAGAAAAATAATAACTTTAACCCTAAACATTAACCTACAAATATAACCCTAAATAAGAAACCTTAAACCACAAGTCTCAACTCCCAAACCCTTGCAACCTATTTTGAAAAAAATAATTTTTACCCTAAACTTAAACCCACCAATATAACCATAAAAAATAAACCCCAAATCCGAAATCCCAAAACCCTTAGAAAAATAATAATTTTAACCCTAAATCATAACCCACAAAAGAAACCCTACACCCTAAACCATAAACCTTAAATCCTAAATCTCAAAACCCTAAATCATATTTAGAAAAATAAATTTTTTATCCCTAAACCTTAACCCCCAAATATAACCCCAATCCATAGACCTTATATCCCAAATATAACCCCAATTCATAAACCTTAAACCCCAAATAAAAAAATCCAAATCAACAAACCCTATACCCTATTTTGAAAAATAATAATTTTAACCCTAAACTTTGACCCACTTATATAACAATAAATCTACAACCACAAATCACAAATGCCAAATCCCAACCCCGACAACCTATTTAAGAATAATTTAACCCTACACCTAAATACATAAATATAACCCTAAACCCTAAACTACGAACCCAAAACCCTCAACCATAAATCTCAAATTCCAAAATCCTAAATCCTTTTTTGAAAAGTAAAATTTTTAACCCTAAACCATAACCCACAAATATAAGCTTAACAATTAAATCTTAAACAAAAAATCCAAAATCCCAAAACCATATGCCCTATTTGAAAAAATAATAATTTTAACTCTAAACCCCAAATCCCAAATCCTTTCACCGTATTTAGAAAAATAATAATTTTAACCCTAAACATTAACCTACAAATATAACCCTAAATAATAAACCTTAAACCACAAGTCTCAACTCCCAAACCCTTGCGACCTATTTTGAAAAAATAATTTTTACCCTAAACTTAAACCCACCAATATAACCATAAAAAATAAACCCCAAATCCGAAATCCCAAAACCCTTAGAAAAATAATAATTTTAACCCTAAATCAGAACCCACAAAAGAAACCCTACACCCTAAACCATAAACCCTAAATCCTAAATCTCAAAACCCTAAATGATATTTAGAAAAATAATTTTTATCCCTAAACCTTAACCCCAAATATAACCCCAATCCATAGACCTTAAATCCCAAATATAACCCCAATCCATAATCCTTAAACCCCAAATAAAAAAATCCAAATCAACAAACCCTATACCCTATTTTGAAAAATAATAATTTTAACCCTAAACTTTGACCCACTTATATAACAATAAATCTACAACCACAAATCACAAATGCCAAATCCCAACCCCGACAACCTATTTAAGAATAATTTAACCCTACACCTAAATACATTAATATAACCCTAAACCCTAAACCCTAAACTACGAACCCAAAACCCTCAACCATAAATCTCAAATCCCAAAATCCTAAATCCTTTTTTGAAAAGTAAAATTTTTAACCCTAAACCATAACCCACAAAATATAAGCTTAACAATTAAATCTTAAACAAAAAATCCAAAATCCCAAAACCATATGCCCTATTAGAAAAAATAATAATTTTGACTCCAAACCCCAATTCCCAAATCCTTTCACCGTATTTAGAAAAATAATAATTTTAACCCTAAACATTAACCTACAAATATAACCCTAAATAATAAACCTTAAACCACAAGTCTCAACTCCCAAACCCTTGCAACCTATTTTGAAAAAATAATAATTTTTACCCTAAACTTAAACCCAACAATATAACCATAAAAAATAAACCCCAAATCCGAAATCCGAAAACCCTTAGAAAAATAATAATTTAAACCCTAAATCATAACCCACAAAAGAAACGCTACACCCTAAACCATAAACCCTAAATCCTAAATCTCAAAACCCTAAATCATATTTAGAAAAATAAATTTTTTATCCTTAAACCTTAATCCCCAAATATAACCCCAATCCATAGACCTTATATCCTAAATATAACCCCAATCCATAAACCTTAAACCCCAAATAAAAAAAATCCAAATCAAAAAACCCTATACCCTATTTTGAAAAATAATAATTTTAACCCTAAACTTTGACCCACTTATATAACAATAAATCTACAACCACAAATCACAAATGCCAAATCCCAACCCCGACAACCTATTTAAGAATAATTTAACCCTTCACCTAAATACATAAATATAACCCTAAACCCTAAACTACGAACCCAAAACCCTCAACCATAAATCTCAAATCCCAAAATACTAAATCCTTTTGTGAAACGTAAAATCTTTAACCCTAAACAATAACCCACAAATATAAGTCTAACAATTAAATCTTAAACAAAAAATCCAAAATCCGAAAACCATTTGCCCTATTTTAAAAAATAATAATTTTAACTATAAACCACTAATCACAAATCCTTTCACCGTAATTAGGAAAATAATAATTTTAACCCTAAACATTAACCTAAAAATATAACCCTAAATAATAAAACTTAAACCACAAGTCTCAAATCCCAAACCCTTGCAACCTATTTTGAAAATCAATAATTTTTACCCTAAACCTAAACGCACCAATATAACCATAAACAATAAATCCCAAATCCGAAATCCCAAAACCTTTATAAAAATAATAATTTTAACCCTAAATCATAACCCACAAAAGAAACCCTACAACCTAAACCATAAACCCTAAATCCTAAATCTCAAAACCCTAAATCATATTTAGAAAAATAAATTTTTTATCCCTAAACCTTAACTCCCAAATATAACCCCAATCCATAGACCTTAAATCCCAAATATAACCCCAATCCATAAACCTTAAACCCCAAATAAAAAAATCCAAATCAACAAACCGTATAATTCTATTTTGAAAAATAATAATTTTAACCCCAAACCCTAAATCCCAAATCCTTTCACGTATTTAGAAAAATAATAATTTTAACCCTAAACATTAACCTACAAATATAACCCTAAATAAGAAACCTTAAACCACAAGTCTCAACTCCCAAACCCTTGCAACCTATTTTGAAAAAAATAATTTTTACCCTAAACTTAAACCCACCAATATAACCATAAAAAATAAACCCCAAATCCGAAATCCCAAAACCCTTAGAAAAATAATAATTTTTACCCTAAATCATAACCAACAAAAGAAACCCTACACCCTAAACCATAAATCCTAAATCCTAAATCTCAAAACCCTAAATCATATTTAGAAAAATAAATTTTTTATCCTTAAACCTTAACCCCAAATATAACCCCAATCCATAGACCTTATATCCCAAATATAACCCCAATCCATAAACCTTAAACCCCAAATAAAAAAATCCAAATCAACAAACCCTATACCCTATTTTGAAAAATAATAATTTTAACCCTAAACTTTGACCCACTTATATAACAAAAATCTACAACCACAAATCACAAATGCCAAATCCCAACCCCGACAACCTATTTAAGAATAATTTAACCCTACACCTAAATACATAAATATAACCCTAAACCCTAAACTACGAACCCAAAACCCTCAACCATAAATCTCAAATCCCAAAATCCTAAATCCTTTTTTGAAAAGTAAAATTTTTAACCCTAAACCATAACCCACAAATATAAGCTTAACAATTAAATCTTAAACAAAAAACCCAAAATCCCAAAACCATATGCCCTATTTGAAAAAATAATAATTTTAACTCTAAACCCCAAATCCCAAATCCTTTCACCGTATTTAGAAAAGTAATAATCTTAACCCTAAACATTAACCTAAAAATATAACCCTAAATAATAAAACTTAAACCAAAAGTCTCAAATCCCAAACCCTTGCAACCTATTTTGAAAATCAATAATTTTTACCCTAAACCTAAACGCACCAATATAACCATAAACAATAAATCCCAAATCCGAAACCCCAAAACCTTTATAAAAATAATAATTTTAACCCTAAATCATAACCCACAAAAGAAACCCTACAACCTAAACCATAAACCCTAAATCCTAAATCTCAAAACCCTAAATCATATTTAGAAAAATAAATTTTTTATCCCTAAACCTTAACTCCCAAATATAACCCCAATCCATAGACCTTAAATCCCAAATATAACCCCAATCCATAAACCTTAAACCCCAAATAAAAAAATCCAAATCAACAAACCGTATACCCTATTTTGAAAAATAATAATTTTAACCCTAAACTTTGACCCACTTATATAACAATAAATCTACAACCACAAATCACAAATGCCGAATCCCAACCCCTGACAACCTATTTAAGAATAATTTAACCCTACACCTAAATACATAAATATAACCCTAAACCCTAAACTACGAATCCAAAACCCTCAACCATAAATCTCAAATCCTAAAATCCTAAATCCTTTTTTGAAAAGTAAATTTTTTAACCCTAAACAATAACCCACAAATATAAGCTTAACAATTAAATATTAAACAAAAAATCCAAAACCCCAAAATCATATGTCCTATTTGAAAAAATAATAATTTTAAATCTAAACCCCAAATCCCAAATCCTTTCACCGTATTTAGAAAAATAATAATTTTAACCCTAAACATTAACCTACAAATATAACGCTAAGTAATAAAGCTTAAACCAGAAGTCCCACCTCCCAAACCCTTGCAACCTATTTTGAAAAAAATAATTTTTACCCTAAACTTAAACCCATCAATATAACCATAAAAAATAAACCCCTAATCCGAAATCCCAAAAGAAAAATAATAAATTTAACCCAAAATCAGAACCCACAAAAGAAACCCTACACCCTAAACCATAAACCCTAAATCCTAAATGTCAAAACCCTAAATGATATTTAGAAAAATAAATTTTTTATCCCTAAACCTTAACACCCAAATATAACCCCAATCCATAGACCTTAAATGCCAAATATAACCCCAATCCATAAACCTTAAACCCTAAATAAAAAAAAATCCAAATCAACAAACCCTATACCCTATTTTGAAAAATAATAATTTTAACCCTAAACTTTGACCCACTTATATAACAATAAATCTAAAACCACAAATCACAAATGTCAAATCCCAACCCCTGACAACCTATTTAAGAATAATTTAATCCTATACCTAAATACATAAATATAACCCTAAACCCTAAACCCTAAACTACGAACCCAAAACCCTCAACCATAAATCTCAAATCCCAAAATCCTAAATCCTTTTTTGAAAAGTAAAATTTTTAACCCTAAACCATAACCCACAAATATAAGCTTAACAATTAAATCTTAAAAAAAAATCCAAAATCCCAAAACCATATGCCCTATTTGAAAAAATAATAATTTTAACTCTAAACCCGAAATACCAAATCCTTTCACCGTATTTAGAAAAATAATAATTTTAACCCTAAACATTAACCTACAAATATAACCCTAAATAATAAACCTTAAACCACAAGTCCCACCTCCCAAACCCTTGCAACCTATTTTGAAAAAAATAATTTTTACCCTAAACTTAAACCCACCAATATAACCATAAAAAATAAACCCCAAATCCGAAATCCGAAAACCCTTAGAAAAATAATAATTTTAACCCTAAATCATAACCCACAAAAGAAACCCTACAACCTAAACCATAAACCCTAAAACCTAAATCTCAAAACCCTAAATCATATTTAGAAAAATAAATTTTTTATCCCTAAACCTTAACTCCCAAATATAACCCCAATCCATAGACCTTAAATCCCAAATATAACCCCAATCCATAAACCTTAAACCCCAAATAAAAAAATCCAAATCAACAAACCGTATACCCTATTTTGAAAAATAATAATTTTAACCCTAAACTTTGACCCACTTATATAACAATAAATCTACAACCACAAATCACAAATGCCGAATCCCAACCCCTGACAACCTATTTAAGAATAATTTAACCCTACACCTAAATACATAAATATAACCCTAAACCCTAAACTACGAATCCAAAACCCTCAACCATAAATCTCAAATCCTAAAATCCTAAATCCTTTTTTGAAAAGTAAATTTTTTAACCCTAAACCATAACCCACAAATATAAGCTTAACAATTAAATCTTAAACAAAAAATCCAAAATCCCAAAACCATATGCCCTATTTGAAAAAATAATAATTTTAACTCTAAACCCCAAATCCCAAATCCTTTCACCGTATTTAGAAAAATAATAATTTTAACCCTAAACATTAACCTACAAATATAACCCTAAATAATAAACCTTAAACCACAAGTCCCACCTTACAAACCCTTGCAACCTATTTTGAAAAAAATAATTTTTACCCTAAACTTAAACCCATCAATATAACCATAAAAAATAAACCCCTAATCCGAAATCCCAAAAGAAAAATAATAATTTTAACCCAAAATCGAACCCACAAAAGAAACCCTACACCCTAAACCATAAACCCTAAATCCTAAATGTCAAAACCCTAAATGATATTTAGAAAAATAAATTTTTATCCCTAAACCTTAACCCCCAAATATAACCCCAATCCATAGACCTTAAATGCCAAATATAACCCCAATCCATAAACCTTAAACCCTAAATAAAAAAATCCAAATCAACAAACCCTATACCCTATTTTGAAAAATAATAATTTTAACCCTAAACTTTGACCCACTTATATAACAATAAATCTACAACCACAAATCACAAATGTCAAATCCCAACCCCGACAACCTATTTAAGAATAATTTAATCCTATACCTAAATACATAAATATAACCCTAAACCCTAAACCCTAAACTACGAACCCAAAACCCTCAACCATAAATCTCAAATCCCAAAATCCTAAATCCTTTTTTGAAAAGTAAAATTTTTAACCCTAAACCATAACCCACAAATATAAGCTTAACAATTAAATCTTAAAAAAAAATCCAAAATCCCAAAACCATATGCTCCTATTTGAAAAATAATAATTTTAACTCTAAACCCGAAATACCAAATCCTTTCACCGTATTTAGAAAAATAATAATTTTAACCCTAAACATTAACCTACAAATATAACCCTAAATAATAAACCTTAAACCACAAGTCCCACCTCCCAAACCCTTGCAACCTATTTTGAAAAAAATAATTTTTACCCTAAACTTAAACCCACCAATATAACCATAAAAAATAAACCCCAAATCCGAAATCCGAAAACCCTTAGAAAAATAATAATTTTAACCCTAAATCATAACCCACAAAAGAAACCCTACACCCTAAACCATAAACCCTAAATCCTAAATCTCAAAACCCTAAATCATATTTAGAAAAATAAATTTTTATCCCTAAACCTTAACCCCCAAATATAACCCCAATCCATAGACCTTATATCCCAAATATAACCCCAATTCATAAACCTTAAACCCCAAATAAAAAAAATCCAAATCAACAAACCCTATACCCTATTTTGAAAAATAATAATTTTAACCCTAAACTTTGACCCACTTATATAACAATAAATCTACAACCACAAATCACAAATGCCAAATCCCAACCCCTGACAACCTATTTAAGAATAATTTAACCCTACACCTAAATACATAAATATAACCCTAAACCCTAAACTACGAACCCAAAACCCTCAAGCATAAATGCTAAATCCCAAAATCCTAAAACCTTTTTTGAAAAGTAAAATTTTTAACCCTAAACCATAACCCACAAATATAAGCTTAACAATTAAATCTTAAACAAAAAATCCAAAATCCCAAAACCATATGCCCTATTTGAAAAAATAATAATTTTAACTCTAAACCCCAAATCCCAAATCCTTTCACCGTATTTAGAAAAATAATAATTTTAACCCTAAACATTAACCTACAAATATAACCCTAAATAATAAACCTTAAACCACAAGTCTCAACTCCCAAACCCTTGCGACCTATTTTGAAAAAAATAATTTTTACCCTAAACGTAAACCCACCAATATAACCATAAAAAATAAACCCCAAATTCGAAATCCCAAAACCCTTAGAAAAATAATAATTTTAACCCTATATCATAACCACAAAAGAAACCCTACACCCTAAACCATAAACCCTAAATCCTAAATCTCAAAACCCTAAATCATATTTAGAAAAATAAATTTTTTATCCCTAAACCTTAACCCCCAAATATAACCCCAATCCATAGACCTTAAATCCCAAATATAACCCCAATCCATAAACCTTAAACCCTAAATAAAAAAATCCAAATCAACAAACCCTATACCCTATTTTGAAAAATAATAATTTTAACCCTAAACTTTGACCCACTTATATAACAATAAATCTACAACCACAAATCACAAATGCCAAATCCCAACCCCTGACAACCTATTTAAGAATAATTTAACCCTACACCTAAATACATAAATATAACCCTAAACCCTAAACCCTAAACTACGAACCCAAAACCCTCAACCATAAATCTCAAATCCCAAAATCCTAAATCCTTTTTTGAAAAGTAAAATTTTTAACCCTAAACCATAACCCACAAATATAAGCTTAACAATTAAATCTTAAACAAAAAATCCAAAATCCCAAAACCATATGCCCTATTTGAAAAAATAATAATTTTAACTCCAAACCCCAATTCCCAAATCCTTTCACCCTATTTTGAAAAATAATAATTTTAACCCTAAACATTAACCTACAAATATAACCCTAAATAATGAACCTTAAACCACAAGTCTCAACTCCCAAACCCTTGCAACCTATTTTGAAAAAAATAATTTTTACCCTAAACTTAAACCCACCAATATAACCATAAAAAATAAAACCCAAATTCGAAATCCGAAAACCCTTAGAAAAATAATAATTTTAACCCTAAATCATAACCCACAAAAGAAACCCTACACCCTAAACCATAAACCCTAAATCCTAAATCTCAAAACCCTAAATCATATTTAGAAAAATAAATTTTTTATCCTTAAACCTTAATCCCCAAATATAACCCCAATCCATAGACCTTATATCCCAAATATAACCCCAATCCATAAACCTTAAACCCCAAATAAAAAAATCCAAATCAACAAACCCTATACCCTATTTTGAAAAATAATAATTTTAACCCTAAACTTTGACCCACTTATATAACAATAAATCTACAACCACAAATCACAAATGCCAAATCCCAACCCCTGACAACCTATTTAAGAATAATTTAACCCTTCACCTAAATACATAAATATAACCCTAAACCCTAAACTACGAACCCAAAACCCTCAACCACAAATCTCAAATCCCAAAATCCTAAATCCTTTTGTGGAAAGTAAAATTTTTAACCCTAAACCATAACCCACAAATATAAGCTTAACAATTAAATCTTAAACAAAAAATCCAATATCCCAAAACCATATGCCCTATTTTAAAAAATAATAATTTTAACTGTAAACCACTAATCGCAAATGCTTTCACCGTAATTAGGAAAATAATAATTTTAACCCTAAACATTAACCTAAAAATATAACCCTAAATAATAAAACTTAAACCACAAGTCTCAAATCCCAAACCCTTGCAACCTATTTTGAAAATCAATAATTTTTACCCTAAACCTAAACGCACCAATATAACCATAAACAATAAATCCCAAATCCGAAATCCCAAAACCTTTATAAAAATAATAATTTTAACCCTAAATCATAACCCACAAAAGAAACCCTACAACCTAAACCATAAACCCTAAATCCTAAATCTCAAAACCCTAAATCATATTTAGAAAAATAAATTTTTTATCCCTAAACCTTAACTCCCAAATATAACCCCAATCCATAGACCTTAAATCCCAAATATAACCCCAATCCATAAACCTTAAACCCCAAATAAAAAAATCCAAATCAACAAACCGTATACCCTATTTTGAAAAATAATAATTTTAACTCCAAACCCTAAATCCCAAATCCTTTCACGTATTTAGAAAAATAATAATTTTAACCCTAAACATTAACCTACAAATATAACCCTAAATAAGAAACCTTAAACCACAAGTCTCAACTCCCAAACCCTTGCAACCTATTTTGAAAAAAACAATTTTTACCCTAAACTTAAACCCACCAATATAACCATAAAAAATAAACCCCAAATCCGAAATCCCAAAACCCTTAGAAAAATAATAATTTTTACCCTAAATCATAACCCACAAAAGAAACCCTACACCCTAAACCATAAATCCTAAATCCTAAATCTCAAAACCCTAAATCATATTTAGAAAAATAAATTTTTTATCCTTAAACCTTAACCCCCAAATATAACCCCAATCCATAGACCTTATATCCCAAATATAACCCCAATCCATAAACCTTAAACCCCAAATAAAAAAAATCCAAATCAACAAACCCTATACCCTATTTTGAAAAATAATAATTTTAACCCTAAACTTTGACCCACTTATATAACAATAAATCTACAACCACAAATCACAAATGCCAAATCCCAACCCCTGACAACCTATTTAAGAATAATTTAACCCTACACCTAAATACATAAATATAACCCTAAACCCTAAACTACGAACCCAAAACCCTCAACCATAAATCTCAAATCCCAAAATCCTAAATCCTTTTTTGAAAAGTAAAATTTTTAACCCTAAACCATAACCCACAAATATAAGCTTAACAATTAAATCTTAAACAAAAAACCCAAAATCCCAAAACCATATGCCCTATTTGAAAAAATAATAATTTTAACTCTAAACCCCAAATCCCAAATCCTTTCACCGTATTTAGAAAAATAATAATTTTAACTCTAAACATTAACCTAAAAATATAACCCTAAATAATAAAACTTAAACCACAAGTCTCAAATCCCAAACCCTTGCAACCTATTTTGAAAATCAATAATTTTTACCCTAAACCTAAACGCACCAATATAACCATAACCAATAAATCCCAAATCCGAAATCCCAAAACCTTTATAAAAATAATAATTTTAACCCTAAATCATAACCCACAAAAAACCCTACAACCTAAACCATAAACCCTAAATCCTAAATCTCAAAACCCTAAATCATATTTAGAAAAATAAATTTTTTATCCCTAAACCTTAACTCCCAAATATAACCCCAATCCATAGACCTTAAATCCCAAATATAACCCCAATCCATAAACCTTAAACCCCAAATAAAAAATCCAAATCAACAAACCGTATACCCTATTTTGAAAAATAATAATTTTAACCCTAAACTTTGACCCACTTATATAACGATAAATCTACAACCACAAATCACAAATGCCAAATCCCAACCCCTGACAACCTATTTAAGAATAATTTAACCCTTCACCTAAATACATAAATATAACCCTAAACCCTAAACTACGAACCCAAAACCCTCAACCATAAATCTCAAATCCCAAAATCCTAAATCCTTTTGTGAAAAGTAAAATCTTTAACCCTAAACCATAACCCAAAATATAAGCTTAACAATTAAATCTTAAACAAAAAATCCAAAATCCCAAAACCATATGCCCTATTTTAAAAAATAATAATTTTAACTCTAAACCACTAATCACAAATCCTTTCACCGTAATTAGGAAAATAATAATTTTAACCCTAAACATTAACCTAAAAATATGACCCTAAATAATAAAACTTAAACCACAAGTCTCAAATCCCAAACCCTTGCAACCTATTTTGAAAATCAATAATTTTTACCCTAAACCTAAACGCACCAATATAACCATAAACAATAAATCCCAAATCCGAAATCCAAAAACCTTTATAAAAATAATAATTTTAACCCTAAATCATAACCCACAAAAAGAAACCCTACAACCTAAACCATAAACCCTAAATCCTAAATCTCAAAACCCTAAATCATATTTAGAAAAATAAATTTTTTATCCCTAAACCTTAACTCCCAAATATAACCCCAATCCATAGACCTTAAATCCCAAATATAACCCCAATCCATAAACCTTAAACCCCAAATAAAAAAAATCCAAATCAACAAACCGTATACCCTATTTTGAAAAATAATAATTTTAACTCCAAACCCTAAATCCCAAATCCTTTCACGTATTTAGAAAAATAATAATTTTAACCCTAAACATTAACCTACAAATATAATTCTAAATAAGAAAACTTAAAGCACAAGTCTCAAGTCCCAAACCCTTGCAACCTATTTTGAAAAAAATAATTTTTACCCTAAACTTAAACCCACCAATATAACCATAAAAAATAAACCCCAAATCCGAAATCCCAAAACCCTTAGAAAAATAATAATTTTTACCCTAAATCATAACCCACAAAAAGAAACCCTACACCCTAAACCATAAATCCTAAATCCTAAATCTCAAAACCCTAAATCATATTTAGAAAAATAAATTTTTTATCCTTAAACCTTAACCCCAAATATAACCCCAATCCATAGACCTTATATCCCAAATATAACCCCAATCCATAAACCTTAAACCCCAAATAAAAAAATCCAAATCAACAAACCCTATACCCTATTTTGAAAAATAATAATTTTAACCCTAAACTTTGACCCACTTATATAACAATAAATCTACAACCACAAATCACAAATGCCAAATCCCAACCCCCGACAACCTATTTAAGAATAATTTAACCCTACACCTAAATACATAAATATAACCCTAAACCCTAAACTACGAACCCAAAACCCTCAACCATAAATCTCAAATCCCAAAATCCTAAATCCTTTTTTGAAAAGTAAAATTTTTAACCCTAAACCATAACCCACAAATATAAGCTTAACAATTAAATCTTAAACAAAAACCCAAAATCCCAAAACCATATGCCCTATTTGAAAAAATAATAATTTTAACTCTAAACCCCAAATCCCAAATCCTTTCACCGTATTTAGAAAAATAATAATTTTAACCCTAAACATTAACCTAAAAATATAACCCTAAATAATAAAACTTAAACCACAAGTCTCAAATCCCAAACCCTTGCAACCTATTTTGAAAATCAATAATTTTTACCCTAAACCTAAACGCACCAATATAACCATAAACAATAAATCCCAAATCCGAAATCCCAAAACCTTTATAAAAATAATAATTTTAACCCTAAATCATAACCCACAAAAGAAACCCTACAACCTAAACCATAAACCCTAAATCCTAAATCTCAAAACCCTAAATCATATTTAGAAAAATAAATTTTTTATCCCTAAACCTTAACTCCCAAATATAACCCCAATCCATAGACCTTAAATCCCAAATATAACCCCAATCCATAAACCTTAAACCCCAAATAAAAAAAATCCAAATCAACAAACCGTATACCCTATTTTGAAAAATAATAATTTTAACCCTAAACTTTGACCCACTTATATAACAATAAATCTACAACCACAAATCACAAATGCCGAATCCCAACCCCTGACAACCTATTTAAGAATAATTTAACCCTACACCTAAATACATAAATATAACCCTAAACCCTAAACTACGAATCCAAAACCCTCAACCATAAATCTCAAATCCTAAAATCCTAAATCCTTTTTTGAAAAGTAAATTTTTTAACCCTAAACCATAACCCACAAATATAAGCTTAACAATTAAATCTTAAACAAAAAATAAAAAATCCCAAAACCATATGCCCTATTTGAAAAAATAATAATTTTAACTCTAAACCCCAAATCCCAAATCCTTTCAGCGTATTTAGAAAAATAATAATTTTAACCCTAAACATTAACCTACAAATATAACCCTAAATAATAAACCTTAAACCACAAATCCCACCTCCCAAAACCTTGAAACCTATTTTGAAAAAAATAATTTTTACCCTAGAATTAAACCCATCAATATAACCATAAAAAATAAACCCCTAATCCGAACTCCCAAAAGAAAAATAATAATTGTAACCCAAAATCAGAACCCACAAAAGAAACCCTCCGCCCTAAACCATAAACCCTAAATCCTAAATCTCAAAACCCTAAATGATATTTAGAAAAATAAATTTTTTATCCCTAAACCTTAACGCCCAAATATAACCCCAATCCATAGACCTTAAATGCCAAATATAACCCCAATTCATAAACCTTAAACGCTAAATAAAAAAAATCCAAATCAACAAACCCTATACCCTATTTTGAAAAATAATAATTTTAACCCTAAACTTTGACCCACTTATATAACAATAAATCTACAACCACAAATCACAAATGCCAAATCCCAACCCCTGACAACCTATTTAAGAATAATTTAACCCTACACCTAAATACATAAATATAACCCTAAACCCTAAACCCTAAACTACGAACCCAAAACCCTCAACCATAAATCTCAAATCCCAAAATCCTAAATCCTTTTTTGAAAAGTAAAATTTTTAACCCTAAACCATAACCCACAAATAAAAGCTTAACCATTAACTCTTAAACAAAAAATCCAAAATCCCAAAACTATATGCCCTATTTGAAAAAATAATTATTTTAACTCCAAACCCTAATACCCAAATCCTTTCACCGTATTTAGAAAAATAATAATTTTAACCCTAAACATTAACCTACAAATATAACCCTAAATAATAAACCTTAAACCACAAGTCTCAACTCCCAAACCCTTGCAACCTATTTTTGAAAAAATAATTTTTACCCTAAACTTAAACCCACCAATATAACCATAAAAAATAAACCCCAAATCCGAAATCCGAAAACCCTTAGAAAAATAATAATTTTAACCCTAAATCATAACCCACAAAAGAAACCCTACACCCTAAACCATAAACCCTAAATCCTAAATCTCAAAACCCTAAATCATATTTAGAAAAATAAATTTTTTATCCTTAAACCTTAACCCCCAAATATAACCCCAATACATAGACCTTATATCCCAAATATAACCCCAATCCATAAACCTTAAACCCCAAATAAAAAATCCAAATCAACAAACCCTATACCCTATTTTGAAAAATAATAATTTTAACCCTAAACTTTGACCCACTTATATAACAATAAATCTACAACCACAAATCACAAATGCCAAATCCCAACCCACGACAACCTATTTAAGAATAATTTAACCCTACACCTAAATACATAAATATAACCCTAAACCCTAAACTACGAACCCAAAACCCTCAAGCATAAATCACAAATCCCAAAATCCTTAAACCTTTTTTGAAATGTAATATTTTTAACCCTAAACCATATCCCACAAATTTAAGCTTAACAATTAAATCTTAAACAAAAAATCCAAAATCCCAAAACCATATGCCCTATTTTAAAAAATAATAATTTTAACTCTAAACCACAAATCCCAAATCCTTTCACCGTAATTAGGAAAATAATAATTTTAACCCTAAACATTAACCTAAAAATATAACCCTAAATAATAAAACTTAAACCACAAGTCTCAAATCCCAAACCCTTGCAACCTATTTTGAAAAAGAATAATTTTTACCCTAAACCTAAACGCACCAATATAACCATAAACAATAAATCCCAAATCCGAAATCCCAAAACCTTTATAAAAATAATAATTTTAACCCTAAATCATAATTCACAAAAGAAACCCTACAACGTAAACCATAAACCCTAAATCCTAAATGTGAAAACCCTAAATCATATTTAGAAAAATAAATTTTTTATCCCTAAACCTTAACTCCCAAATATAACCCCAATCCAGAGACCTTAAATCCCAAATATAACCGCAACCCATAAACCTTAAACCCCAAACAAAAAGAATCCACATCAACAAACCCCATACCCTATTTTGAAAAATAATAATTTAAACTCTAAACTTTGACCCACTTATATAACAATAAATCTACAACCACAAATCGCAAATGCCAAATCCCAACCCCTGACAACCTATTTAAGAATAATTTAACCCTACACCTAAATACATAAATATAACCCTAAACCCTAAACTACGAACCCAAAACCCGCAGCCATAAATCTCAAATCTCAAAATCCTAAATCCTTTTTTGAAAAGTAAAATTTTTAACCCTAAACCATAACCCACAAATATAAGCTTAACAATTAAATCTTAAACAAAAAATCCGAAATCCCAAAACCATATGCCCTATTTGAAAAAATAATAATTTTAACTCTAAACACCAAATCCCAAATCCTTTCACCGTATTTATAAAACTAATAATTTTAACCCTAAACATTAACCTACAAATATAACCCTAAATAATAAACCTTAAACCACAAGTCCCAACTCCCAAACCCTTGCAACCTATTTTGAAAAAAATAATTTTTACCCTAAACTTAAACCCACCAATATAACCATAAAAAATAAACCCCAAATCCGAAATCCCAAAACCCTTAGAAAAATAATAGTTTTAACCCTAAATCATAACCCACAAAAGAAACCCTACTCCCTAAACTATAAACCCTAAATCCTAAATCTCAAAACCCTAAATCATATTGAGAAAAATAAATTTTTTATCGCTAAACCTTAACCCCCAAATATAACCCCAATCCATAGACCTTAGATCCCAAATATAACCCCAATCCATAAACCTTAAATCCCAAATAAAAAAAATCCAAATCAACAAACCCTATACCCTATTTTGAAAAATAATAATTTTAACCCTAATCTTTGACCCACATATATAACAATATATCTACAACCACAAATCACAAATGCCAAATCCCAACCCCTGACAACCTATTTAAGAATAATTTAACCCTACACCTAAATACATAAATATAACCCTAAACCCTAAACTACGAACCCAAAACCCTCAACCATAAATCTCAAATCCCAAAATCCTAAATCCTTTTTTGAAAAGTAAAATTTTTAACCCTAAACCATAACCCACAAATATAAGCTTAACAATTAAATCTTAAACAAAAAATCCGAAATCCCAAAACCATATGCCCTATTTGAAAAAATAATAATTTTAACTCTAAACCCCAAATCCCAAATCCTTTCACCGTATTTAGAAAAATAATAATTTTAACCCTAAACATTAACCTAAAAATATAACCCTAAATAATAAAACTTAAACCACAAGTCTCAAATCCCAAACCCTTGCAACCTATTTTGAAAATCAATAATTTTTACCCTAAACCTAAACGCACCAATATAACCATAAACAATAAATCCCAAATCCGAAATCCCAAAACCTTTATAAAAATAATAATTTTAACCCTAAATCATAACTCACAAAAGAAACCCTACAACCTAAACCATAAACCCTAAATCATATTTAGAAAAATAAATTTTTTATCCCTAAACCTTAACTCCCAAATATAACCCCAATCCATAGACCTTAAATCCCAAGTATAACCCCAATCCATAAACCTTAAACCCCAAATAAAAAAATCCAAATCAACAAACCCTATACCCTATTTTGAAAAATAATAATTTAAACTCTAAACTTTGACCCACATATATAACAATATATCTACAACCACAAATCACAAATGCCAAATCCCAACCCCCGACAACCTATTTAAAAATAATTTAACCCTACACCTAAATACATAAATATAACCCTAAACCGTAAACTACGAACCCAAAACCCTCAACCATAAATCTTAAATCCCAAAATCCTAAATCCTTTTTTGAAAAGTAAAATTTTTAACCCTAAACCATAACCCACAAATAGAAGCTTAACAATTAAATCTTAAACAAAAAATCCGAAATCCCAAAACCATATGCCCTATTTGAAAAAATAATAATTTTAACTCTAAACCCCAAATCCCAAATCCTTTCACCGTATTTAGAAAACTAATAATTTTAACCCTAAATGTTAACTTACATATATATCCCTAAATAATAAACCTTAAACCACAGGTGCCATCTCCCAAACCCTTGCACCCTATTTTGAAAAAAACAATTTTACCTTAAACTTAAACCCACCAATATAACCATAAAAAATAAACCCCAAATCCGAAATCCCAAAACCCTTAGAAAAATAATAGTTTTAACCCTAAATCATAACCCACAAAAGAAACCCTACTCCCTAAACTATACACCCTAAATCCTAAATCTCTAAACCCAAAATCATTTTGTGTAGAACAAATTTTTTATCGCTAAACCTTTACCCCCACATATAACCCCAATCCATAGACCTTAGTTCCCAAATATAACCCCAATCCATAAACCTTAAATCCCAAATAAAAAATCCAAATCAACAAACCCTATACCCTATTTTGAAAAATAATAATTTTAACCCTAAACTTTGACCCATATATATAACAATACATCTACAACCACAAATCACAAATGCCAAATCCCAACCCCGACAACCTATTTAAAAATAATTTAACCCTACACCTATACATAAATATAACCCTAAATCCTAAACTACGAACCCAAAACCCTCAACCATAAATCTCAAATCCCAAAATCCTAAATCCTTTTTTGAAAAGTAAAATTTTTAACCCTAAACCATAACCCACAAACATAAGCTTAACAATTAAATCTTAAACAAAAAATCCCAAATCCTAAAACCACAAGCCGTATTTTAAAAAACAATAATTTTAACTCTAACTCACAAATCCCAACTCCTTTCACCGTAGTTAGGAAAATAATAATTTTAACCCTAAACATTAACCTAAAAATATAACCCTAAATAATAAAACATAAACCACAAGTCTCAAATCCCAAACACTTGCAACCTACTTTGAAAAAGAATAATTTTTACCCTAAACCTAAACGGACCAATATAACCGTAAACAATGAATCCCAAATCCGAAATCCCAAAACCTTTATAAAAATAATAATTTTAACCCTAAATCATAACTCACAAAAGAAACCCTACAACCTAAACCATAAACCCTAAATCATATTTAGAAAAATAAATTTTTTATCCCTAAACCTTAACTCCCAAATATAACCCCAATCCATAGACCTTAAATCCCAAGTATAACCCCAATCCATAAACCTTAAACCCCAAATAAAAAAAATCCAAATCAACAAACCCTATACCCTATTTTGAAAAATAATAATTTTAACTCTAAACTTTGACCCACTTATATAACAATAAATCTACAACCACAAATCACAAATGCCAAATCCCACCCCCTGACAACCTATTTAAGAATAATTTAACCCTACACCTAAATACATAAATATTACTCTAAACGCTAAACTACGAACCCAAAACCCTCAACCTTAAATCTCATATCCCAAAATCCTAAATCCTTTTTTGAAAAGTAAAATTTTTAACCCTAAACCATAACCCACAAATATAAGCTTAACAATTAAATCTTAAACAAAAAATCCGAAATCCCAAAACCATATGCCCTATTTGAAAAAATAATAATTTTAACTCTAAACCCCAAATCCCAAATCCTTTCACCGTATTTAGAAAACTAATAATTTTAACCCTAAACATTAACCTACAAATATAACCCTAAATAATAAACCTTAAACCACAAGTCCCAACTCCCAAACCCTTGCAACCTATTTTGAAAAAAATAATTTTTACCCTAAACTTAAACCCACCAATATAACCATAAAAAATAAACCCCAAATCCGAAATCCCAAAACCCTTAGAAAAATAATAGTTTTAACCCTAAATCATAACCCACAAAAGAAACCCTACTCCCTAAACTATAAACCCTAAATCCTAAATCTCAAAACCCTAAATCATATTGAGAAAAATAAAATTTTTATCGCTAAACCTTAACCCCCAAATATAACCCCAATCCATAGACCTTAGATCCCAAATATAACCCCAATCCATAAACCTTAAATCCCAAATAAAAAAATCCAAATCAACAAACCCTATTCCCTATTTTGAAAAATAATAATTTTAACCCTAAACTTTGACTCATATATATAACAATAAATCTACAACCACAAATCACAAATGCCAAATCCCAACCCCTGACAACCTATTTAAAAATAATTTAACCCTACACCTAAATACATAAATATAACCCTAAACCCTAAACTACGAACCCAAAACCCTCAACCCTAATTCTCAAATCCCAAGATCCTAAATTCTTTTTTGAAAAGTAAAATTTTTAACCCTAAACCATAACCCACAAATATAAGCTTAACAATAAAAACTTAAACAAAAAATCCAAAATCCCAAAACCATATGCCCTATTTGAAAAAATAATAATTTTTACTCTAAACCCCAAATCCCAAATCCTTTCACCGTATTTAGAAAACTAATAATTTTAACCCTAAACATTAACCTACAAATATAACCCTAAATAATAAACCTTAAACCACAAGTCCCAACTCCCAAACCCTTGCAACCTATTTTGAAAAAAATAATTTTTACCCTAAACTTAAACCCACCAATATAACCATAAAAAATAAACCCCAAATCCGAAATCCCAAAACCCTTAGAAAAATAATAATTTTAACCCTAAATCATAACCCACAAAAGAAACCCTACTCCCTAAACTATAAACCCTAAATCCTAAATCTCAAAACCCTAAATCATATTGAGAAAAATAAATTATTTATCGCTAAACCTTAACCCCCAAATATAACCCCAATCCATAGACCTTAGATCCCAAATATAACCCCAATCCATAAACCTTAAATCCCAAATAAAAAAATCCAAATCAACAAACCTTATACCCTATTTTGAAAAATAATAATTTTAACCCTAAACTTTGACCCACATATATAACAATAAATCTACAACCACAAATCACAAATGCCAAATCCCAACACCTGACAACCTATTTAAAAATAATTTAACCCTACACCAAAATACATAAATATAACCCTAAACCCTAAACTACGAACCCAAAACCCTCAACCATAAATCTCAAATCCCAAAATCCTAAATCCTTTTTTGAAAAGTAAAATTTTTAACCCTAAACCATAACCCACAAATATAAGCTTAATAATTAAATCTTAAACAAAAAATCTAAAATCCCAAAACCATATGCCCTATTAGAAAAAATAATAATTTTAACTCTAAACCCCAAATCCCAAATCCTTTCACCGTATTTAGAAAATTAATAATTTTAACCCTAAACATTAACCTACAAATATAACCCTAAATAATAAACCTTAAACCACAAGACCCAACTCCCAAACCCTTGCAACCTATTTTGAAAAAAAAAAATTTTACCCTAAACTTAAAACCACCAACATAACCATAAAAAATAAAACCCAAATCAGAAATACCAAAACACTTAGAAAAATAATAGTTTTAAACCTAAAACAAAACTAACAAAAGAAACCCTACACCCTAAACTATAAACCCTAAAACCTAAATCTCAAAACCCTAAATCATATTGAGAAAAATAAAGTTTTTATCGCTAAACCTTAACCCCCAAATATAACCCCAATCCATAGACCTTAGATCCCAAATATAACCCCAATCCATAAACCTTAAATCCCAAATAAAAAATCCAAATCAACAAACCCTATACCCTATTTTGAAAAATAATAATTTTAACCCTAAACTTTGACCCATATATATAACAATAAATCTACAACCACAAATCACAAATGCCAAATCCCAACCCACGACAACCTATTTAAAAATAATTTAACCCTACACCTATACATAAATATAACCCTAAATCCTAAACTACGAACCCAAAACCCTCAACCATAAATCTCAAATCCCAAAATCCTAAATCCTTTTTTGAAAAGTAAAATTTTTAACCCTAAACCATAACCCACAAATATAAGCTTAACAATTAAATCTTAAACAAAAAATCCGAAATCCCAAAACCATATGCCCTATTTTAAAAAATAATAATTTTAACTCTAAACCACAAATCCCAAATCCTTTCACCGTAATTAGGAAAATGATAATTTTAACCCTAAACATTAACCTAAAAATATAACCCTAAATAATAAAACATAAACCACAAGTCTCAAATCCCAAACACTTGCAACCTATTTTGAAAAAGAATAATTTTTACCCTAAACCTAAACCCACCAATAAAACCATAAACAATAAATCCCAAATCCGAAATCCCAAAACCTTTATAAAAATAATAATTTTAACCCTAAATCATAACTCACAAAAGAAACTCTACAACCTAAACCATAAACCCTAAATCATATTTAGAAAAATAAATTTTTTATCCCTAAACCTTAACTCCCAAATATAACCCCAATCCATAGACCATAAATCCCAAGTATAACCCCAAACCATAAACCTTAAACCGCAAAAAAAAAAAATCCAAATCAACAAACCCTATATCCTATTTTTAAAAATAATAATTTTAACTCTAAACTTTGATACACTTATATAACAATAAATCTACAACCACAAATCACAAATGCCAAATCCCAACCCCGACAACCTATTTAAGAATAATTTAACCCTACACCTAAATACATAAATATAACCCTAAACCCTAAACTACGAACCCAAAACCCTCAACCATAAATCTCAAATCCCAAAATCCTAAATCCTTTTTTGAAAAGTAAAATTTTTAACCCTAAACCATAACCCACAAATATAAGCTTATCAATTAAATCTTAAACAAAAAATCCGAAATCCCAAAACCATTTGGCCTATTTGAAAAAATAATAATTTTAACTCTAAACCCCAAATCCCAAATCCTTTCACCGTATTTAGAAAACTAATAATTTTAACCCTAAACATTAACCTACAAATATAACCCTAAATAATAAACCTTAAACCACAAGTCCCAACTCCCAAACCCTTGCAACCTATTTTGAAAAAAAATAATTTTTACCCTAAACTTAAACCCACCAATATAACCATAAAAAATAAACCCCAAATCCGAAATCCCAAAACCCTTAGAAAAATAATAGTTTTAACCCTAAATCATAACCCACAAAAGAAACCCTACTCCCTAAACTATAAACCCTAAATCCTAAATCTCAAAACCCTAAATCATATTGAGAAAAATAAATTTTTTATCGCTAAACCTTAACCCCAAAATATAACCCCAATCCATAGACCTTAGATCCCAAATATAACCCCAATCCATAAACCTTAAATCCCAAATAAAAAATCCAAATCAACAAACCCTATACCCTATTTTTGAAAAATAATAATTTTAACCCTAAACTTTGACCCACATATATAACAATAAATCTACAACCACAAATCACAAATGCCAAATCCCAACCCCGACAACCTATTTAAAAATAATTTAACCCTACACCTATACATAAATATAACCCTAAACCCTAAACTACGAACCCAAAACCCTCAACCATAAGTCTCAAATCCCAAAATCCTAAATCCTTTTTTGAAAAGCAAAATTTTTAACCCTAAACCATAACCCACAAATATAAGCTTAACAATTAAATCTTAAACAAAAAATCCGAAATCCCAAAACCATATGCCCTATTTTAAAAAATAATAATTTTTACTCTAAACCCCAAATCCCAAATCCTTTCACCGTAATTAGGAAAATGATAATTTTAACCCTAAACATTAACCTACAAATATAACCCTAAATTATAAAACTTAAACCACAAGTCCCAACTCCCAAACCCTTGCAACCTATTTTGAAAAAGAATAATTTTTACCCTAAACCTAAACGCACCAATATAACCATAAACAATAAATCCCAAATCCGAAATCCCAAAACCCTTGGAAAAATAATAGTTTTAACCCTAAATCATAACTCACAAAAGAAACCCTACAACCTAAACCATAAACCCTAAATCATATTTAGAAAAATAAATTTTTTATCCCTAAACCTTAACTCCCAAATATAACCCCAATCCATAGACCTTAAATCCCAAGTATAACCCCAATCCATAAACCTTAAACCCCAAATAAAAAAATCCAAATCAACAAACCCTATACCCTATTTTGAAAAATAATAATTTTAACTCTAAACTTTGACCCACTTATATAACAATAAATCTACAACCACAAATCACAAATGCCAAATCCCAACCCCGACAACCTATTTAAGAATAATTTAACCCTACACCTAAATACATAAATATAACCCTAAACTACGAACCCAAAACCCTCAACCATAAATCTCAAATCCCAAAATCCTAAATCCTTTTTTGAAAAGTAAAATTTTTAACCCTAAACCATAACCCACAAATATAAGCTTAACAATTAAATCTTAAACAAAAAATCCGAAATCCCAAAACCATATGCCCTATTTGAAAAAATAATAATATTAACTCTAAACCCCAAATCCCAAATCCTTTCACCGTATTTAGAAAACTAATAATTTTAACCCTAAACATTAACCTACAAATATAACCAAAATAATAAACCTTAAACCACAAGTCCCAACTCCCAAACCCTTGCAACCTATTTTGAAAAAAATAATTTTTACCCTAAACTTAAACCCACCAATATAACCATAAAAAATAAACCCCAAATCCGAAATCCCAAATCCCTTAGAAAAATAATAGTTTTAACCCTAAATCATAACCCACAAAAGAAACCCTACTCCCTAAACTATAAACCCTAAATCCTAAATCTCAAAACCCTAAATCATATTGAGAAAAATAAAGTTTTTATCGCTAAACCTTAACCCCCAAATATAACCCCAATCCTTAGACCTTAGATCACAAATATAACCCCAATCCATAGACCTTAGGTCCCAAATATAACCCCAATCCATAGACCTTAGATCCCAAATATAACCCCAGTGCATAAACCTTAAATCCCAAATAAAAAAAATGCAAATCAACAAACCCTATACCCTATTTTGAAAAATAATAATTTTAACCCTAAACTTTGACCCACATATATAACAATAACTCTACAACCACAAATCACAAATGCCAAATCCCAACCCCTGACAACCTATTTAAGAATAATTTAACCCTACACCTAAATACATAAATGTAACCCTAAACTACGAACCCAAAACCCTCAACCATAAATCTCAAATCCCAAAATCCTAAATCCTTTTTTGAAAAGTAAAATTTTTATCCCTAAACCATAACCCACAAATATAAGCTTAACAATTAAATCTTAAACAAAAAATCCGAAATCCCAAAACCATATGCCCTATTTGAAAAAATAATAATTTTAACTCTAAACCCCAAATCCCAAATCCTTTCACCGTATTTAGAAAACTAATAATTTTAACCCTAAACTTTAACCTACAAATGTAACCAAAATAATAAAGCTTAAACCACAAGTCCCAACTCGCAAACCCTTGCAACCTATTTTGAAAAAAATAATTTTTACGCTAAGCTTAAACCCACCAATATGACCATAAAAAATAAACCCCAATCCGAAATCCCAAAACCCTTAGAAAAATAATAGTTTTAACCCTAAATCGTAACCCACAAAAGAAACCCTGCTCCCTAAACAGTAAACCCTAAATCCTAAATCTCAAAACCCTAAATCATATTGAGAAAAATAAAGATTTTATCGCTAAACCTTAACCCCCAAATATAACCCCAATCCATAGACCTTAGATCCCAAATATAACCCCAATCCATAGACCTTAGATCCCAAATATAACCCCAATCCATAGACCTTAGATCCCAAATATAACCCCAATCCATAAACCTTAAATCCCAAATAAAAAATCCAAATCAACAAACCCTATACCCTATTTTGAAAAATAATAATTTTAACCCTAAACTTTGACCCACATATATAACAATAAATCTACAACCACAAATCACAAATGCCAAATCCCAACCCCGACAACCTATTTAAAAATAATTTAACCCTACACCTAAATACATAAATATAACCCTAAACCCTAAACTACGAACCCAAAACCCTCAACCATAAATCTCAAATCCCAAAATCCTAAATCCTTTTTTGAAAAGTAAAATTTTTAACCCTAAACCATAACCCACAAATATAAGCTTAACAATTAAATCTTAAACAAAAAATCCGAAATCCCAAAACCATATGCCCTATTTGAAAAAATAATAATTTTAACTCTAAACCCCAAATCCCAAATCCTTTCACCGTATTTAGAAAACTAATAATTTTAACCCTATACATTAACCTACAAATATAACCCTAAATAATAATCCTTAAACCACAAGTCCCAACTCCCAAACCCTTGCAACCTATTTTGAAAAAAATAATTTTTACCCTAAACTTAAACCCACCAATATAACCATAAAAAATAAACCCCAAATCCGAAATACCAAAACCCTTAGAAAAATAATAGTTTTAACCCTAAATCATAACCCATAAAAGAAACCCTACTCCCTAAACTATAAACCCTAAATCCTAAATCTCAAAACCCTAAATCATATTGAGAAAAAAAAAATATTATCGCTAAACCTTAACCCCCAAATATAACCCCAATCCATAGACCTTAGATCCCAAATATAACCCCAATCCATAAACCTTAAATCCCAAATAAAAAAATCCAAATCAACAAACCCTATACCCTATTTTGGAAAATAATAATTTTAACCCTAAACTTTGACCCACATATATAACAATAAATCTACAACCACAAATCACAAATGCCAAATCCCAACCCCTGACAACCTATTTAAAAATAATTTAACCCTACACCTAAATACATAAATATAACCCTAAACCCTAAACTACGAACCCGAAACCCTCAACCATAAATCTTAAATCCCAAAATCCTAAATCTTTTTTTCAAAAGTAAAATTTTTAACCCTAAACCATAACCCACAAATATAAGCTTAATAATTAAATCTTAAACAAAAAATCCAAAATCCCAAAACCATATGCCCTATTAGAAAAAATAATAATTCTAACTCTAGACCACAATTACCAAATCTTTTTATCGTTTTTAGAAAAATAATTATTTTAACCCTAAACGTTATCCTACAAATATAACCCTAAATAATAAACCTTAAACCACAAGTCTCAACTCCCAAACCCTTGCGACCTATTTTGAAAAAAATAATTTTTTCCCTAAACTTAAACCCACCAATATAACCATAAAAAATAAATCCCAAATCCAAAATCCCAAAACCCTTAGAAAAATAATAATTTTAACCCTAAATCATAACCCACAAAAGAAACCCTACAACCTAAACCATAAACCCTAAATCCTAAATCTCAAAACCCTAAATCATATTTAGAAAAATAAATTTTTTATCCCTAAACCTTAACCCCCAAATATAACCCCAATCCATAGACCTTAAATCCTAAATATAACCCCAATCCATAAACGTTAAACCCCAAATAAAACAAATCCAAATCAACAAACCCTATACCCTATTTTGAAAAATAATAATTTTAACCCTAAACTTTGACCCACTTATATAACAACAAATCTACAACCACAAATCACAAATGCCAAATCCCAACCCCGACAACCTATTTAAGAATAATTTAACCCTACACCTAAACAAATAAATATAACCCTAAACCCTAAACTACGAACCCAAAACCCTCAACCATAAATCTCAAATCCCAAAATCCTAAATCCTTTTTTGAAAAGTAAAATTTTTAACCCTAAACCATAACCCACAAATATAAGCTTAACAATTAAATCTTAAACAAAAAATCCAAAATCACAAAACCATATGCCCTATTTGAAAAAATAATAATTTTAACTCTAAACCCGAAATACCAAATCCTTTCACCGTATTTAGAAAAATAATAATTTTAACCCTAAACATTAACCTACAAATATAACCCTAAATAGTAAACCTTAAACCAAAAGTGCCAACTACCGAAGCCTTGCAAGCTATTTTGAAAAACATAGTTTTTACCCTAAAGTTAAACCCACCAATATAACCATAAAAAATAAACCCCAAATCCAAAATCCCAAAACCCTTAGAAAAATAATAATTTTAACCCTAAATCATAACCCACAAAAGAAACCCTACTCCCTAAACTATAAACCCTAAATCCTAAATCTCAAAACCCTAAATCATATCGAGGAAAATAAATTTTTTATCCCTAAACCTTAACCCCCAAATATAACCCCAATCCATAGAACTTAAATCCCAAATATAACCCCATTCCATAAACCTTAAACCCCAAATAAAAAAATCCAAATCAACAAACCCTATACCCTATTTTGAAAAATAATAATTTTTACCCTAAACTTTGACCCACATATATAACAATAAATCCAAAACCCCAAATCAAAAATTCCAAATCCCAAACCCTTACAACCTATTTAAAAATAATTTAACCCTAAACCTAATTACATAAATATAACCCTAAACCCTAAACTATGAACCCAAATCCCGAAACCTTAAATCTCAAATCCCTAAAACCTAAATAATTTTTTGAAAAGTAAAATTTTTAACCCCAAACCTTAACCCAAAAATATAAGTCTAACCATTAAACCTTAAACCCAAAATCCAAAATCCCAAAACCGTATTCCATATTTTAAAAAATAATAATTTTAACTCTAAACCACAAATCCCAAATCCTTTCACCGTAATTAGGAAAATAATAATTTTAACCCTAAACATTAACCTAAAAATAAAACCCCAAATAATAAAACTTAAACCACAAGTCTCAAATCCCAAACCCTTGCAACCTATTTTGAAAAAGAATAATTTTTACCCTAAACCTAAACGCACCAGTATGACCATAAACAATAAATCGCAAATGCGAAATCGCAAAACCTTTATAAAAATAATAGTTTTAACCCTAAATCATAACGCACAAAAGAACCCCTACAACCTAAACCATAAACAGTAAATCTTAAATCTCAAAACCCTAAATCATATTTAGAAAAATAAATTTTTATCCCTAAACCTTAACCCCCAAATATAACCCCAATCTATAGACCTTAAATCCCAAGTATAACCCCAATCCATAATCCTTAAACCCCAAATAAAAAAAATCCAAATCAACAAACCCTATACCATATTTTGAAAAATAATAATTTTAACCCTAAACTTTGACCCACATATATAACAATAAATCCACAACCCCAAATTAAAAATTCCAAATCCCAAACCCATACAACCTATTTAAAAATAATTTAACCCTAAACCTAATTACCTAAATATAACCCTAAACCCTAAACTATGAACCCAAAACCCGAAACCTTAAATCTCAAATCCCAAAAACTTAAATACTTTTTTGAAAAGTAAAATTTTTAACCCCAAACCTTAACCCAAAAATATAAGCCTAACCATTAAACCTTAAACCCAAAATCCAAAATCCCAAAACCGTATTCCCTATTTTAAAAAATAATAATTTTAACTCTAAACCACAAATCACAAATCCTTTCACCATAATTAGGAAAATAATAATTTTAACCCTAAACATTAACCTAAAAATATAACCCTAAATAATAAAACTTAATCCACAAGTCTCAAATCCCAAACCATTGCAACCTATTTTGAAAAAGAATAATTTTTACCCTAAACCTAAACGCACCAATATAACCATAAACAATAATTCCCAAATCCGAAATCCCAAAACCTTTATTAAAATAATAATTTTAACCCTAAATCATAACCCACAAAAGAAACCCTTCAATCTAAACCATAAACCCGAAATCCTAAATCTCAAAGCCCTAAATCATATTTAGAAAAATAAATTTTTTATCCCTAAACCTTAACTCCCAAATATAACCCCAATCCATAGACCTTAACTCCCAAATATAACCCCAATCCAAAAACCATAAACCCCAAATTAAAAAAGTCCAAAACAACAAACCCTATACCCTATTTTGAAAAATAATAATTTTTACCCTAAACTTTGACCCACATATATAACAATAAATCTACAACCACAAATCACAAATGCCAAATCCCAACCCCTAACAACCTATTTAAGAATAATTTAACCCTACACCTAAATACATAAATATAACCCTAAACCCTAAACTATGAACCCAAAACCCTCAACCATAAATCTCAAATCCCAAAATCCTAAATCCTTTTTTGAAAAGTAAAATTTTTAACCCTAAACCATAACCCACAAATATAAGTTTAACAATTAAATCTTAAACAAAAAATCCAAAATCCCAAAACCATATGCCCTATTTGAAAAAATAATAATTTTAACTCTAAACCCCAAATGCCAAAATCCTTTCATCGTATTTAGAAAAATAATAATTTTAACCGTAAACATTAACCTACAAATATAACCCTAAATAATAAACCTTAAACCACAAGTCCCAACTCCCAAACCCTTGCAACCTATTTTGAAAAAATAATTTTTACCCTAAACTTAAACCCACCAATATAACCATAAAAAATAAACCCCAAATCCGAAATCCCAAAACCTTTATAAAAATAATAATTTTAACCCTAAATCATAACCCACAAAAGAAAACCTACAACCTAAACCATAAACCCTAAATCCTAAATCTCAAAACCCTAAATCATATTTAGAAAAATAAATTTTTTTTCCCTAAACCTTAACCCCCAAATATAACCCCAATCCATAGACCTTAAATCCCAAATATAACCCCAATCCATAAACCTTAAACCCCAATTAAAAAATCCAAATCAACAAACCCTATACCCTATTTTGAAAAATAATAATTTTAACCCTAAACTTTGACCCACTTATATAACAACAAATCTACAACCACAAATCACAAATGCCAAATCCCAACCCCTGACAACCTATTTAAGAATAATTTAACCCTACACCTAAACAAATAAATATAACCCTAAACCCTAAACTACGAACCCCAAACCCTCAACCATAAATCTCAAATCCCAAAATCCTAAATCCTTTTTTGAAAAGTAAAATTTTTAACCCTAAACCATAACCCACAAATATAAGCTTAACAATTAAATCTTAAACAAAAAATCCAAAATCCCAAAACCATATGCCCTATTTGAAAAAATAATAATTTTAACTCTAAACCCGAAATACCAAATCCTTTCACCGTATTTAGAAAAATAATAATTTTAACCCTAAACATTAACCTACAAATATAACCCTAAATAATAAACCTTAAACCACAAGTCCCAACTACCAAACCCTTGCAACCTATTTTGAAAAAAATAATTTTTACCCTAAACTTAAACCCACCAATATAACCATAAAAAATAAACCCCAAATCCAAAATCCCAAAACCCTTAGAAAAATAATAATTTTAACCCTAAATCATAACCCACAAAAGAAACCCTACTCCCTAAACTATAAACCCTAAATCCTAAATCTCAAAAACCTAAATCATATCGAGGAAAATAAATTTTTTATCCCTAAACCTTAACCCCCAAATATAACCCCAATCCATAGAACTTAAATCCCAAATATAACCCCATTCCATAAACCTTAAACCCCAAATAAAAAAAATCCAAATCAACAAACCCTATACCCTATTTTGAAAAATAATAATTTTTACCCTAAACTTTGACCCACATATATAACAATAAATCCAAAACCCCAAATCAAAAATTCCAAATCCCAAACCCTTACATCCTATTTAAAAATAATTTAACCCTAAACCTAATTACATAAATATAACCCTAAACCCTAAACTATGAACCCAAAACCCGAAACCTTAAATCTCAAATCCCTAAAACCTAAATAATTTTTTGAAAAGTAAAATTTTTAACCCCAAACCTTAACCCAAAAATATAAGCCTAACCATTAAACCTTAAACCCAAAATCCAAAATCCCAAAACCGTATTCCATATTTTAAAAAATAATAATTTTAACTCTAAACCACAAATCCCAAATCCTTTCACCGTAATTAGGAAAATAATAATTTTAACCCTAAACATTAACCTAAAAATATAACCCTAAATAATAAAACTTAAACCACAAGTCTCAAATCCCAAACCCTTGCAACCTATTTTGAAAAAGAATAATTTTTACCCTAAACCTAAACGCACCAATATAACCATAAACAATAAATCCCAAATCCGAAATCACAAAACCTTTATAAAAATAATAATTTTAACCCTAAATCATAACCCACAAAAGAAACCCTACAACCTAAACCATAAACCCTAAATCTTAAATCTCAAAACCCTAAATCATATTTAGAAAAATAAATTTTTATCCCTAAACCTTAACCCCCAAATATAACCCCAATCTATAGACCTTAAATCCCAAGTATAACCCCAACCCATAAACCTTAAACCCCAAATAAAAAAATCCAAATCAACAAACCCTATACGATATTTTGAAAAATAATAATTTTAACCCTAAACTTTGGCGCACATATGTAGCAATAAATCCACAACCCCAAATTAAAAATTCCAAGTCCCAAACCCATACAACCTATTTAAAATTAATTTAACCCTAAACCTAATTACCTAAATATAACCCTAAACCCTAAACTATGAACCCAAAACCCGAAACCTTAAATCTCAAATCCCAAAAACTTAAATACTTTTTTCAAAAGCAAAAATTTTAAACCCAAACCTTAACCCAAAAATATAAGCCTTACCATTAAACCTTAAACCCAAAATCCAAAATCCCAAAACCGTATTCCCTATTTTAAAAAATAATAATTTTAACTCTAAACCACAAATCACAAATCCTTTCACCATAATTAGGAAAATAATAATTTTAACCCTAAACATTAACCTAAAAATATAACCCTAAATTATAAAACTTAATCCACAATACTCAAATCCCAAACCCTTGCACCCTATTTTGAATAAGAATAATTTTTACCCTAAACCTAAACGCACCAATATAACCATAAACAATAAATCCCAAATCCGAAATCCCAAAACCTTTATTAAAATAATAATTTTAACCCTAAATCATAACCCACAAAAGAAACCCTACAACCTAAACCATAAACCCGAAATCCTAAATCTCAAAACCCTAAATCATATTTAGAAAAATAAATTTTTATCCCTAAACCTTAACTCCCAAATATAACCCCAATCCATAGACCTTAACTCCCAAATATAACCCCAATCCATAAACCTTAAACCCCAAATAAAAAAAATCCAAATCAACAAACCCTATACCCTATTTTGAAAAATAATAATTTTTACCCTAAACTTTGACCCACATATATAACAATAAATCTACAACCACAAATCACAAATGCCAAATCCCAACCCCTAACAACCTATTTAAGAATAATTTAACCCTACACCTAAATACATAAATATAACCCTAAACCCTAAACTACGAACCCAAAACCCTCAACCTTAAATCTCAAATCTCAAAATCCAACATCCTTTTTTGAAAAGTAAAATTTTTAACCCTAAACCATAACGCACAAATATAAGTTAAACAATTAAATCTTAAACACAAAATCCAAATTCCCAAAACCATGTGCCCTATTTCAGCAAGTCATAATTTTACCTCTAAACCCCAAATCCCAAAATCCTTTCACCGTATGTAGAAAAATAATAATTTTAACCCTAAACATTAACCTACAAATATAACGCTAAATAATAAACCTTAAACCACAAGTCCCAACTCCCAAACCCTTGCAACCTATTTTGAAAAAAATAATTTTTACCCTAAACTTAAACCCACCAATATATCCATAAAAAATAAACCCCAAATCCGAAATCCCAAAACCTTTATAAAAATAATAATTTTAACCCTAAATCATAAACCACAAAAGAAAACCTACAACCTAAACGATAAAGCCTAAATCCTAAATCTCAAAACCCTAAATCATATTTAGAAAAATAAATTTTTTTTTCCTAAATCTTAACCCCGAAATATAACAGAAATCCATAGACCTTAAATCCCAAATATAACCCCAATCCATAAACCTTAAACCCCAATTAAAAAAAATCCAAATCAACAAACCCTATACCCTATTTTGAAAAATAATAATTTTAACCCTAAACTTTGACCCACTTATATAACAACAAATCTACAACCACAAATCACAAATGCCAAATCCCAACCCCTGACAACCTATTTAAGAATAATTTAACCCTACACCTAAACAAATAAATATAACCCTAAACCCTAAACTACGAACCCAAAACCCTCAACCATAAATCTCAAATCCCAAAATCCTAAATCCTTTTTTGAAAAGTAAAATTTTTAACCCTAAACCATAACCCACAAATAAAAGGTTAACAATTAAATCTTAAACAAAAAAACCAAAATCCCAAAACCATATGCCCTATTTGAAAAAATAATAATTTTAACTCTAAACCCGAAATCCCAAATCCTTTCACCGTATTTAGAAAAATAATAATTTTAACCCTAAACATTAACCTACAAATATAACCCTAAATAATAAACCTTAAACCACAAGTCCCAACTACCAAACCCTTGCAACCTATTTTGAAAAAGAATAATTTTTACCCTAAACCTAAACGCACCAATATAACCATAAAAAATAAACCCCAAGTCCGAAATCCCAAAACCCTTAAAAAAATAATAGTTTTAACCCTAAATCGTAACCCACAAGAGAACCCCTACACCCTAAACCATAAACCCTAAATCCTAAATCTCAAAACCCTAAATCATATTTAGAAAAATAAATTTTTTATCCCTAAACCTTAACCCCCAAATATAACCCCAATCCATAGACCTTAAATCCCAAATATAACCCCAATCCATAAACCTTAAACCCCAAATAAAAAATCCAAATCAACAAACCCTATACCCTATTTTGAAAAATAATAATTTTAACCTTAAACTAGAACCCCTTTTTTAACAATAAATCTACAACCACAAATCACAAATGCCAAATCCCACCCCGTAACAACCTATTTAAGAATAATTTAACCCTACACCTAAAAAGATAAATATAACCCTAAACCCTAAACTACGAACCCAAAACCCTCAACCATAAATCTCGAATCCCAAAATCCTAAATCAATTTTTGAAAAGTAAAATTTTTAACCCTAAACCATAACCCACAAATATAAGCTTAAAAATTAAATCTTAAACAAAAAATCCAAAATTCCAATACCATATACCCTATTTGAAAAAATAATAATTTTAATGTTAGACCACAAATCCCAAATCCTTTCAGCGTATGTAGAAAAATAATAATTTTAACCCTAAACCTTAACCTAAAAATATAACCCTAAATAATAAAACTTAAACCACAAGTCTCAAATCCCAAACCCTTGCAACCTATTTTGAAAAAGAATAATTTTTCCCCTAAACCTAAACGCACCATTCTAACCATAAACAATAAATCCCAAATCCGAAATCCCAAAACCCTTAGAAAAATAATAATTTTAACCCTAAATCATAACCCACAAAAGAAACCCTACAACCTAAACCATAAACCCTAAATCCTAAATCTCAAAACCCTAAATCATATTTAGAAAAATAAATTTTTATCCCTAAACCTTAACCCCCAAATATAACCCCAATCCATAGACCTTAAATCCCAAATATAACCCCAATCCATAAACCTTAAACCGCAAATAAAAAAAATCCAAATCAACAAACCCTATACCATATTTGGAAAAATAATAATTTTAACCCTAAACTTTGACCCACATATATAACAATAAATCCACAACCCCAAATTAAAAATTCCAAATCCCAAACCCTTAGAAGCTATTTAAAAATAATTTAACCCTAAACCTAATTACATAAATATAACCCTAAACCCTAAACTATGAACCCAAAACCCGAAACCTTAAATCTCAAATCCCAAAAACCTAAATACTTTTTTGAAAAGTAAAATTTTTAACCCCAAACCTTAACCCACAAATATAAGCCTAACCATTAAACCTTAAACCCAAAATCCAAAATCCCAAAACCATATGCCCTATTTTAAAAAATAATAATTTTAACTCTAAACCAAAAATCAAAATCCTTTCACTGTAATTAGTAAAATAATAATTTTAACCCTAAACATGAACCTAAAAATATAACCCTAAATAATAAAACTTAAACCACAAGTCTCAAATCCCAAACCCTTGCAACCTATTTTGAAAAAGAATAATTTTTACACTAAACCTAAACGCACCAATATAACCATAAAAAATAACACCCAAATGCCAAAACCCAAAACCTTTAGAAAAATAATAATTTTAACCCTAAATCAGAACCCACAAAAGAAACCCTACACCCTAAACCATAAACCCTAAATCCTAAATCTCAAAACCCTAAATCATATTTAGAAAAATAAATTTTTTATCCCTAAACCTTAACCCCAAATATAACCCCAATCCATAGACCTTAAATCCCAATTATAACCCCAATCCATAAATCTTCAACCCCAAATAAAAAAAATCCAAATCAACAAGCCCTCTAACCTATTTTGAAAATTAATAATTTTAACCCTAAACTAGAACCCCTTTTTTAACAATAAATCTACAACCACAAATCACAAATGCCAAATCCCACCCCGTAACAACCTATTTAAGAATAATTTAACCCTACACCTAAAAAGATAAATATAACGCTAAACCCTAAACTACGAACCCAAAACCCTCAACCATAAATCTCGAATCCCAAAATTCTAAATCCTTTTTTGAAATGTAAAATTTTTAACCCTAAACCATATCCCACAAATATAAGCTTAAAAATTAAATCTTAAACAAAAAATCCAAAATTCCAATACCATATACCCTATTTGAAAAAATAATAATTTTAACTTTAAACCCCAAATCCCAAATCCTTTCACCGTATTTAGAAAAATAATAATTTTAACCCTAAACATTACCCAAAAAATATAACCCAAAATCATAAAACTTGTACCACATGTCTCAAATCCCAAACGCTTGCAACCTATTTTGAAAAAGAATAATTTTTACCCTAAACCTAAACGCACCAATATAACCATAAACAATAAATGCCAAATCCGAAATCCCAAAACCTTTATAAAAATAATAATTTTAACCCTAAATCATAAACCACAAAAGAAACCCTACAACCTAAACCATAAACCCTAAATCCTAAATCTCAAAACCCTAATCATATTGAGAAAAATAAATTTTTTATCCCTAAACCTTAACCCCCAAATATAACCCCAATCTATAAACCTTAAACCCCAAATAAAAAAAATCCAAATCAACAAACCCTATACCATATTTTGAAAAATAATAATTTTAACCCTAAACTTTGACCCACATATATAACAATAAATCCACAACCCCAAATCAAAAATTCCAAATCCCAAACCCTTACAACCTATTTAAAAAATAATTTAACCCTAAACCTAATTACCTAAATATAACCCTAAACCCTAAACTATGAACCCAAAACCCGAAACCTTAAATCTCAAATCCCAAAAACCTAAATACTTTTTTGAAAAGTAAAATTTTTAACCCCAAACCTTAACCCACAAATATAAGCCTAACCATTAAACCTTAAACCCAAAATCCAAAATCCCAAAACCATATGCCCTATTTTAAAAAATAATAATTTTAACTCTAAACCACAAATCGAAATCCTTTCACTGTAATTAGTAAAATAATAATTTTAACCCTAAACATTAACCTAAAAATATAACCCTAAATAATAAAACTTAAACCACAAGTCTCAAATCCCAAACCCTTGCAACCTATTTTGAAAAAGAATAGTTTTTACCCTAAACCTAAACGCACCAATATAACCATAAACAATAAATCCCAAATCCGAAATCCCAAAACCTTTATAAAAATAAAAATTTTAACCCTAAATCATAACCCACAAAAGAAACCCTACAACCTAAACCATAAACCCTAAATCCTAAATCTCAAAACCCTAAATCATATTTAGAAAAATATATTTTTTATCCCTAAACCTTATCCCCAAATATAACCCCAATCCATAGACCTTAAATCCCAAATATAACCCCAATCCATAAACGTTAAACCCCAAATAAAAAAATCCAAATCAACAAACCCTATACCCTATTTTGATAAATAATAATTTTATCG
Source organism: Hippophae rhamnoides (assembly GCA_033030585.1). Taxonomy (NCBI): domain Eukaryota; kingdom Viridiplantae; phylum Streptophyta; class Magnoliopsida; order Rosales; family Elaeagnaceae; genus Hippophae; species Hippophae rhamnoides. Next base: position 45,283,602 of record CM065429.1, on the reverse strand, counting down.
CTAAACTTTGACCCACATATAAAACAATAAATCTAAAACCACAAAACACAAAAGCCAGATCCCAACCCCCAACAACCCATTTAAGAATAATTTAACCCTACACCTAAATACATAAATATAACCCTAAACCCTAAACTATGAATCCAAAACCCTCAACCATAAATCTCAAATCCCAAAATCCTAAATCCTTTTTTGAAAAGTAAAATTTTTAACCCTAAACCATAACCCACAAATATAAGCTTAACAATTAAATCTTAAACAAAAAATCCAAAATCCCAAAACCATATGCCATATTTGAAAAAATAATAATTTTAACTCTAAACCCCAAATCCCAAATCCTTTCACCGAATTTAGAAAAATAATAATTTTAACCCTAAACATTAATCTACAAATATAACCCTAAATAATAAACCTTAAACCACAAGTGTGAACTCCCAAACGGTTGCGACGTATTTTGAAAAAAATAATTTTTTGCCTAAAGTTAAACCCACCAATATAACCATAAAAAATAAACCCCAAATCCGAAATCGCAAAGGCCTTAGAAAAATAATAATTTTAACCCTAAATCATAACCCACAAAAGAAACCCTACACCCTAAACCATAAACCCTAAATCCTAAATCTCAAAACCCTAAATCATATTTAGAAAAATAAATTTTTATCCCTAAACCTTAACCCCCAAATATAACCCCAATCCATAGACCTTAAATCCCAAATATAACCCCAATCCATAAACCTTAAACCCCAAATAAAAAAATCCAAATCAACAAACCCTATACCCTATTTTGAAAAATAATAATTTTAACCCTAAACTAGAACCCCTTTTTTAACAATAAATCTACAACCACAAATCACAAATGCCAAATCCCACCCCGTAACAACCTATTTAAGAATAATTTAACCCTACACCTAAAAACATAAATATAACCCTAAACCCTAAACTACGAACCCAAAACCTCAACCATAAATCTCGAATCCCAAAATCCTAAATCCTTTTTTGAAAAGTAAAATTTTTAACCCTAAACCATAACCCACAAATATAAGCTTAAAAATTAAATCTTAAACAAAAATCCAAAATCCCAATACCATATGCCCTATTTGAAAAAATAATAATTTTAACTTTAAACCCCAAATTCCAAATCCTTTCACCGTATTTAGAAAAATAATAATTTTAACCCTAAACATTAACCTAAAAATATAACTCTAAATAATAAAACTTAAACCACAAGTCTCAAATCCCAAACCCTTGCAACCTATTTTGAAAAAGAATAATTTTTACCCTAAACCTAAACGCACCAATATAACCATAAACAATAAATGCCAAATCCGAAATCCCAAAACCTTTATAAAAATAATAATTTTAACCCTAAATCATAAACCACAAAAGAAACCCTTCAGCCTATACCATAAACCCTAAATCCTAAATCTCAAACCCCTAATCATATTGAGAAAAATAAATTTTTTATCCCTAAACCTTAACCCCAAATATAACCCCAATCCATAAACCTTAAACCCCAAATAAAAAAATCCAAATCAACAAACCCTATACCATATTTTGAAAAATAATAATTTTAACCCTAAACTTTGACCCACATATATAACAATAAATCCACAACCCCAAATCAAAAATTCCAAATCCCAAACCCTTAAAACCTATTTAAAAATAATTTAACCCTAAACCTAATTACATAAATATAACCCTAAACCCTAAACTATGAACCCAAAACCCGAAACCTAAAATCTCAAATCCCAAAAACCTAAATATTTTTTTGAAAAGTAAAATTTTAACCCCAAACCATAACCCACAAATATAAGCCTAACCATTAAACCTTAAACCCAAAATCCAAAATCCCAAAACCATATGCCCTATTTTAAAAAATAATAATTTTAACTCTAAACCACAAATTCCAAATCCTTTCACCGTAATTAGGAAAATAATAATTATAACCCTAAACATTAACCTAAAAATATAACCCTAAATAATAAAACTTAAACCACAAGTCTCAAGTCCCAAACCCTTGCACCCTATTTTGAAAAAAAATAATTTTTACCCTAAACCTAAACGCACCAATATAACCATAAACAATAAATCTCAAATCCGGAATCCCAAAACCTTTATAAAAATGATAATTTAAACCCAGAATCATAAACCACAAAAGAAACCCTACAACCTAAACCATAAACCCTAAATCCTAAATCTCAAAACCCTAAATCATATTTAGAAAAATAAATTTTTTATCCCTAAACCTTAACCCCCAAATATAACCCCAATCGATAGACCTTAAATCCCAAATATAACCCCAATCCATAAACCTTATACCCCAAATAAAAAAAATCCAAATCAACAAACCTATACCTTATTTTGAAAAATAATAATTTTAACCCTAAACTTTGACCCACATATATAACAATAAATCCACAACCCCAAATTAAAAATTGCAAATTCCAAACCCTTAAAACTTATTTAAAAATAATTTAACCCTAAACCTAATTACATAAATATAACGCTAAACCCTAAACTATGAACCCAAAACCCGAAACCTTAAATCTCAAATCCCAAAAACCTAAATACTTTTTTTGAAAAGTAAAATTTTTAACCCCAAACCTTAACCCACAAATATAAGCCTAACCATTAAACCTTAAACCCAAAATCCAAAATCCCAAAACCATATGCCCTATTTTAAAAAATAATAATTTTAACTCTAAACCACAAATCCCAAATCCTTTCACCGTAATTAGTAAAATAATAATTTTAAACCTAAACATTAACCTAAAAATATAACCCTAAATAATAAAACTTAAACCACAAGTCTCAAATCCCAAACCCTTGCAACCAATTTTGAAAAAGAATAATTTTTACCCTAAACCTAAACGCAACAATATAACCATAAACAATAAATCCCAAATCCCAAATCCCAAAACCTTTATAAAAATAATAATTTTAACCCTAAATCATAACCCACAAAAGAAACCCTACAACCTAAACCATAAACCCTAAATCCTAAATCTCAAAACCCTAAATCATATTTAGAAAAATAAATTTTTATCCCTAAACCTTAACCCCCAAATATAACCGCAATCCATAGACCTTAAATCCCAAATATAACCCCAATCCATAAACGTTAAACCCCAAATAAAAAAATCCAAATCAACAAACCCTATACCCTATTTTGAAAAATAATAATTTTAACCCTAAAATTTTACCCACATATATAACAATAAATCTACAACCACAAATCACAAATGCCAAATCCCAACCCCGACAACCTATTTAAAAATAATTTAACCCTACACCTAAATACATAAATATAACCCTAAACCCTAAACTACGAACCCAAAACCCTCAACCATAAATATCAAATCCCAAAATCCTAAATCCTTTTTTGAAAAGTAAAATTTTTAACCCTAAACCGTAACCCACAAATATAAGCTTAACAATTAAATCTTAAACAAAAAATCCAAAATCCCAAAACCATATGCCCTATTTGAAAAAATAAAAATTTTAAATCTAAACCCCAAATCCCAAATCCTTTCACCGTATTTAGAAAAATAATAATTTTAACCCTAAACATTAACCTACAAATATAACCCTAAATAATAAACCTTAAACCACAAGTCTCAACTCCCAAACCCGCGCGACCTATTTTGAAAAAAATAATTTTTCCCTAAACTTAAACCCACCAATATAACCATAAAAAATAAACCCCAAATCCGAAATCCCAAAACCCTTAGAAAAATAATAATTTTAACCCTAAATCATAACCCACAAAAGAAACCCTACACCCTAAACCATAAACCCTAAATCCTAAATCTCAAAACCCTAAATCATATTTTGAATAATAAATTTTTTATCCCTAAACCTTAACCCCCAAATATAACCCCAATCCATAGACCTTAAATCCCAAATATAACCCCAATCCATAAACCTTAAATCCCAAATAAAAAAAATCCAAATCAACAAACCCTAGACCCTATTTTGAAAAATAATAATTTTAACCCTAAACTTTGACCCACTTATATAACAATAAATCTACAACCACAAATCACAAATGCCAAATCCCAACCCCTAACAACCTATTTAAGAATAATTTAACCCTACACCTAAATACATAAATATAACCCTAAACCCTAAACTACGAACCCAAAACCCTCAACCATAAATCTCAAATCCCAAAATCCTAAATCCTTTTTTGAAAAGTAAAATTTTTAACCCTAAACCATAACCCACAAATATAAGCTTAACAATTAAATCTTATACAAAAAATCCAAAATCCCAAAACCATATGCCCTATTTGAAAAAATAATAATTTTAACTCTAAACCCCAAATCCCAAATCCTTTCACCGTATTTAGAAAAATAATAATTTTAACCCTAAACATTAACCTAAAAATATAACCCTAAATAATAAAACTTAAACCACAAGTCTCAAATCCCAAACCCTTGCAACCTATTTTGAAAAAGAATAATTTTTACCCTAAACCTAAACGCACCAATATAACCATAAACAATAAATCCCAAATCCGAAATCCCAAAACCTTTATAAAAATAATAATTTTAACCCTAAATCATAACCCACAAAAGAAACCCTACAACCTAAACCATAAACCCTAAATCCTAAATCTCAAAACCCTAAATCATATTTAGAAAAATAAATTTTTTATCCCTAAACCTTAACCCCCAAATATAACCCCAATCCATAGACCTTAAATCCCAAATATAACCCCAATCCATAAACGTTAAACCCCAAATAAAAAAAATCCAAATCAACAAACCCTATACCCTATTTTGAAAAATAATAATTTTAACGCTAAACTTTGACCCACATATGTAACAATAAATCTACAACCACAAATCACAAATGGCAAATCCCAACCCCTAACAACCTATTTAAGAATAATTTAACCCTACACCTAAATACATAAATATAACCCTAAACCCTAAACTATGAATCCAAAACCCTCAACCATAAATCTCAAATCCCAAAATCCTAAATCCTTTTTTGAAAAGTAAAATTTTTAACCCTAAACCATAACCCACAAATATAAGCTTAACAATTAAATCTTAAACAAAAAATCCAAAATCCCAAAACCATATGCCCTATTTGAAAAAATAATAATTTTAACTCTAAACCCCAAATCCCAAATCCTTTCACCGAATTTAGAAAAATAATAATTTTAACCCTAAATATTAACCTACAAATATAACCCTAAATAATAAACCTTAAACCACAAGTCTCAACTCCCAAACCCTTGCGACCTATTTTGAAAAAAATAATTTTTTCCCTAAGCTTAAACCCACCAATATAACCATAAAAAATAAACCCCAAATCCGAAATCCCAAAACCCTTAGAAAAATAATAATTTTAACCCTAAATCATAACCCACAAAAGAAACCCTACACCCTAAACCATAAACCCTAAATCCTAAATCTCAAAACCCTAAATCATATTTTTGAATAATAAATTTTTTATCCCTAAACCTTAACCCCCAAATATAACCCCAATCCATAGACCTTAAATCCCAAATATAACCCCAATCCATAAACCTTAAACCCCAAATAAAAAATCCAAATCAACAAACCCTATACCCTATTTTGAAAAATAATAATTTTAACCCTAAAATTTTACCCACATATATAACAATAAATCTACAACCACAAATCACAAATGCCAAATCCCAACCCCCGACAACCTATTTAAAAATAATTTAACCCTACACCTAAATACATAAATATAACCCTAAACCCTAAACTACGAACCCAAAACCCTCAACCATAAATATCAAATCCCAAAATCCTAAATCCTTTTTTGAAAAGTAAAATTTTTAACCCTAAACCATAACCCACAAATATAAGCTTAACAATTAAATCTTAAACAAAAAATCCAAAATCCCAAAACCATATGCCCTATTTGAAAAAATAATAATTTTAACTTTAAACCCCAAATTCCAAATCCTTTCACCGTATTTAGAAAAATAATAATTTTAACCCTAAACATTAACCTAAAAATATAACCCTAAATAATAAAACTTAAACCACAAGTCACAAATCCCAAACCCTTGCATCCTATTTTGAAAAAGAATAATTTTGAGCCTAAACCTAAACGAACCAATATAACCATAAACAATAAATGACAAATCCGATGTCCCAAAACCTTTATAAAAATAATAATTTTAACCCTAAATCATAAACCACAAAAGAAACCCTATAACCTAAACCATAAACCCTAAATCCTAAATCTCAAAACCCTAATCATATTGAGAAAAATAAATTTTTTATCCCTAAACCTTAACCCCAAATATAACCCCAATCCATAAACCTTAAACCCCAAATAAAAAAATCCAAATCAACAAACCCTATACCATATTTTGAAAAATAATAATTTTAACCCTAAACTTTGACCCACATATATAACAATAAATCCACAACCCCAAATCAAAAATTCCAAATCCCAAACCCTTAAAACCTATTTAAAAATAATTTAACCCTAAACCTAATTACATAAATATAACCCTAAACCCTAAACTATGAACCCAAAACCCGAAACCTAAAATCTCAAATCCCAAAAACCTAAATATTTTTTTGAAAAGTAAAATTTTAACCCCAAACCTTAACCCACAAATATAAGCCTAACCATTAAACCTTAAACCCAAAATCCAAAATCCCAAAACCATATGCCCTATTTTAAAAAATAATAATTTTAACTCTAAACCACAAATTCCAAATCCTTTCACCGTAATTAGGAAAATAATAATTATAACCCTAAACATTAACCTAAAAATATAACCCTAAATAATAAAACTTAAACCACAAGTCTCAAGTCCCAAACCCTTGCAACCTATTTTGAAAAAAAATAATTTTTACCCTAAACCTAAACGCACCAATATAACCATAAACAATAAATCCCAAATCCGAAATCCCAAAACCTTTGTAAAAATGATAATTTTAACCGTGAATCATAAACCACAAAAGAAACCCTACAACCTAAACCATAAACCCTAAATCCTAAATCTCAAAACCCTAAATCATATTTAGAAAAATAAATTTTTTATCCCTAAACCTTAACCCCCAAATATAACCCCAATCCATAGACCTTAAATCCCAAATATAACCCCAATCCATAAACCTTAAACCCCAAATAAAAAAATCCAAATCAACAAACCTATACCATATTTTTGAAAAATAATAATTTTAACCCTAAACTTTGACCCACATATATAACAATAAATCCACAACCCCAAATTAAAAATTCCAAATCCCAAACCCTTACAACCTATTTAAAAATAATTTAACCCTAAACCTAATTACATAAATATAACCCTAAACCCTAAACTATGAACCCAAAACCCGAAACCTTAAATCTCAAATCCCAAAAACCTAAATACTTTTTTGAAAAGTAAAATTTTTAACCCCAAACCTTAACCCACAAATATAAGCCTAACCATTAAACCTTAAACCCAAAATCCAAAATCCCAAAACCATATGCCCTATTTTAAAAAATAATAATTTTAACTCTAAACCGCAAATCCCAAATCCTTTCACCGTAATTAGTAAAATAATAATTTTAAACCTAAACATTAACCTAAAAATCTAACGCTAAATAATAAAACTTAAACCACAAGTCTCAAATCCCAAACCCTTGCAACCTATTTTGAAAAAGAATAATTTTTACCCTAAACCTAAACGCAACAATATAACCATAAACAATAAATCCCAAATCCCAAATCCCAAAACCTTTATAAAAATAATAATTTTAACCCTAAATCATAACCCACAAAAGAAACCCTACAACCTAAACCATAAACCCTAAATCCTAAATCTCAAAACCCTAAATCATATTTAGAAAAATAAATTTTTTATCCCTAAACCTTAACCCCAAATATAACCGCAATCCATAGACCTTAAATCCCAAATATAACCCCAATCCATAAACGTTAAACCCCAAATAAAAAAATCCAAATCAACAAACCCTATACCCTATTTTGAAAAATAATAATTTTAACCCTAAAATTTTACCCACATATATAACAATAAATCTACAACCACAAATCACAAATGCCAAATCCCAACCCACGACAACCTATTTAAAAATAATTTAACCCTACACCTAAATACATAAATATAACCCTAAACCCTAAACTACGAACCCAAAACCCTCAACCATAAATATCAAATCCCAAAATCCTAAATCCTTTTTTGAAAATTAATAATTTTAACGCTAAACCTTAACCCACAAATAAAAGCTTAACAATTAAATCTTAAACAAAAAATGCAAAATCCCAAAACCATATGCCCTATTTGAAAAAATAATAATTTTAAATCTAAACCCCAAATCCCAAATCCTTTCACCGTATTTAGAAAAATAATAATTTTAACCCTAAACATTAACCTAAAAATATAACCCTAAAAAATAAAACTTAAACCACAAGTCTCAAATCCCAAACCCTTGCAACCCATTTTGAAAAAGAATAATTTTTACCCTAAACCTAAATGCACCAATATAACCATAAACCATAAATCCCAAATCCGAAATCCCAAAACCTTTATAAAAATAATAATTTTAACCCGAAATCATAACCGACAAAAGAAACCCTACAACCTAAACCACAAACCCTAAATCCTAAATCTCAAAACCCTAAATCATATTTAGAAAAATAAATTTTTTATCCCTAAACCTTAACCCCAAAATATAACCCCAATCCATAGACCTTAAATCCCAAATATAACCCCGATCCATAAACGTTAAACCCCAATTAAAAAAAATCCAAATCAACAAACCCTATACCCTATTTTGAAAAATAATAATTTTAACCATAAAATTTGACCCACATATATAACAATAAATCTACAACCACAAATCACAAATGCCAAATCCCAACCCCTGACAACCTATTTAAAAATAATTTAACCCTACACCTAAATACATAAATATAACCCTAAACCCTAAACTACGAACCCAAAATCCTCAACCATAAATCTCAAATCCCAAAATCCTAAATCCTTTTTTGAAAAGTAAAATTTTTAACCCTAAACCATAACCCACAAATATAAGCTTAACAATTAAATCTTAAACAAAAAAATCCAAAATCCCAAAACCATAAGCCCTATTTGAAAAAATAATAATTTTAACTCTAAACCCCAAATCCCAAATCCTTTCACCGTATTTAGAAAAATAATAATTTTAACCCTAAACATTAACCTACAAATATAACCCTAAATAATAAACCTTAAACCACAAGTCTCAACTCCCAAACTCACATGACCTATTTTTGAAAAAATAATTTTTTTCCCTAAACTTAAACCCACCAATATAACCATAAAAAATAAACCCCAAATCCGAAATCCCAAAACCCTTAGAAAAATAATAATTTTAACCCTAAATCATAAGCCACAAAAGAAACCCTACACCCTAAACCATAAACCCTAAATCCTAAATCTCAAAACCCTAAATCATATTTAGAAAAATAAATTTTTATCCCTAAACTTTAACCCCCAAATATAACCCCAATCCATAGACCTTAAATCCCAAATATAACCCCAATCCATAAACCTTAAACCCCAAATAAAAAAATTCCAAATCAACAAACCCTATACCATATTTTGAAAAATAATAATTTTAACCCTAAACTTTGACCCACGTATATAAGAATAAATCCACAACCCCAAATTAAAAATTCCAAATCCCAAACCCTTACAACCTATTTAAAAATAATTTAACCCTAAACCTAATTACATAAATATAACCCTAAACCCTAAACTATGAACCCAAAACCCGAAACCTTAAATCTCAAATCCCAAAAACCTAAATACTTTTTTGAAAAGTAAAATTTTTAACCCCAAATCTTAACCCACAAATATAAGCCTAACCATTAAACCTTAAACCCAAAATCCAAAATCCCAAAACCATATGCCCTATTTTAAAAAATAATAATTTTAACTCTAAACCACAAATCCCAAATCCTTTCACCGTAATTAGTAAAATAATAATTTTTACCCTAAACATTAACCTAAAAATATAACCCTAAATAATAAAACTTAAACCACAAGTTTCAAATCCCAAACCCTTGCAACCTATTTTGAAAAAGGATAATTTTTACAATAAACCTAAACGCACCAACATAACCATAAACAATCAATCCCAAATACGAAATGCGAAATCAAAAAACTCTTTATAAAAATAATAATTTTAACCCTAAATCATAACCCACAAAAGAAACCCTACAACCTAAACCATAAACCCTAAATCCTAAATCTCAAAACCCTAAATCATATTTAGAAAAATAAATTTTTTATCCCTAAACCTTAACCCCCAAATATAACCCCAATCCATAGACCTTAAATCCCAAATATAACTCCAATACATAAACCTTAAACCCCAAATAAAAAAATCCAAATAAACAAACCCTATACCCTATTTTGAAAAATAATAATTTTAACCCTAAACTTTGACCCACATATATAACAATAAATCTACAACCACAAATCACAAATGCCAAATCCCAACCCCGACAACCTATTTAAGAATAATTTAACCCTACACCTAAATACATAAATATAACCCTAAACCCTAAACTACGAACACAAAACCCTCAACCATAAATCTCAAATCCCAAAATCCTAACTCCTTTTTTGAAAAGTAAAATTTTTAACCCTAGACCATAACGCACAAATATAAGCATAACAATTAAATCTTAAACAAAAAATCCAAAATCCCAAAACCATATGCCCTATTTGAAAAAATAATAATTTTAACTCTAAACCCCAAATCCCAAATCCTTTCACCGTATTTAGAAAAATAATAATTTTAACCCTAAACATTAACCTACAAATATAACCCTAAATAATAAACCTTAAACCACAAGTCTCAACTCCCAAACCCGCGCGACCTATTTTGAAAAAAATAATTTTTTCCCTAAACTTAAACCCACCAATATAACCATAAAAAATTAACCCCAAATCCGAAATCCCAAAACCCTTAGAAAAATAATAATTTTAACCCTTAATCATAACCCACAAGAGAAACCCTACACCCTCGACCATAAACCCTAAATCCTAAATCTCAAAACCCTAAATCATATTTAGAAAAATAAATTTTTTATCCCTAAACCTTAACCCCCAAATATAACCCCAATCCATAGACCTTAAATCCCAAATATAACCCCAATCCATAAACCTTAAACCCCAAATAAAAAAAATCCAAATCAACTAACCCTATACCCTATTTTGAAAAATAATAATTTTAACCCTAAACTTTGACCCACTTATATAACAATAAATCTACAACCACAAATCACAAATGCCAAATCCCAACCCCCGACAACCTATTTAAGAATAATTTAACCCTACACCTAAATACATAAATATAACCCTAAACCCTAAACTACGAACCCAAAACCCTCAACCATAAATCTCAAATCCCAAAATCCTAAATCCTTTTTTGAAAAGTAAAATTTTTAACCCTAAACCATAACCCACAAATATAAGCTTAACAATTAAATCTTAAACAAAAAATCCAAAATGCCAAAACCATATGCCCTATTTGAAAAAATAATAATTTTAACTCTAAACCCTAAATCCCAAATCCTTTCACCGTATTTAGAAAAACAATAATTTTAACCCTAAACATTAACCTAAAAATATAACCCTAAATAATAAAACTTAAACCACAAGTCTCAAATCCCAAACCCTTGCAACCTATTTTGAAAAAGAATAATTTTTACCCTAAACCTAAACGCACCAATATAACCATAAACAATAAATGCCAAAGCCGAAATCCCACAACCTTTATAAAAATAATAATTTTACCTCTAAATCATAAACCACAAAAGAAACCCTATAACCTAAACCATAAACCCTAAATCCCAAATCTCAAAACCCTAAATCATATTTAGAAAAATAAATTTTTTATCCCTAAACCTTAACCCCCAAATATAACCCCAATCCATAGACCTTAAATCCCAAATATAACCCCAATCCATAAACCTTAAATCCCAAATAAAAAAATCCAAATCAACAAACCCTATACCATATTTTGAAAAATAATAATTTTAACCCTAAACTTTGACCCACATATATAACAATAAATCCACAACCCCAAATCAAAAATTCCAAATCCCAAACCCTTACAACCTATTTAAAAATAATTTAACCCTAAACCTAATTACATAAATATAACCCTAAACCCTAAACTATGAACCCAAAACCCGAAACCTTAAATCTCAAATCCCAAAAACCTAAATATTTTTTTGAAAAGTAAAATTTTAACCGCAAACCTTAACCCATACGTATAACCCTAACCATTAAACCATAAACCCAAAATCCAAAATCCCAAAACCATATGCCCTATTTTAAAAAATAATAATTTTAACTCTTAACCACAAATCCCAAATCCTTTCACCGTAATTAGGAAAATAATAATTTTAACCCTAAACATTAACCTAAAAATATAACCCTAAATAATAAAACTTAAACCACAAGACTCAAAACCCATACCCTTGCAACCTATTTTGAAAAAGAATAATTTTTACCCTAAACCTAAACGCACCAATATAACCATAAACAATAAATGCCAAATCCGAAATCCCAAAACCTTTATAAAAATAATAATTTTAACCCTAAATCATAACCCACAAAAGAAACCCTACAACCTAAACCATAAACCCTAAATCCTAAATCTCAAAACCCTAAATCTTATTTAAAAAATAATAATTTTAACCCTAAACCTTAACCCCCAAATATAACCCCAATCCATAGACCTTAAATCCCAAATATAACCCCGATCCATAAACCTTAAACCCAAATAAAAAAATCCATATCAACAAACCCTATACCAAATTTTAAAAAATAATAATTTTAACCCTAAACTTTGACCCACATATATAACAATAAATCCACAACCCCAAATCAAAAATTCCAAATCCCAAACCCTTACAACCTATTTAAAAATAATTTAACCCTAAACCTAATTACATAAATATAACCCTAAACCCTAAACTATGGACCCAAAACCCGAAACCTTAAATCTCAAATCCCAAAAACCTAAATACTTTTTGAAAAGTAAAATTTTTAACCCCAAACCTTAACCCACAAATATAAGCCTAACCATTAAACCTTAAACCCAAAATCCAAAATCCCAAAACAATATGCCCTATTTTAAAAAATAATAATTTTAACTCTAAAACACAAATCCCAAATCCTTTCACCATAATTAGGAAAATAATAATTTTAACCCTAAACATTAACCTAAAAATATAACCCTAAATAATAAAACTTAAACCACAAATCTCAAATACCAAACCCATGCAACGTAATTTGAAAAAGAATATTTTTTCCCCTAAACCTAAACGCACCAATATAACCATAACAATAAATCCCAAATCCGAAATCCCAAAACCTTTATAAAAATAATAATTTTAACCCTAAATCTTAACCCAAAAAAGAAACCCTAAACCCTAAACCATAAATCCTAAATCCCAAATCTCAAAACCCTAAACCCTATTTAGAAAAATAAATTTTTTATCCCTAAACCTTAACCCCAAATATAACCCCAATCCATAGACCTTAAATCCCAAATATAACCCCAATCCATAAACCTTAAACCCCAAATAAAAAAATCCAAATAAACAAACCCTATACCCTATTTTGAAAAATAATAATTTTAACCCTAAACTTTGACCCACATATATAACAATAAATCTACAACCACAAATCACAAATGCCAAATCCCAACCCACGACAACCTATTTAAAAATAATTTAACCCTACACCTAAATACATAAATATAACCCTAAACCCTAAACTACGAACCCAAAACCCTCAACCATAAATCTCAAATCCCAAAATCCTAAATCCTTTTTTGAAAAGTAAAATTTTTAACCCTAAACCATAACCCACAATTATAAGCTTAACAATTAAATCTTAAACAAAAAATCCAAAATCCCAAAACCATATGCCCTATTTGAAAAAATAATAATTTTAACTCTAAACCCCAAATCCCAAATCCTTTCACCGTATTTAGAAAAATAATAATTTTAACCCTAAACATTAACCTACAAATATAACCCTAAATAATAAACCTTAAACCACAAGTCTCAACTCCCAAACCCGCGCGACCTATTTTGAAAAAAATAATTTTTTCCCTAAACATAAACCCACCAATATAACCATAAAAAATTAACCCCAAATCCGAAATCCCAAAACCCTTAGAAAAATAATAATTTTAACCCTAAATCATAACCCACAAAAGAAACCCTACACCCTAAACCATAAACCCTAAATCCTAAATCTCAAAACCCTAAATCATATTTAGAAAAATAAATTTTTTATCCCTAAACCTTAACCCCCAAATATAACCCCATTCCATAGACCTTAAATCCCAAATATAATCCCAATCCATAAATCTTAAACGCCGAATAAAAAAAATTCAAATCAACAAACACTATACAGTATTTTGAAAATTAATAATTTTAACCCTAAACTTTGACCCACTTATATAACAATAAATCTACAACCACAAATCACAAATGCCAAATCCCAACCCACGACAACCTATTTAAGAATAATTTAACCCTACACCTAAATACATAAATATAACCCTAAACCCTAAACTACGAACCCAAAACCCTCAACCATAAATCTCAAATCCCAAAATCCTAAATCCTTTTTTGAAAAGTAAAATTTTTAACCCTAAACCATAACCCACAAATATAAGCTTAACAATTAAATCTTAAATAAAAAATCCAAAATGCCAAAACCATATGCCCTATTTGAAAAAATAATAATTTTAACTCTAAACCCTAAATCCCAAATCCTTTCACCGTATTTAGAAACACAATAATTTTAACCCTAAACATTAACCTAAAAATATAACCCTAAATAATAAAACTTAAACCACAAGTCTCAAAACCCAAACCCTTGCACCCTATTTTGAAAAAGAATAATTTTTACCCTAAACCTAAACGCACCAATATAAGCATAAACAATAAATGCCAAATCCGAAATCCCACAACCTTTATAAAAATAATAATTTTACCTCTAAATCATAAACCACAAAAGAAACCCTATAACCTAAACCATAAACCCTAAATCCTAAATCTCAAAACCCTAAATCATATTTAGAAAAATAAATTTTTTATCCCTAAACCTTAACCCCCAAATATAACCCCAATCCATAGACCTTAAATCCCAAATATAACCCCAATCCATAAACCTTAAATCCCAAATAAAAAAAATCCAAATCAACAAACCCTATACCATATTTTGAAAAATAATAATTGTAACCCTAAACTTTGACCCACATATATAACAATAAATCCACAACCCCAAATCAAAAATTCCAAATCCCAAACCCTTACAACCTATTTAAAATCAATTTAACCCTAAACCTAATTACATAAGTATAACCCTAAACCCTAAACTATGAACCCAAAACCCGAAACCTTAAATCTCAAATCCCAAAAACCTAAATATTTTTTTGAAAAGGAAAATTTTATCCGCAAACCTTAACCCATATATATAAGCCTAACCATTAAACCTTAAACCCAAAATCCAAAATCCCAAAACCATATGCCCTATTTTAAAAAATAATAATTTTAACTCTAAACCACAAATCCCAAATCCTTTCACCGTAATTAGGAAAATAATAATTTTAACCCTAAACATTAACCTAAAAATATAACCCTAAATAATAAAACTTAAACCACAAGTCTCAAATCCCATACCCTTGCAACCTATTTTGAAAAAGAATAATTTTTACCCTAAACCTAAACGCACCAATATAACCATAAACAATAAATCCCAAATCCGAAATCCCAAAACCTTTATAAAAATAATAATTTTAAACCTAAATCATAACCCACAAAAGAAACACTACACCCTAAACTGTAAATCCTAAATCCTAAATCTCAAAACCCTAAATCATATTTAGAAAAATAAATTTTTTATCCCTAAAACTTAACCCCCAAATATAACCCCAGTCCATAGACCTTAGCTCCCAAATATAACCCCAATCCATAAACCTAAAACCACAAATAAAAAAAATCCATATCAACAAACCGTATACCATATTTTAAAAAATAATAATTTTAACCCTAAACTTTGACCCACATATATAACAATAAATCCACAACCCCAAATCAAAAATTCCAAATCCCAAACCCTTACAACCTATTTAAAAATAATTTAACCCTAAACCTAATTACATAAATATAACCCTATACCCAAAACTATGAACCCAAAACCCGAAACCTTAAATCTCAAATCCCAAAAACCTAAATACTTTTTTGAAAAGTAAAATTTTTAACCCCAAACCTTAACCCACAAATATAAGCCTAACCATTAAACCTTACACCCAAAATCAAAAATCCCAAAACCATATGAACTATTTTAAAAAACAATAATTTTTACTCTAAACCACAAATCCCAAATCCTTTCACCGTAATTACGAAAATAATAATTTTAACCCTAAACATTAACCTAAAAATATAACCCTAAATAATTAAACTTAAACCACAAGTCTCAAATCCCAAACCTTGCAACCTATTTTGAAAAAGAATTATTTTTACCCTAAACCTAAACGCACCAATATAAGCATAAACAATAAATCCCAAATGCGAAATCCCAAAACCTTTATAAAAATAATAATTTTAACCCTAATTCATAACCCAAAAAAGAAACCCTACACCCTAAACCATAAACCCTAAATCCTAAATCTCAAAACCCTAAATCAGATTTAGAAAAATAAATTTTTTATCCCTAAACCTTAACCCCCAAATATAACCCGAATCCATAGACCTTAAAACCCAAATATAACCCCAATCGATAAACCTTAAACCCCAAATAAAAAAACTCCAAATCAACAAACCCTATACCCAATTTTGAAAAATAATAATTTTAACCCTAAACTTTGACCCACATATATAACAATAAATCTACAACCACAAATCACAAATGCCAAATGCCAACCCCTGGCAACCTATTTAAAAATAATTTAACCGTACACCTAAATACATAAATATAACCCTAAACCCTAAACTACGAACCCAAAACCCTCAACCATAAATCTCAAATCCCAAAATCCTAAATCCTTTTTTGAAAAGTAAAATTTTTAACCCTAAACCATAACCCACAAATATAAGCTTAACAATTAAATCTTAAACAAAATATCCAAAATCCCAAAACCATATGCCCTATTTGAAAAAATAATAATTTTAACTCTAAACCCCAAATCCCAAATCCTTTCACCGTATTTAGAAAAATAATAATTTTAACCCTAAACATTAACCTACAAATATAACCCTAAAAAATAAACCTTAAACCGCAAGTCTCAACACCCAAACCCTTGCAACCTATCTTGAAAAAAACAAATTTTACCCTAAACCTAAACCCACCAATATAACCATAAAAAATAAACCCCAAATCCGAAATCCCACAACCCTTAGAAAAATAATAATTTTAACCCTAAATCATAACCCACACAAGAACCCTCCTCCCTAAACTATAAACCCTAAATCCTAAATCTCAAAACCCTAAATCATATTGAAAAAAATAAATTTTTTATCCCTAAACCTTAACCCCCAAATATAACCCCAATCCATAGACCTTAGATCCCAAATATAACCCCAATCCACAAACCTTAAATCCCAAATAAAAAATTAAAATCAACAAACCCTATACCATATTTTGAAAAATAATAATTTTAACCCTAAACTTTGACCCACATATATAACAATAAATCCACAACCCCAAATCAAAAATTCCAAATCCCAACCCTTACAACCTATTTAAGAATAATTTAACCCTAACCTAATTACATAAATATAACCCTATACCCTAAACTATGAACCCAAAACCCAAAACCTTAAATCTCAAATCCCAAAAACCTAAATATTTTTTTGAAAAGTAAAATTTTTAACCCCAAACCTTAACCACAAATATAAGCCTAACCATTAAACCTTAAACCCAAAATCCAAAATCCCAAAACCATATGCCCTATTTTAAAAAATAATAATTTTTACTCTAAACCACAAATCCCAAATCCTTTCACCATATTTCGAAAAATAATAATTTTAACCCTAAACATTAACCTACAAATATAACCCTAAATAATAAACCTTAAACCACAAGTCTCAACTCCCAAACCCTTGCATCCTATTTTGAAAAAAACAATTTTTACCCTAAACCTAAACCCACCAATATAAGCATAAAAAATAAACCCCAAATCCGAAATCCCAAAACCCTTAGAAAAATAATAATTTTAACCCTAAACCATAACCCACAAAAGAAACCCTACTCCCTAAACTATAAACCTTAAATTCAAAATCACAAAACCCTAAATCATATTGAGAAAAATAAATTTTTTATCCCTAGACCTTAACGCTCAAATATAAACCCAATCCATAGATCTTAGATCCCAAATATAACCCCAATCCATAATCCTTAAATCCAACATCAAAAATTCAAAATCAACAAACTCTATACCATATTTTGAAAAATAATAATTTTAACCCTAAACTTTGACCCACATATATAACAATAAATCCACAATCCCAAATCAAAAATTCCAACTCCCAAACCCTTACAACCTATTTAAAAATAATTTAACACTAAACCTAATTACATAAATATAACCCTAAACCCTAAACTATGAACCCTAAACCTCGAAACCGTAAATCTCAAATCCCAAAAACCTAAATATTTTTTGAAAAGTAAAATTTTTAACCCCAAACCGTAACCCACAAATATAAGCCTAACCATTAAACCTTAAACCCAAAATCCAAAATCCCAAAACCATATGCCCTATTTTAAAAAATAATAATTCTTACTCTAAACCACAAATCCCAAATCCTTTCACCGTAATTAGGAAAATAATAATTTTATCCCTAAACATTAACATAAAAATATAACCCTAAATAATAAAACTTAAACCACAAGTCTCAAATCCCAAACCCTTGCAACCTATTTTGAAAAAGAATAATTTTTACCCTAAACCTAATCGCACCAATATAACCATAAACAATAAATCCCAATTCTGAAATCCCAAAACCTTTATAAAAATAATAATTTTAACCCTAAATCATAACCCAAAAAGAAACCCAATACCCTAAACCATAAACCTTAAATATAAATCTCAAAACCCTAAATCATATTTAGAAAAACAAATTTTTTATCCCTAAACCTTAACCCCCAAATATAACCCGAATCCATAGACCTTAAATCCCAAATATAACCCCAATCCGTAACCCTTAAACCCGAAATAAAAAAAATCCAAATCAACAGACGCTATACCCTATTTTGAAAAATAATAATTTTAACCCTAAACTTTGACCCACATATATAACAATAAATCTACAACCACAAATCACAAATGCCAAATCCCAACCCACGGCAACCTATTTAAAAATAATTTAACCCTACACCTAAATACATAAATATAACCCTAAACCCTAAACTACGAACCCAAAACCCTCAACCATAAATCTCAAATCCCAAAATCCTAAATCCTTTTTTGAAAAGTAAACTTTTTAACCCTAAACCATAACCCACAAATATAAGCTTAACAATTAAATCTTAAACAAAAAATCCAAAATCCCAAAACCATATGCCCTATTTGAAAAAATAATAATTTTAACTCTAAACCCCAAATCCCAAATCCTTTCACCGTATTTAGAAAAATAATAATTTTAACCCTAAACATTAACCCATAAATATAACCCTAAATAATAAACCTTAAACCACAAGTCTCAACTCCCAAACCCTTGCAACCTATTTTTAAAAAAACAATTTTTACCCTAAACCTAAACCCACCAATATAACCATAAAAAATAAACCCCAAATCCGAAATCCCAAAACCCTTAGAAAAAAAATAAATTTAACCCTAAATCATATCCCACAAAAGAAACCCTACCGCCTAAACTATTAACCTTAAATCCTAAATCTCAAAACCCTAAATCATATTGAGAAAAATAAATTTTTTATCCCTAAACCTTAACCCCAAATATAACCCCAATCCATAGACCTTAGATCCCAAATATAACCCCAATCCATAAACCTTAAATCCCAAATAAAAAATTCGAAATCAGCAAACCCTATACCATATTTTGAAAAATAATAATTTTAACCCTAAACCTTGACCCACATATATAACAATAAATCCACAACCCCAAATCAAAAATTCCAAATCCCAAACCGCTTACAACCTATTTAAAAATAATTTAACCCTAAACCTAATTACATAAATATAACCCTAAACCCTAAACTATGAACCCAAAACCGAAACCTTAAATCTCAAATCCCAAAAACCTAAATATTTTTTTGAAAAGTAAAATTTTTAACCCCAAACCTTAACCCACAAATATAAGCCTAACCATTAAACCTTAAACCCAAAATCCAAAATCCCAAAACCATATGCCCTATTTTAAAAAATAATAATTTTTACTCTAAACCACAAATCCCAAATCCTTTCACCGTAATTAGGAAAATAATAATTTTAACCCTAAACATTAACCTACAAATATTACCCTAAATAATAAACCTTAAACCACAAGTCTCAAATCCCAAATCTTGCAACCTATTTTGAAAAATAATAATTTTTACCCTAAACCTAAACGCACCAATATAAGCATAAACAATAAATCTCAAATGCGAAATGCGAAATCCCTAAACCTTTATAAAAATAATAATTTTAACCCTAAATCATAACCCATAAAAGAAACCCTATACCCTAAACCATAAACCCTAAATCCTAAATCTCAAAACCCTAAATCATGTTTAGAAAAATAAATTTTTTATCCCTAAACCTTAACCCCCAAATATAACCCGAATCCATAGACCTTAAATCCCAAATATAACCCCAATCCATAAACCTTAAACCCCAAATAAAAAAATCCAAATCAACAAACCCTATACCCTATTTTGAAAAATAATAATTTTAACCCTAAACTTTGACCCACATATATAACAATAAATCTACAACCACAAATCACAAATGCCAAATCCCAACCCACGACAACCTATTTAAAAATAATTTAACCCTACACCTAAATACATAAATATAACCCTAAACCCTAAACTACGAACCCAAAACCCTCAACCATAAATCTCAAATCCCAAAATCCTAAATCCTTTTTTGAAAAGTAAAATTTTTAACCCTAAACCATAACCCACAAATATAAGCTTAACAATTAAATCTTAAACAAAAAATCCAAAATCCCAAAACCATATGCTCCTATTTGAAAAAATAATAATTTTAACTCTAAATCCCAAATCCCAAATCCTTTCACCGTATTTAGAAAAATAATAATTTTAACCCTAAACATTAACCTACAAATATAACCCTAAATAATAAACCTTAAACCGCAAGTCTCAACTCCCAAACCCTTGCAACCTATCTTGAAAAAAACAATTTTTACCCTAAACCTAAACCCACCAATATAACCATAAAAAAAAAACCCCATATCCGAAATCCCAAAACCCTTAGAAAAATAATAATTTTAACCCTAAATCATAACCCACAAAAGAACCCTACTCCCTAAACTATAAACCCTAAATATTAAATCTCAAAACCCTAAATCATATTGAAAAAAATAAATTTTTTATCCCTAAACCTTAACCCCCAAATATAACCCCAATCCATAGACCTTAGATCCCAAACATAACCCCAATCCACAAACCTTAAATCCCAAATAAAAAATTCGAAATCAACAAACCCTATACCATATTTTGAAAAATAATAATTTTAACCCTAAACTTTGACCCACATATATAACAATAAATCCACAACCCCAAATCAAAAATTCCAAATCCCAACCCCTTACAACCAATTTAAAATAATTTAACCCTAACCTAATTACATAAATATAACCCTATACCCTAAACTATGAACCCAAAACCCAAAACCATAAATCTCAAATCCCAAAAACCTAAATATTTTTTTGAAAAGTAAAATTTTTAACCCCAAACCATAACCACAAATATAAGCCTAACCATTAAACCTTAAACCCAAAATCCAAAATCCCAAAACCATATGCCACTATTTGAAAAATAATAATTTTAACTATAAACCCCAAATTCCAAATCCTTTCACCGTATTTAGAAAAATAATAATTTTAAGCCTAAACATTAACCTACAAATATAACCCTAAATAATAAACCTTAAACCACAAGTCGCAACTCCCAAACCCTTGCAACCTATCTTGAAAAAAACAATTTTTACCCTAAACCTAAACCCACCAATATAACCATAAAAAATAAACCCCAAATCCAAAATCCCAAAACCCTTAGAAAAATAATAATTTTAACCCTAAATCGTAACCCACAAAAGAAACCCTACTCCCTAAACTATAAACCCTAAATCCTAAATCTCAAAACCCTAAATCATATTGAGAAAAATAAATTTTTTATCCCTAAACCTTAACCCCCAAATATAACCCCAATCCATAGACCTTAGATCCCAAATATAACCCCAATCCATAAACCTTAAATCCCAAATAAAAAATTCGAAATCAACAAACCCTATACCATATTTTTGAAAAATAATAATTTTAACCCTAAACTTTGACCCACATATATAACAATAAATCCGCAACCCCAAATCAAAAATTCCAAATCCCAAACCCTTACAACCTATTTCAAAATAATTTAACCCTAAACCTAATTACATAAATATAACCCTAAACCCTAAACTATGAACCCAAAACCCGAAACCTTAAATCTCAAATCCCAAAAACCTAAATATTTTTTTGAAAAGTAAAATTTTTAACCCCAAACCTTAACCCACAAATATAAGCCTATCCATTAAACCTTGAACCCAAAATCCAAAGTCCCAAAACAATATGCCCTATTTTAAAAAATAATAATTTTTACTCTAAACCACAAATCCCAAATCCTTTCACCGTTATTAGGAAAATAATAATTTTAACCCTAAACATTAACCAAAAAATATAACCCTAAATAATAAAACTTAAACCACAAGTCTCAAATCCCAAACCCTTGCAACCTATTTTGAAAAAGAATAATTTTTACCCTAAACCTAAACGCACCAATGTAACCATAAACAATAAATCCCAAATCCGAAATCCCAAAACCTTTATAAAAATAATAATTTTAACCCTATATCATAACTCGCAAAAGAGGCCCTACACCCTAAACCATAAACCCTAAATCCTAAATCTCAAAACCCTAAATCATATTTAGAAAAATAAATTTTTTAACCTTAAACCTTAACCCCCAAATTTAACCCCATTCCCTAGTCCCTTAAACTCAAATATAACCTCAATCCATTAACCTTAAATTTCAAATTAAAAAAATCCAAATCAACAACTCCTAGACCCTATATTGAATATTAACAATTTTAACCCTAAACTTTGACCCACATATATAACAATAAATCTACAACCATAAATCACAAATGCCAAATCCCAACCACGACAACCTATTTAAAAATAATTTAACCCTACACCTAAATATATAAATATAACCCTAAACCCTAAACTACGAACCCAAAACCCTCAACCATAAATCTCAAATCCCAAAATCCTAAATCCTTTTTTGAAAAGTAAAATTTTTAACCCTAAACCATAACCCGTAAATACAAGCTTAACAATTAAATCTTAAACAAAAAATCCAAAATCCCAAAACCAAATGCCCTATTTGAAAAAATAATAATTTTAACACTAAACCCCAAATCCCAAATCCTTTCACCGTATTTAGAAAAATAATAAATTTAACCCTAAACATTAACCTACAAATCTAACCCTAAATAATAAACCTTAAACCACAAGTCTCAAATCCCAAACCTTGCAACCTATTTTGAAAAAGAATAATTTTTACCCTAAACCTAAACGCACCAATATAAGCATAAACAATAAATCCCAAATGTGAAATCCCAAAACCTTTATAAAAATAATAATTTTAACCGTAAATCATAACCCAAAAAGAAACCCTACACCCTAAACCATAAACCCTAAATCCTAAATCTCAAAATCCTAAATCATATTTAGAAAAATAAATTTTTTATCCCTAAACCTTAACCCCCAAATATAACCCGAATCCATAGACCTTAAATCCAAAATATAACCCCAATCCATAAACCTTAAACCCCAAATAAAAAAATCCAAATCAACAAACCCTATACCCTATTTTTGAAAAATAATAATTTTAACCCTAAACTTTGACCCACATATATAACAATAAATCTACAACCACAAATCACAAATGCCAAATCCCAACCCACGACAACCTATTTAAAAATAATTTAACCCTACACCTAAATACATACATATAACCCTAAACCCTAAACTACAAACCCAAAACCCTCAACCATAAATCTCAAATCCCAAAATCCTAAATCCTTTTTTGAAAAGTAAAATTTTTAACCCTAAACCATAACCCAGAAATATAAGCTTAACAATTAAATCTTAAACAAAAAATCCAAAATCCCAAAACCATATGCCCTATTTGAAAAAATAATAATTTTAACTCTAAACCCCAAATCCCAAATCCTTTCACCGTATTTAGAAAAATAATAATTTTAACCCTAAACATTAACCTACAAATATAACCCTAAATAATAAACCTTAAACCACAAGTCTCAAATCCCAAACCTTGCAACCTATTTTGAAAAAGAATAATTTTTACCCTAAACCTGAATGCACCAATATAAGCATAAACAATAAATCCCAAATGCGAAATCCCAAAACCTTTATAAAAATAATAATTTTAACCGTAAATCATAACCCAAAAAAGAAACCCTACACCCTAAACCATAAACCCTAAATCCTAAATCTCAAAACCCTAAATCATATTTAGAAAAATAAATTTTTTATCCCTAAACCTTAACCCCAAATATAACCCGAATCCATAGACCTTAAATCCAAAATATAACCCCAATCCATAAACCTTAAACCCCAAATAAAAAAATCCAAATCAACAAACCCTATACCCTATTTTGAAAAATAATAATTTTAACCCTAAACTTTGACCCACATATATAACAATAAATCTACAACCACAAATCACAAATGCCAAATCCCAACCCACGACAACCTATTTAAAAATAATTTAACCCTACACCTAAATACATACATATAACCCTAAACCCTAAACTACAAACCCAAAACCCTCAACCATAAATCTCAAATCCCAAAATCCTACATCCTTTTTTGAAAAGTAAAATTTTTAACCCTAAACCATAACCCGTAAATATAAGCTTAACAATTAAATCTTAAACAAAAAATCCAAAATCCCAAAACCATATGCCACTATTTGAAAAAATAATAATTTTAACTCTAAACCCCAAATCCCAAATCCTTTCACCGTATTTAGAAAAATAATAATTTTAACCCTAAACATTAACCTACAAATATAACCCTAAATAATAAACCTTAAACCACAAGTCTCAACTCCCAAACCCTTGCAACCTATTTTGAAAAAAATAATTTTTACCATAAACCTAAACGCACCAATATAACCATAAACTATAAATCCCAAATCCGAAATCCCAAAACCTTTATAAAAATAATAATTTTAACCCTAAAGCATAACCCAGAAAAGAAACGCTACAACCTAAACCTTAAATCATAAATCTCAAAACCCTAAATCATATTTAGAAAAATAAATTTTTTATCCCTAAACCTTAACTCCCAAATATAACCCCAATCCATAGACCTTAAATCCCAAATATAACCCCAATCCATAAACCTTAAACCCCAAATAAAAAAATCCAAATCAACAAACCCTATACCCTATTTTGAAAAATAATAATTTTTACCCTAAACTTTGACCCACATATATAACAATAAATCTACAACCACAAATCACAAATGCCAAATCCCAACCCACGACAACCTATTTAAAAATAATTTAACCCTACACCTAAATACATAAATATAACCCTAAACCCTAAACTACGAATCCAAAACCCTCAACCATAAATCTCAAATCCCAACATCCTAAATCCTTTTTTGAAAAGTAAAATTTTTAACCCTAAACCATAACCCAGAAATATAAGCTTAACAATTAAATCTTAAACAAAAAATCCAAAATCCCAAAACCATATGCCCTATTTGAAAAAATAATAATTTTAACTCTAAACCCAAAATCCCAAATCCTTTCACCGTTTTTAGAAAAATAATAATTTTAACCCTAAACCTTAACCTACAAATATAACCCTAAATAATAAACCTTAAACCACAAGTCTCAACTCCCAAACCCTTGCAACCTATTTTGAAAAAAATAATTTTTACCCTAAACCTAAACGCACCAATATAACCATAAACAATAAATCCCAAATCCGAAATCCCAAAACCTTTATAAAAATAATAATTTTAACCCTAAATCATAACCCACAAAAGAAACCCTACTCCCTAAACTATAAACCCTAAATCCTAAATCTCAAAACCCTAAATCATATTGAGAAAAATAAATTTTTTATCCCTAAATCTTAACCCCCAAATATAACCCCAGTCCATAGAGCTTAGATCCCAAATATAACTCCATTCCATAAACCTTAATCCCAAATAAAAAATTCAAAATCAACAAACCCTATACCATATTTTGAAAAATAATAATTTTAACCCTAAACTTTGACCCACATATATAACAATAAATCCACAACCCCAAATCAAAAATTCCAAATCCCAAACCGCTTACAACCTATTTAAAAATAATTTAACCCTAAACCTAATTACATAAATATAACCTTAAACCCTAAACTATGAACCCAAAACCCAAAACCTTAAATCTCAAATCCCAAAAACCTAAATACTTTTTTGAAAAGTAAAAATTTTAACCCCAAACCTTAACCCACAAATATAAGCCTAACCATTAAACCTTAAACCCAAAATCCAAAATCCCAAAACCATATGCCCTATTTTAAAAAATAATAATTTTTACTCTAAACCACAAATCCCAAATCCTTTCACCGTAATTAGGAAAATAATAATTTTAACCGTAAACATTAACCTAAAAATATAACTCTAAATAATAAAACTTAAACCACAAGTCTCAAATCCCAAACCCTTGCAACCTATTTTGAAAAAGAATAATTTTTACCCTAAACCTAAACGCACCAATATAACCATAAACAATAAATCCCAAATCCGAAATCCCAAAACCTTTATAAAAATAATAATTTTAACCCTAAATCATAACCCACAAAAGAAACCCTACACCCTAAACCATAAACCCTAAATCCTAAATCTCAAAGCCCTAAATCATATTTAGAAAAATAAATTTTTTATCCCTAAACCTTAACCCCCAAATATAACCCCAATCCATAGACCTGAAATCCCAAATATAACCCCAATCCATAAACCTTAAACCCCAAATAAAAAAAATCCAAATCAACTAACCCTATACCTGATGAGTGCTCAAAAAGCACTAAAATAACCATGATTTTATGCGTATTAATTGATTAAAAATATATATATTTATATGTTTTATCATATATTTATATAAATTTGTCTTTATTGGAATCACGGGTATTATTATTGTTTTTCAGGTATTTTGGCTTAAAAACGCAATTTAAAGACTCAAAGAAGAATACTTGAAGCAATACATCACAAATATATTAATAAATAAGTGGGAAAAGGTCAACAAACATGGAAAAATTGGACAAAAAGGGTCGAAAAGGTCAAAAATGTAAAAAAGAAGGAAATCGCACATGGCTTGACCAAGGCTTCACAAATTTGCGCCCCAACTTAAGCCACACGCGCCCCATGCTTCATGTCAGCGTTGACACTCCCATCCGCGCCAGTAGCAAATGACGCGCGCCCAACGCGTTTTCACCCCATTTTTCACGAGCAGCAGCCCCTGTGACGTCATGCTAACGTCATTGATGACCTCACCATTTCCATTACACGTTTTTTAATTTTTTAATATTTTTTTTAATATTTTTTTACTCATTTTTTCTCTCCATCCTCACCAATAAATACCCCCCTTCCATTCACTTCAAATCACACCTTCAAAACTCACTTCTCTCTTCTTTCTTAGTTTTAGAGTTCTTCCTTCTTTGGGAAGAACTAGTTATGTTTTTGTAATTTTTTAGCTTTTTGATTCAATAAATGGGAGTGTAAATTCCGCTTGGAGTTTTTCTAGCAACGGGAATGGCATCGAAGTACTGTAAGGATTTTATTTTCTTTGCAGTTATTTTTTATGCTTTATTCTTACATGTTATATTTAATTTGTCTGTGATTAAATTTAGCTGTGCTAGCTGTTTGTAAACATGATATAATAATAACGTTGTTATGCTTGCGAAATATTAAATAGGTAAAAATCTCTAAAATGAATTGATTTTATTTTTATTCAAGATTTTATATTAAGAATGTTAGAGAGAAACATATTATTTTTCATTACAAACTTAAATTTGAAAATTAGATTTTAAGGTTTAGTTATCCGGTCTAATTTAGAATAGTGCTCTTTTATTTGTTGGTACAATCGCCCGGTAGTTAGAGTGAAGCTCTATTTCAAAAGTTTTTATAAGAATTATTATCTGAAAATGTATTGACAACATGTTTTCAGTAGTAGTTTTAAAACTTGAAAGTTAGTACTCGGATAACTAAATTCTTAGGTTTAATTTGGACACCTTGAATAAAGTTTAAACTGTCTAACCTCACCAAAGGTGGCATTTAAATGGTTCATTTTCAATCTCTTAGAAAAAGGAATTAATTTAATTAACCAAATTAGTTATCAACCCCACCCATAGGTGTTAATTGATTTGTTTAGTTAACAAAGAATATCTAACCCCACCAAAGGTGGTATTCATACAAAAAAGGGAGAATCAATAAATATCAATTCATATCTTTAATAACCTAGATAATACGAGCAAGCATAATTAACTTAGTTATTATATCGATAAATACTCCATTATTTATAAAAGATAAAATTTGCATGAATGTTTATTGAATCTATGTTTAATTTTCTGTTTTTAGATTAAAAACACAAAACCCCAAAATATCGTGACAGGATGTTTAGGATTTAATTTCGTTTTTAAAAGTTTGAATAATAAATTAAAAACCACATACATTCCTTCCTTAGATCGATCTTGGGAGTATACTATCATTTTCTACGAAATGATTCGTGCACTTGCGAGAGTTTTATAAATATAAAACCAAAGTATTGGCACGATCGGCGATGCCGGTTTTCGTTCATCAAATTATTTGGCGATCACGATTCTGCTCATCAAGTTTTTGGCGCCGTTGCCGGGGAAGGAATAGCGTTTTTAATTTATTTATCAAAATTTTAAAAATATTTTTGTGTTGTAAATAATTGTGATTTTTTTTTTTAAAAAATAAAAAAATAAAAAAATTTAATCAAATTTCAAATTTCATACGAAATAAAAATAAATAAATAAAAAAAAAATAAATAAATAAAAAAAAAAAAAAAAAATTAATTATAGCATAAATAGTAATATAATTTAGAAATTTGAAATTTGAAGTAAAAAGTTTTTACCGTTAATGAATAGTAAAAAAAATTAAAAAAAAAGAAAAAAAAAGAACATTTTTAATAAAAATTTTACCGTGAATAATAAAATAATTTAAAATTTGAAATTTGAAAAAAAAAATTACCGTTCATGAATAGTAAAAAAATTAAAAAAAAAACATTTCAAAAATTTTAAGTTAAAAAATAAAACAAACAAATAAAAAAATAAATAAAAAAATAAAAAAATAAAAAAATAAAAATAAAAATAAAAAAATAAAAAAAAATAAAAAAATAAAACCAAAATTTTAATTTGTTTTTTAGTTTAATTTTTACTATTTTTTTTATTTATTTTAAATCATAATTTTATTTTTTTATTTTCTTTTACCTTTTTCAATTTTTTTATTATTTTTATTTTTCTTTCTTTAGCTATTTTTTTTCTTCTTGATTTTTAGTTAACTTACTTAACTTAGTTTTTCTTTCACTAACTTAATTAACTTAGATTTTTTTTAACATGAACTTAGGTTTTTACTTAAATTTTCATTAACTTAATTAACTTAGTTTTTTTATTTTACTTCACTTAACATAATTAGCTTAGATTTTTTACTTCACTTAACTTAATTAACTTAGATTTTTTTTAACTTAACTTAATTAACTTAGATTTTTTTTAACTTAACTTAATTAACTTAGATTTGTTTTACTTCACTTAACTTAATTAACTTTTTTTAAACTTAGATTTTCATTAACTTAGATTTTTACTTAACTTAATTTAATTAACTTAATAGCATGAAAAGTAAAGATCTAAGGGAGTTCTGTCTAGGAGACTAGTTCTTGGAAGCCTTTGTGCCACTAGTCTTTCCTGGGAACGTTGTTCTGTCTAGGAGGATGGTTTTTAAGGAGCCTTTGCACCACCATTCTTTCCTAGGAGCACTCTTGGTTAATACTGATTATGTTATTTTTTTCTTAAAAAAAAAAACAAAAATTTCTGAACTATCTCCAAAATTTTAAAATTTTAATTACAATCTAAGGAGCTAGTTTCTTTGTTTAATCTAGGTACAATTGTGTTTTTATGCCTTAATTATTTGATTTGTACCTAGATGTGGGTTATCTAAAACTCAAAATATGCCTCTAGTTTTAAGTACAGAAAGAAATCTGAAAATCAATAGGGCATGACTGAAAAAGTATAGGTAGACAACCTTGTCTTACCTGCAGGTTTGATTGACTCAATGATGAGGGGACATTGAGTTTACTTAAAATGCAATCCCCAAGTTACGTCTTGCTAAGACGTTAAACTAAGCGCTGGATGGGAGGCAACCCATCATTTTAGGTAATTTTCTTTTATTTCTTTTATTTACTTAATTATTTCATTTTAATTACATGTGAATAATTTTTAAATTGTTAAAACTAAAAATATTTGTTGAGATGTTAGAAGTTCACAGCAATCTGTCTGTATACACTTTAATGATGAATATGATGGATGCACCTGCATTTTCCATTACTACTTGCACTTTCTCAAGAAATAGGTAATCTTTCTTCTCTTTTCTCTTTATCTTTAATTTACAGTTGTTACATTGAGGACAATGTAAGTTCTAGGTTGGGGGTGGTGAAAAGTTACCATGCTTAATTAAAAAAAAAAGTTTTAACAATTTAAAAATAAAAAAAAATTAAAAAAAAATATACTTTTTCATTTTTTGTGTGTTTGGTTTTATTTCTATTTTGTGTGATTTAGTAATTTTTGGAATAAAAAAAAATTTTCACAAAAATTTATCTTTTCTTTAAATCAAATTTAAGTAAATAGTCTTTTGTACTGTTAGATTAATTTTTTGAAAACATATCATGAAATATTTTGTAATTATTTTTGATAATTAGTTAGTTTTTGTCATAATTAGTATTTCTTGATAAGATGTAGAAATTATATTAAACCCAAAATCGGTGTTTATGAGTTTTTTTTTTAGTGGAGACTACCTTTGTGAGATATAATTTGAGCCTAATTTCCTTTATTCAGAGTGAAATATATATTTTTTCTACTCCAAACACATTTCTTATTTCTTCAAATTTTTAGATGATCTCTATAGGTATTAGCATTGAATGTATGAATTTTGTTTTTCTCATTTTAATAGAGTATCCTATATTTTTGATTATTATTTTTGCTTAGATTAAATGATTTGAGTAGAAGTTGATAGTATATGCTTATATCTCATTTATGCATGACTACTACAAAAACAAAAAGACATATCTGGGGTTACCTAAACCAAGATCAAACAGAAAAGCCACAAAATTAACCACTCACCAAAATCCAAAATATATACAATCTGTACATGGGTTGACTCTCTAAAATACATATATTGAGAAATATCTTCAGAAAAAAATAGAGAGATAAAGAATATATAGTATAATCTACATACTATAACCCACATTGCCTACAAAGTTGTGAGTAAAGGCTAATTACAAAAAAGGATATAGGAAATAATTCCCTAAAAAGTCATTGCACTCTCTTCATTTGTAAAAGGCATATATCTTGAAATTCTTTCTTAATGAGTTTGATTTATGCATGAAAATAATTTTTATATATGATATCTTTATAATTTATACATTTGATTCCTTTCATGAGATCAATGTTAAAATAACACTTTGAGCCTTTATTCTTTATACATATGCGAACATATTAGTTCATTTATATACATCAACTCTTTCGCATATAAATTAGTATGAGTGTTTGAACCCATAGGATTCAGTGTTTTGAGAGTATTGACTTGTGAGGAATAGAGTCGAAGCGAATTCTGATTCATGACACTGAAATTGGGTGAAATTAAATTGATACATTTTTGATATGAAATATGAAAATGATTTTCGACTAATTATTATAATAAATCATGATTGTTTAAAGAGATTAAAATAACTTATGCTTTGGATTTTAATTATGATCTTAAAGGAGATTAAATAGTATGAGACATTTTTGTGAGATGTTGTTAATTTGTGATTTTGTTGTAAATTTAATTTTTAAGTTGTTTGTTTTCATTGTTTCTTTTGTTTTTACATTTAGTTCAATGTTTGTGGGTATCATTACTGAAAACCCTCACGAGACTCAAACTCGTCCACTAGGGCAACCTAGGGGTTTAAAGGCTTGTTGCATAGGCTAAATGCAACCGTGTCAATCCACGGAAGTGATTTAGGATAGTTTAATTTTTAGTTTTTATCGCTTCTCTTGCTAAGGGACTAGCAAGAAGCTGGTTGGGGGTTGTGATGAGTGCTCAAAAAGCACTAAAATAACCATGATTTTATGCACATTAATTGATTAAAAATATATATATTTATATGTTTTATCATATATTTATATAAATTTGTCTTTTTTGGAATCACGGGTATTATTATTGTTTTTCAGGTATTTTGGCTTAAAAACGCAATTTAAAGACTCAAAGAAGAATACTTGAAGCAATACATCACAAATATATTAATAAATAAATGGGAAAAGGTCAACAAACATGGAAAAATTGGACAAAATGGGTCCAATTAATGTGCACTATTCACGCGCGCCGAGCTGCGCGCAGCGCCCAGCAACGCGCCCAACGCGTTTTCACCCCATTTTTCAGGTGCAGCAGCCCCTGTGATGTCATGCTGACGTCATTGATGACGTCATTTTTTCTCTCCATCCTCACCTATAAATACCCCCTTCCATTCACTTCAAATCACACCTTCAAAACTCACTTCTCTCTTCTTTCTTAGTTTTAGAGTTCTTCCTTCTTTGGGAAGAACTAGTTATGTTTTTGTAATATTTTAGCTTTTTGATTCAATAAATGGGAGTGCAAATTCCGCTTGGAGTTTTCCTAGCAACGGGAATTGCATCGAAGTACTGTAAGGATTTTATTTTCTTTGCAGTTATTTTTTATGATTTATTCTTACATGTTATATTTAATTTGTCTGTGATTAAATTTAACTGTGCTAGCTGTTTGTAAACATGATATAATAATAACGTTGTTATGCTTGCGAAATATTAAATAGGTAAAAATCTCTAAAATGAATTGATTTTATTTTTATTCAAGATTTTATATTAAGAATGTTAGAGAGAAATATATTATTTTTCATTACAAACTTAAATTTGAAAATTAGATTTTAAGGTTTAGTTATCCGGTCTAATTTAGAGTAGTGCTCTTTTATTTGTTGGTACAATCGCCCGGTAGTTAGAGTGAAGCTCTATTTCAAAAGTTTTTATAAGAATTATTATCTGAAAATGTATTTACAACATGTTTTCAGTAGTAGTTTTAAAACTTGAAAGTTAGTACTCGGATAACTAAATTCTTAGGTTTAATTTGGACACCTTGAATAAAGTTTAAACTGTCTAACCGCACCAAAGGTGTCATTTAAATGGTTCATTTTCAATCTCTTAGAAAAAGGAATTAATTTAATTAACCAAATTAGTTATCAACCCCACCCATAGGTGTTAATTGATTTGTTTAGTTAACAAAGAATATCTAACCCCACCAAAGGTGGTATTCATACAAAAAAGGGAGAATCAATAAATATCAATTCATATCTTTAATAACCTAGATAATACGAGCAAGCATAATTAACTTAGTTATTATATCCATAAATACTCCACTATTTATAAAAGATAAAATTTGCATGAATGTTTATTGAATCTATGTTTAATTTTCTGTTATTAGATTAAAAACACAAAACCCCAAAATATCGTGACAGGATGTTTAGGATTTAATTTCGTTTTTAACAGTTTGAATAATAAATTAAAAACCACATACATTCCTTCCTTAGATCGACCTTGGGAGTATACTATCATTTTCTACGAAATGATTCGTGCACTTGCGAGAGTTTTATAAATATAAAACCAAAGTATTGGCAGGATCGGCGATGCTGGTTTTCGTTCATCAAGTTTTCGTTCATCAAGTTTTCGTTCATCAAAGTATTTGGCGATCACGATTCTGCTCAACAATACCCTATTTTGAAAAATAATAATTTTAACCCTAAACTTTGACCCACATATATAACAATAAATCTACAACCATAAATCACAAATGCCAAATCCCAACCCCTAACAACCTATTTAAAAATAATTTAACCCTACACCTAAATACATAAATATAACCCTAAACCCTAAACTACGAACCCAAAACCCTCAACCATAAATCTCAAATCCCAAAATCCTAAATGCTTTTTTGAAAAGTAAAATTTTTAACCCTAAACCTTAACCCGCAAATATAAGCCTAACAATTAAATCTTAAACAAAAAATCCAAAATCCCAAAACCCATATGCCCTATTTGAAAAAATAATAATTTTAACTTTAAACCCCAAATCCCAAATCCCAAATCCTTTCACCGTATTTAGAAAAATAATAATTTTAACCCTAAACATTAACCTACAAATATAACCCTAAATAATAAACCTTAAACCACAAGTCTCAAATCCCAAACCCTTGCAACCTGTTTTGAAAAAAATAATTTTTACCCTAAACCTAAACCCCCCAATATAACAATAAACAATAAACCCCAAATCCCAAAACCCTTAGAAAAATAATAATTTTAACCCTAAACCATAACCCACAAAAGAAACCCTACACCCGAAACCATAAACCCTAAATCCTAAATCACAAAACCCTAAATAATATTGAGAAAAATAAATTTTTTATCCCTAAACCTTAACCCCAAAATATAACCCCAATCCATAGACCTTGGATCCCAAATATAACCCCAATCCATAAACCTTAAATCCCAAATAAAAAATTCGAAATCAACAAAACCTATACGCTATTTTGAAAAATAATAATTTTAACCCTAAACTTTGACCCACATATATAACAATAAATCCACAACCCCAAATCAAAAATTCCAAATCCCAAACCCTTACAACCTATTTAAAAATAATTTAACCCTAAACCTAATTACATAACTATAAACCTAAACCCTAAACTATGAACCCAAAAACCTAAATACTTTTTTGAAAAGTAAAATTTTTTACCCCAAACCTTAACCTACAAATATAAGCCTAACCATTAAACCTTAAATCCAAAATCCAAAATCCCAAAACCATATGCCCTATTTTAAAAAATAATAATTTTAACTCTAAACCACAAATCCCAAATCCTTTCACCGTATTTAGGAAAATAATAATTTTAACCCTAAACATTAACCTAAAAATATAACCCTAAATAATAAAACTTAAACCACAAGTCTCAAATCCCAAACCCTTGCAACCTATTTTGAAAAAGAATAATTTTTACCCTAAACCTAAACGCACCAATATAACCATAAACAATAAATCCCAAATCCGAAATCCCCAAAACTTTTATAAAAATAATAATTTTAACCCTAAATCATAACCCACAAAAGAAACCCTACACCCTAAACCATAAACCCTAAATCCTAAATCTCAAAACCCTAAATCATATTTAGAAAAATAATTTTTTTATCCCTAAACCTTAACCCCCAAATATAACCCCAATCCATAGACCTTAAATCCCAAATATAACCCCAATCCATAAACCTTAAACCCCAAATAAAAAAATCAAAATCACCAAACCCTATACCCTATTTTGAAAAATAATAATTTTAACCCTAAACTTTGACCCACATATATAATAATAAATCTACAACCACAAATCACAAATGCCAAATCCCAACCCTTGACAACCTATTTAAAAATAATTTAACCTTACACCTAAATACATAAATATAACCCTAAACCCTAAACTACAAACCCAAAACCCTCAACCATAAATCTCAAATCCCAAAATCCTAAATCCTTTTTTGAAAAGTAAAATTTTTAACCCTAAACCATAACCCACAAATATAAGCCTAACCATTAAACCTTAAACCCAAAATCCAAAATCCCAAAACCATATGCCCTATTTTAAAAAATAAGAATTTTAACTCTAAACCCCAAATCCCAAATCTTTTCACCGTATTTAGAAAAATAATAATTTTAACCCTAAACATTAACCTACAAATATAACCCTAAATAATGAACCTTAAACCACAAGTCTCAAATCCGAAACCCTTGCAACCTATTTTGAAAAATAATAATTTTTACCCTAAACCTAAACCCACCAATATAACCATAAACAATAAACCCCAAATCCAAAATCCCAAAACCCTTAGAAAAATAATAATTTTAACCATAATTCTTTATAACAATATCACAAGTAGCACTTACCTTACAACATCCATCAATTTCTCCATCTCCTTAGAGTTTGATTTTCTTCTTATAGCAGTTATATTATTTTGTTAGTTAATGTAGTGAAATTTGGTATATGTTAAACCTGAAGTTCTTGAATAAATGCTAGAAAATCTTGTTTGACTATATATTGGGATATTTGGTAATATTACATTATCCCATGTTTGGTTGACTGGAATGAAATGGAATTAGAATTAATTGTATCCAAATTTTTGTTTAACTGATCTGAAAAGTTGGAAATATAAATATGATGATCGTGAGTATATATGTCAATATGATGATCGTGAGTTTAAATTTACTGAAAACGGACTTAAAATTTCAACACTTTCAACATGGACAACAGAATGGAATGGAACAGAATAAAAGAAGGAATTAGTATTATAGCTTTTGGAATAACATTGTAATAAAAGAAGGAATTAGTATTATAGCTTTTGGAATAAAAGAAGGAATCAATATTATAACATTTGGAATGAAAGAAGGAATCAGTATTATAACATTTGACTAAATGTAAACCAAATACCGTGATACTGAATCTTTCTTTGATAGTTGTGGTCAAACCAAACAAAACTACTTCCATTACATAGCCATTCCTATTCCATTCTATTATCAATGTCGAAAGTGTTCAAATTTGAAGTCCACGTTCAGCAAATTTAAACTTAGGACCATCGTATTGAGATGTCTACTCAACAATAGGAGATTGTGTAAAGGCAATATAACATTACCCAACGTTTGGTTGAATGAAATGAAATGCAATAAGAATTAATTCCTTCCAATTTTATGTTTGGATGGCCTGAAAAGTGGAAATAGAATATAATCGATTACTAAACAAGAATCAATCATAATTCCTTCTAACCCTGTAAGGAATCATAATTTCATCTTAATATTTTTTTATAATTTTAGCCAAACCTTAAATATTACACTAAACATTATGCCCTAATTCCCAAACCCAAAAACCCAAAACATTAAATGCAAAGCCCTATTTAAAAAAAAATAATTTTAACCTCAAACCTTAACTAACAAAATATAATCAAAAATCCTAAACCATAAACGTCAAATCCTAAATCCGAAAACCATAAACCTTATTTAGAAAAATAATAATTTTAACTTTAAACCATAACACATAAATCAACTCTAATCCCTAAACAATAAACATCAAATCCAAAATCCCAAATCCTAAAACCCTACACCCAATTTAGAAAAATTATAATTTTAACCCTAAACCTTGACATAAAAATATAACCCTAAAACACATATCCCAAATCCTAAATCCCAAAATCCCAAATCCAAAACCTCAAAACCCTAGACTGTATTTAGAAAAATAGTATATTTTATTTTCACGTAAGAATAATTTAGAAAAATAGTGCATTAAATAATGTATTTTGTCTAATGAAAAAATAATAATTAAATGATATTATTTAAATTTTACTGAATATAGAAATATTATTGTAGTATATAGTGTTTTCCATTCATTTCCAATTATAAACCAAATACAATGATACCGATTCTTTCTTTTATAGCAATGGTTAGAAGAAACAAAGCTGTTTAGATTCCATGGCCATTCCCATTCCTATTCCGATTCTAATTTGTAATCCATGTCGAAAGTGTTGAAATTTTATGTCCACGAACAGCAAATTTAAACTCATGATGATCATATTTAGATGTTTACTCAACAATAAGAGATCATCTAAGGTAATATAATATTACCCAATGGTTGGTTTACTAGAATGAAATGCAATAAGAAATAATTCCTCCCAATTTTATGTTTGGTTAGCCTGAAAAGTAGGAATAGAAAGGAATCGATTACTAAAAGAGAAGGAATCATAATTCCTTCTCACCCCTTAAGGAATCATTACTCCATTCCCATCTCATATGTTGTTTTTCAAATTTAGCCAAACCCCAAATATTACACTAAACATTAGGCCCTAAATCCTAAACCCTAAACCCTAATACCCAATAAACTAAACACGAAACCCTATTTATAAAATAATAAATTTAACCCTAAACCTTAACTGACAAATATAACCATAAATCTAAAAGCCTAAACTTCAAATCTCAAATCCCAAAACAGTAAACACGTTTTAGAAAAATAATAATTTTAACCTTAAACCTTATCACATAAATACAACCCTACACAGTAGGCAATAAACATCAAATCCAAAATCCTAAATCCTAGAACCCTACACCCTAGTTAGAAAAATTATAATTTTAACCCTCAACCTTAACCTACAAATATAACCCTAAAACACAAATCCCAAATACAAAACAACAAAAACATGACCCGTATTTAAAAAAAATAATTTTAATAATATATTTTATTTTTAAGTAATAATTATTACCAAACATAGTGCATTAAATAATGTATTTTATCTAACGAAAAAATAATAAATTCAATGACATTACTTAAATTTTACTAAATATAGGAATATTATGGTAATATATAATATTTTCAATTCACTTTCAATTGTAAACCAAATATTGTGATACTGATTCCTTCTTTGATAGCAATGGTCAAAACAAACAAAATTGTTTCAATTCCATAGTTCTTCCCATTCCCAATCAAATTCCATTGCATTATCCAGGTCAAAAGTGTTCAAATTTAAAGTCCACGGTCAACAAAAATTGAACTCATGATCATCTTATTGAGATGTTTACTCAACAGTAGGAGATTGTGTAAAAGTTATATAACATTACCCAATGTTTGGTTGAATAGAATGAAATGATATAAGAATTAATTCCTTCCAATTTTATGTTTGGATGGCCTGAAAAGGGGAAATAGAATGAAATCGATTAGTAACGAGAAGCAATCATAATTACTTCTCACCCTATAAGGAATCTTGATTCCATTGCTACCTTAATTTGTTTATAATTTTACCCAAACCCTAAATAAAACACTAAACATTCAGCAATATATCGCAAACCTTAAAACCCAAAACAATAAAAGCAAGACCTTATTTATTGAAATAATAATTTTAACCCCAAACATTAACTAACAAATATAGCCATATATCTTAAACCTTAAACGTCAAATTCTAAATCCCAAAACCATAAACCCAATTTAGAAAAATAATAATTTTAACCTTAAACCTTAACACATGTATACAACCCTAATCCCTAAACAATAAACATTAAATACAAAATCCCAAATATTAATACACTACACCGTATTTAGAAAAATTATAATTTTAACCCAAAAACGAAAATCCCAAATTCCAAATCCAAAACCACAAAAACCTAACCCGTATGTAGAAAAATAATAATTTTAATATTATATTTTATTTTTAAGTAATAATTATTACCAAACATAGTGCATTAAATAATGTATTTTATCTAACGAAAAAATAATAAATTAAATTATATTATTTAAATTTTACTAAATATAGGAATATTATGGTAATATATAATATTTTCAATTCACTTTCAATTTAAAACCAAATACTGTGATACTGAATCCTTATTTGATAGCAATGGTCAAAACAAACAAAATTGTTTCAATTCCATAGCCATTCCCATTCCCAATCAAATTCCATTCCAATTCCCAATCAAATTCCATTCCATTATCCAGGTTAAAAGTGTTCAAATTTAGAGTCCATGGTCAACAAAATTGAACTCATGATCATCTTATTGAGATGTTTACTCAACACTAGGAGATTGTGAAAGGTAATATAACATTACCCAATGTTTGGTTGAATAGAATAAAATGCTATAAGAATTAATTCCTTCCAATTTTATGTTTGGATGGCTTGAAAAGGGGAAATAGAATGAAATCGATTAGTAACGAGAAGCAATCATAATTACTTCTCACACTATAAGGAATCTTGATTCCATTGCTACCTTAATTTGTTTATAATTTTACCCAAACCCTAAATAAAACACTAAACATTCAGCAATATATCGCAAACCTTAAAACCCAAAACAATAAAAGCAAGACCTTATTTATTGAAATAATAATTTTAACCCCAAACCTTAACTAACAAATATAACCATAAATCCTAAACCCTAAACGTCAAATCCTAAATCCCAAAACCATAAACCCTATTTAGAAAAATAATAATTTTAACCTTAAACCTTAACACATAAATACAACCCTAATATCCCTAAACAATAAACATCAAATCCAAAATCCCAAATATTAATACACTACACCGTATTTAGAAAAATTATAATTTTAACCCAAAAACGAAAATCCCAAATTCCAAATCCAAAACCACAAAAACCTAACCCGTATGTAGAAAAATAATAATTTTAATATTTTATTTTATTTTTAAGTAATAATTATTACCAAACATAGTGCATTAAATAATGTATTTTATCTAACGAAAAAATAATAAATTAAATTATATTATTTAAATTTTACTAAATATAGGAATATTATGGTAATATATAATATTTTCAATTCACTTTCAATTTTAAACCAAATACTGTGATACTGAATCCTTATTTGATAGCAATGGTCAAAACAAACAAAATTATTTCAATTCCATAGCCATTCCCATTCCCAATCAAATTCCATTCCATTATCCAGGTCAAAAGTGTTCAAATTTAGAGTCCATGGTCAACAAAATTGAACTCATGATCATCTTATTGAGATGTTTACTCAACACTAGGAGATTGTGAAAGGTAATATAACATTACCCAATGTTTGGTTGAATAGAATAAAATGCTTTAAGAATTAATTCCTTCCAATTTTATGTTTGGATGGCCTGAAAAGGGGAAATAGAATGAAATCGATTAGTTACGAGAAGCAATCATAATTACTTCTCACCCTGTAAGGAATCTTGATTCCATTGCTACCTTAATTTGTTTATAATTTTACCCAAACCCTAAATAAAACACTAAACATTCAGTAATATATCGCAAACCTTAAAACCCAAAACAATAAAAGCAAGACCTTATTTATTGAAATAATAATTTTAACCCAAAACCTTAACTAACAAATATGACCATAAATTCTAAATCCTAAACCTCAAAACCCAAATCCCGAAACCATAAACCCTATTTAGAAAAATAATAATATTAACCTTAAACCTTAACACATGAATACAACCCTAATCCCTAAACAATAAACATTAAATACAAAATCCCAAATCCTAAAACCCTACACCGTTTTTTGAAAAATTATAATTTTAACCCTAAAACAAAAATCCCAAATCCCATATCCAAATCCACAAAAACCTAACCCGTATTTAGAAAAATAATAATTTTAATAATATATTTTATTTTTAAGTTATAATTATTTAGGAAAATAGTGCATTAAATAATGTATTTTGTGTAACCAAAAAATAATAATTAAATGATATAATTTAAAATTTACTGAATATAGGAATATTATGGTAATATATAGTGTTTTCCATTCATTTCCAATTGTAAACCAAATAATGTGATACTGATTCTTTCTTTGATAGTAGTGGTCAAAACAAACAAAATTGTTTCCATTCCATAGCCATTCTTTTTCCCATTCCAATTCCATTCTATTATCCATGTCGAAAGTGTTCAAATTTTAAGTCCATTGTCAGCAAATTTAAGCTCATGATCATCGTATTGAGATGCTTACTCAACAATAGGAGATTGTGTTTTGTTGAATGGATTGAAATGCAATAAGAATTAATTCCTTCCAATTTTATGTTTGGATGGCCTGAAAAGTGTAAACAGAATGAAATCGATTACTAAACGAGAAGCAATTATAATTACTTCTCACCCCGTAAGAAATAATCATTCCATTTCTATCTTAATTTTTTTAAAATTTTAGCCAAACCCCAAATATTATTGTAAACATTCACCCCTAAATACTAAACGTTAAAACCCAAAACATTAAATGCAAAACCCTATTTATTAAAATAATAATTTTTAACCCAAACCTTAACTAACAAATATAACCATATATCCTAAACCTTAAATGTCAAATCCTAAATCCCAAAACCATAAACCCAATTTAGAAAAATAATAATTTTAACCTTAAACCTTAACACATAAATACAACCCTAATCCCTAAACAATAAACATCAAATCCAAAATAACAAATCCTAAAACCCTACACCCTATTTAGAAAAATTATAATTTTAACCCTAAACCTTAACCCACAAATATAACCCTAAAACACAAATCCCAAATCCCAAATCCCAAATCCAAAACCTCAAAACCCTAAACCATATTAAGAAAAATAATAATTTTAATAATATATTTTATTTTTAAGTTATAATTATTTAGGAAAATAGTGCATTAAATAATGTATTTTGTGTAACCAAAAAATAATAATTAAATGATATAATTTAAAATTTACTGAATATAGGAATAGTATGGTAATATATAGTGTTTTCCATTCATTTCCATAGCCATTCCCTTTCCCATTACAATAGTGATATTGATTCTTTCTTTAAGAGCAGTGTTCAAAACAAAAAAAAATTGTTTCCATTCCATAGCCATTCCCTTTCCCATTACCATTACAATCTTATATCCATGTCAAAAGTGTTGAAATTTTATGTCCATTGTTATTAAATTTTAGCTCATGATCATCGTATTGAGATGTTTACTCAACAATAGGAGATTTTGTATAGGTAATATAGCATTACCCAATATTTGGTTGAATAGAATGAAATGCAATAAGAATTAATTCCTTCCTATTTTATGTTTGGATGGCCAGAAAAGTGGAAATATAATGGAATCCATTACTAAACGTGAAGCAATCATAATTACTTCTCACCCCGTAAGGAATCATGATT
Source organism: Hippophae rhamnoides (assembly GCA_033030585.1). Classification (NCBI taxonomy): domain Eukaryota; kingdom Viridiplantae; phylum Streptophyta; class Magnoliopsida; order Rosales; family Elaeagnaceae; genus Hippophae; species Hippophae rhamnoides. Next base: position 45,240,295 of record CM065429.1, on the reverse strand, counting down.
CCATTCCTATCTTTATTTTTCTTATAATTTTAGCCAAACCCCAAATATTACACAAAACATTCAGCCCTATATCCCAAACCATTAAACCCAAAATATTACATACAAAACCCTATTTATTAAAATAATAATGTTAACCCAAACCTTAACTAACAAATATAACTAAAAATCCTAATTCCTAAACGTCAAACCCCAAATCCTAAAACAATAAACTCTATTTAGAAAAATAATAATTCTAACCTAAAACCTTAACACATAAATACAACCCTAATCCCTAAACAATAAATACAAATCCACAATCACAAATCGTAAAACCCTACACCTTATTGAGAAAAATTATAATTTTAACCCTAAACCTTAACCCACAAATATAATCCTAAAATACAAATGATAAATCCCTATATCGCAAATAAAAAACTTCAAAACCCTAAACCATGTTTAGAAAAATAATAATTTTAATAATATTTTTTTTAAGTAATAATTATTAACAAAAATAATGTATTTTTTCTAACGAAAAAATAATAATTAAATGATATAATTTAAAATTTACTAAATATAACAATATTATGGTAATATATAGTGTTTTCCATTCATTTCCAATTGTAAACCAAATAATGTGATACTAATTCCTTCTTTGATAGCAGTGGTCAAAACAAACAAAATTGTTATGTTCCCTAGTCATTCCCTTTCCCTTTCCATTTCCATTCTGATATCCATGTCGAAAGTGTTCAAATTTTAAGTCCATTGTTAGCAAATTTAAGCTCATGATCATTTTATGGATATGTTTAATCAACAATTGGTGATTGTGTAAAGCTAATATAACATTACCCAATGTTTGGTTGAATGGAATGAAATGCAATAAGAATTAATTCTTTCCTACTTTATGTTTGGATGGTTTGAAAAGTGGAGAAAGAATGGAATCGATTACAAAACGAAAAGCAATAATAATTACTTCTCACCCCGTAAGGAATCATCATTCCATTCCTATCTTAATTTTTTTAAAATTTTAGCCAAACCCTAAATATTATAGTAAACATTCACCCCTAAATTCTAAACATTAAAACCCAAAACCTTAAATGCAAAACCCTATTTATTAAAATAATAATTTTAACCCCAAACCATAACTAACAAATATAACCATAAATCTTAAACCCTAAACCTCAAATCCCAAATCCCACAACCATAAATCCTACTTGGAAAAATAATAATTTTAACCATAAACCTTAACACATAAATACAACCCTAATCCATAAACAATAAAATCAAAACCAAAATCCCAAATCCTAAAACCCTACACCCTATTTAGAAAAATTATAATTTTAACCCTAAACCTTAACCCACAAATATAACCCTAAAACACAAATCCCAAATCCCTAAATCACAAATCCAAAACCTCAAAACCCTAAACCATATTTAGAAAAATAATAATTTGAATAATATATTTTATTTTTAACTAATAATTATTTAGAAAAATAGTGCATTAAATAATGTATTTTGTCTAACGAAAAATAATAATTAAATGATATAATTTAAAGTTTACTGAATATAGGAATATTATGGTAATATATAGTGTTTTCCATTAATTTCCAATTGTAAACCAAATATTGTGATACTGATTCTTTCTTTGATAGATGTGGTCAAACCAAAAAATATTGTTTGCATTCCATAGCCATTCCCTTTCCCATTGCAATACCATTCGAATATCCATGTCAAAAGTGTTGAAATTTTATGTCCATTGTTATTAAATTTTAGCACTTGATCATCGTATTGAGATGTTTACTCAACAATAGGAGATTTTGTATAGGTAATATAGCATTACCCAATATTTGGTTGAATAGAATGAAATGCAATAAGAATTAATTCCTTCCTATTTTATGTTTGGATGGCCAGAAAAGTGGAAATATAATGGAATCCATTACTAAACGTGAAGCAATCATAATTACTTCTCACCCCGTAAGGAATCATGATTCCATTCCTATCTTTATTTTTCTTATAATTTTAGCCAAACCCCAAATATTACACTAAACATTCAGCCCTGTATCCCAAACCCTTAAACCCAAAATATTACATACAATAGCCTATTTATTAAAATAATAATGTTAACCCCAAACCTTAACTAACAAATATAACTAAAAATCCTAAACCCTAAACCTTCAACCCCAAATCCAAAAACCATAAAACCTATTTAGAAAAATAATAATACTAACCTAAAACCTTAACACATAAATACAACCCTAATCCCTAAACAATAAATATCAAATCCACAATCACAAATCGTAAAACCCTACACTCTATTGAGAAAAATTATAATTTTAACCCTAAACCTTAACCCACAAATATAATCCTAAAATACAAATGATAAATCCCTAAAACACAAATAAAAAACCTCAAAACCCTAAACCGTATTTAGAAAAATAATAATTTTAATAATATGTTTTATTTTTTAGTAATAATTATTAAGAAAAATAGTACGTTAAATAATGTATTTTCCTAACGAAAACATAATAATGAAACGATATTATTTAAATTTTACTAAATATAGAATATTATGGTAATATATAGTCTTTTACATTCTTTTCCAATTGTAAACCAAATACTATGATACAGATTCTTTCTTTGATAGCAGTGGTAAAAACAAACAAAATTGTTCTGTTCCATAGTCATTCCCTTTCCCTTTCCATTTCCATTCTGTTATCCATGTCGAAAGTGTTCAAATTTTAAGTCCATTGTTAGCAAATTTAAGCTCATGATCATTGTATTGAGATGCTTACTCAACAATAGGAGATTATGTAAAGGTAATATAACATTACCCAATGTTTGGTTGAATGGAATGAAATACAAAAAGAATTAATTATTTCCTACTTTATGTTTGGATGGACTGAAAAGTGGAAAAATAATGGAATCGATTACAAAATGAGAAGCAATTATAATTACTTCTCACCCCGTAAGGAATCATGATTCCAATCCTATCTTAATTTTTTTTATCATTTTAACCAAACCCCAAAATTACCCTAAACATTAAGACCTAAATCCCAAACCCTAAAAACCAAAACAATAAAAGCAAAACCCTATTTCTTAAAATAATAATTTTAACTCCAAACCTTAGCTAAGAAATATAACCATAAATCCTAAACCCTAAAACTCAAACTCAAATCTCAAAACCAAAAACGATATTTAGAAAAATAATAATTTTAACCTTAAACCTTGACACATAAATACAACCCTAATCCTTAAATAATAAACAACAAATCCAAAATCCCAAATCCTAAAACACTAATCCCTATTTAGAAATATTATAATATTAACCCTAAACCTTAACCCACAAACATAACCCTAAAACACAAATCCCAAATCCCTAAATCAAAATAGAAAATTGCTAAACCCTAAACCGTATTTAGAAAAATAATAATTTTAATAATACATATTATTATTAAGTAAAATTATTTAGAAAAATATTGCATTCAATAATGTATTTTGTCTAACTAAAAAATAATAATTAAATGATATTATTTAAATTTTACTCAATATATTAATATTATGGTATTATATAATATTTTCCATTCGTTTTCAATTGTACACCAAATACTGTGATACAGATTCTTTCTTTGATAGTAATGGTCAAAAGAAACAAAATTGTTTCCATTCCATAGCCATTCCCATTCCCAATCCAACTCCATTCTGTTAACCATGTCGAAAGTGGTCAAATTTTAAGTCCACGGTCAAAATATTTAAGCTCATGATCATCGTATTGAGATGTTTACTCAACAATAGGAGATTATGTAAAGGTAATATAACATTACCCAATGTTTGGTTGAATGGAATGAAATGCAATAAAAATTAAAAAGTGGAAGTAGATGGGAATCAATTAGTAAACGAGAAGCAATCATAATTCCTTCTCACCTGGTAAGGAATCATGATTCCATTCCTATCTCAATTTTTCTTATAATTTTAGCCAAACCCCAAGTATTACACTAAACATTAAGCCCTAAATCCCAAACCCTAAAACCCAAAAGAATTAAAGCAAAACCCTATTTATTAAAATAATATTTTTAACCCCAACCCTTAACTAACAAATATAACCGTAAATCCTTAACCCTAAACCTCAAACCCAAATACCAAAACCATAAACCCTATTTAGAAAAATAATAATTTTAAACTTAAAACTTAACACATTAATACATCCCTAATCCTTAAACAATAAACATCAAATTGAAAATCCCAAATCCGAAAACCCTATACCCTATTTAGAAAAATTATAATTTTAACCTAAAACCTTAACCCACAAATATAACCCTAAAACACAAATCCCAAATCCCTAAATCCCAAATACAAAACTTCTAAACCCTAAACCGTAATTAGAAAACTAATAATTTTAATAATACATATTATTTTTAATTAAAATTATTTAGAAAAATAATGTATTTTGTCAAACAAAAAAATAATAATTAAATGATATTATTTAAATTTTATTGAATATAAAATATTATGGTAATTTATAATATTTTCCATTCATTTTCTACTTTAACCCAAATACTGTGATACAGATTCTTTTTTGATAGCAATTGTAAAACCAAACAAAATTGTTTCCATTCTATAGCTATTACCATTCCCAATGAAATTCCATTCCATTATCCAAGTTAAAAGTGTTCAAATTTGAAGTCAACGGTCAAAAACTTTTAGCTCATGATCATCGTATTGATATGTTTACTCAACAATAGGATATTGTGTAAAGGTAATATTAGATTACCCAATGTTTGGTTGAATGGAATGCAATGCAATATGAATTAATTCCATCCAATTTTATGTTAGGATGGCCTAAAAAGTGGAAATAGAATGAATCAATTACTAAACGAGAAGCAATCATAATTCCTTCTCACCCCGTAAGGAATCATGATTCCATTCCTATGTTAATTTATTTTATAATTTTAGCCAAACCCCAAATATTACACTAAACATTATGCCCTAAATCCTAAACCCTAAAACACAAAACATTAAACGTAAAACCCTATTTATAAAAATAATAATTTTAACCCCAAACCTTAACTAACAAATATAACCATAAATCTTGAACCCTAAATGTCAAATCTTAAATCCAAAAACCATAAACCCTAATTAGAAAAATAATAATTTTAACCTTAAACCTTAACACATAAATACAACCGTAATCCCTAACCTATAAATATCAAATCCAAAATCACAAATCCTAAAATCCTACAACCTATTTAGAAAAATTATAATTTTAATCCTAAAGCTTAACCCACAAACATAACCCTAAAACACAAATCCCAAATCCCTAAATCAAAATAGAAAATCGCTAAACCCTAAACCGTATTTAGAAAAATAATAATTTTAATAATACATATTATTATTAAGTAAAATTATATAGAAAAATAGTGCATTAAATAATGTATTTTGTCTAAAGAAAAAATAATAATTAAATGATATTATTTAAATTTTACTGAATATAGGAATATTATGGTAATATATAATATTTTTCATTTGTTTTCAATTATAAACCAAATATTGTCATACTAATTCTTTCTTTGATAGCAATGGTTAAAACAAACAAAATTGTTTCCATTCCATAGCCATTCCCATTCAAAAGAAAATTACACTCGATTATCCACTTCAAAAGTTTTCAAATTTTAAGTCCACGGTCAACAAATTTAAGCTCATGATCATCATATTGAGATGTTTACTCAACAATAGGAGATTATGTAAAGGTAATATAACATTACCCAATGTTTGGTTGAATGGAATGAAATGCAAAGAAGAATTAATTCCTTCCAATTTTATTATTGGTTAGCCTAAAAAGTGGCAATAGAATGGAATCGATTACTAAAAGAGAAGGAATCATAATTCCTTCTCACCCCGTAAGGAATCATGATTCCATTCCTATCTTAATTTTTTTTTATAATTTTAGCCAAACCCCAAATATTACACTAAACATTATGCCCTAAATCCTAAACCCTAAAACCCAAAACAATAAATGCAAAACCCTATTTATTAAAATAATAATTTTGACCTCATACCTTAACTAACAAATATAACCATAAATCATAACCTTAAACCTCAAACCCTAAGTTGATGAACGAAAACCGGCATCGCCAATTCTCGCAAATACTTTGGTTTTAATATTTGTAAAACTCTCGCAAGTGCACGAATCATTTCGTAGAAAATGATAAGTATACTCCCAAGGTCGATCTAAGGAAGGAATGTATGTGGTTTTTAATTCATTATTCAAACTTTTAAAAACGAAATTAAATCCTAAACATCCTGTCACGATAGTTTTGGTTTTTGTGTTCCTAATCTAATAACATAAAATAAACATATATACAGATTAATTAAATATAATCTAAAAAGAATAAACATAGATACAAATTCAATAAATAAATAAATATAAATACAGATTCAATAAATATTCATGCAAATTTTATCATTTAAATTAGTGGAGTATTTATGGATATAATAACTAAATTAATTATGCTTGCTCATATTATCTAGGCTATTAAAGATATAAATTGATATTTTATTGATTCTCTCTATTTTGTATGAATACCACCTTTGGTGGGGTTAGATATTCTTTGTTAACTAAACAAATCAATTAACACCTATGGGTGGGGTTGATAACTAATTTGGTTAATTAAATTAATTCCTTTTTCTAAGAGATTGAAAATGAACCATTTAAATGCCACCTTTGGTGGGGTTAGACAGTTTAAACTTTATTCAAGGTGTCCAAATTAAACCTAAGAATCTAGTTATCCGAGTACTAACTTTCAAGTTTTAAAACCACTATTGAAAACATGTTGTCAATACATTTTCACATAATAATTCTTATAAAAACTTTTGAAATAGAGCTTCACTCTAACTACCGGGCGATTGTACCAACAAATAAAAGAGCACTACTCTAAATTAGACCGGATAACTAAACCTTAAAGTCTAATTTTCAGATTTAAGTTTGTAATGAAAAATAATATATTTCTCTCTAACATCCTTAATATAAAATCTTGAATAAAAATAAAATCAATTCATTTTAGAGATTTTCACCTATTTAATATTTCGCAAGCATAACAACGTTATTATTATATCATTTTTACAAACAGCTAGCACAGTTAAATTTAATCACAGACAAATTAAATATAACATGTAAGAATAAAGCATAAAAAATAACTGCAAAGAAAATAAAATCCTTACAGTACTTCGACGCTATTCCCGTTGCTAGAAAAACTCCAAGCGGAATTTGCACTCCCATTTATTGAATCAAAAATCTAAATTATTACAAAAACATTACAAGTTCCTCTCAAAAAGAGAAGAACTCTAAACCTAAGACAATTGAACTAAAAACTAAGAGAAAAGCTAAGAAAAGCTTAGAAACTAAGAAAGAAACTAAAGAAAACTCAAAAACTAAGAAATGAGAGAAAGAAAGAAGAGAGAAGTGAGGTTTTGAGGTGTGTTTTGAAGTGAATGGAAGGGGGGTATTTATAGGTGAGGATGGAGAGAAAAAATGATTAAAAAAATGTTAAAAAAAATATTAAAAAAATAAAAAACATGTTTTGGACCTGCTGAGGTCATCAATGACGTCAGCATGACGTCATGGGGGCGGCTGCACGTGAAAAAAGGGACAAAAACGCGTTGGCGCGCATTGGCCGCTGCTTGGCGCGCGCCGGGTGCCGCGCGGCGGCGCGCGTGAATCCGATGCCAGCGGCCGCACAGCGCGGAAGCAAGGATCAACGCGCGCGCGCGCGGCTCGGGCGCTGGCGCGCGCGGCTACGGGCGCCGGGCGCGCGCGGCCGGGCGCTGCGCGCCGCGCGATTTTCCGTCTTTTGACATTTTTGACCTTTTCGATCCATTTTGTCCAATTTTTCCATGTTTGTTGACCTTTTTCCACTTATTTATTAATTTATTTGTGATGTATTGCTTCAAGTATTCTTCTTTGAGTCTTTACATTGCGTTTTTAGGCCAAAATTCATGAAAAACAATAAAAATACCCGTGATTCCGAAAAAGACAAATTTATATAAATATATGATAAAACATATAAATATATATATTTTTAATCAATTAATGTGCATAAAATCATGGTTATTTTAGTGCTTTTGAGCACTCATCACAACCCCCAAACTTTCTTGCTAGTCCCTTAGCAAGAGAAGCGATAAAAACTAAAAATTAAACTATCCTAAATCACTTCCGTGGATTGACACGGTTGCATTTAGCCTATGCAACAAGCCTTTAAACCCCTAGGTTGCCCTAGTGGACGAGTTTGAGTCTCGTGAGGGTTTTCAGGAATGATACCCACAAACATTGCACTAAATGTAAAAACAAAAGAAACAATAAAAACAAACAACTTAAAAATTAAATTTACAACAAAATCACAAATTATCAACATTTCACAAAAATGTCTCATACTTTTTAATCTCCTTTAAGATCATAATTAAAATCTCAAGCATAAGTTATCTTAATCTCTTTAAACAATCATGATTTATTATAATAATTAGTCGAAAATCATTTTCATATTTCATATCAAAAATGTATCCATTTAATTTCACCCAATTTCAGTGTCATGAATCAGAATTCGCTTCGACTCTATTCCTCACAAGTCAATACTCTCAAAACACTGAATCCTATGGGTTCAAACACTCATACTAATTTATATGCGAAAGAGTTGATGTATAGAAATGAACTAATATGTTCGCATATGTATAAAGAATAAAGGCTCAAAGTGTTATTTTAACATTGATCTCATGAAAGGAATCAAATGTATAAATTATAAAGATATCATATATAAAAATTATTTTCATGCATAAATCAAACTCATTAAGGAAGAATTTCAAGATATATGCCTTTTACAAATGAAGAAATTGCAATGACTTTTTGGGGAATTACTTCTTATATCTTTCTTTTGTAATTAGCCTTTACTCACAACTTTGTAGGCAATGCGGGTTATAGTATGTAGATGATACTATTTTTATCTCTCTCTTATTTTTTTCTGTAGATATTTTTCAATATGTGTATTTCTTAGAGAGTCAACCCATGTACAGATTGTACATATTTTGGATTTTGGTGAGTGGTTAATTTTGTGGCTTTTCTGTTTGATCTTGGTTTAGGTAACCCCAGATATGTCTTTTTGTTTTTGTAGTAGTCATGCATAAATGAGATATAAGCATATACTATCAACTTCTACTCAAATCATTTAATCTAAGCAAAAATAATAATCAAAAATATATGATACTCTATTAAAATGAAAAAAATTCATACATTCAATGCTAATACCTATAGAGATCATCTAAAAATTTGAAGAAATAAGAAATGTGTTTGGAGTAGAAAAAAAATATATATTTCACTCTGAATAAAGGAAATTAGGCTCAAATTATATCTCACAAAGGTAGTCTCCACTAAAAAAAACTCATAAACACCGATTTTGGGTTTAATATAATTTCAACATCTTATCAAGAAATACTAATTATGACAAAAACTAACTAATTATCAAAAATAATTACAAAATATTTCATGATATGTTTTCAAAAATTAATCTAACAGTACAAAAGACTTAACTATTTACTTAAATTTGATTTAAAGAAATGATAAACTTTTGTGAAACTTTTTTTTTTTTTATATTATTTTTTTTATATTTTTTTTTATATTCCAAAAATTACTAAATCACACAGAATAGAAATAAAACCAAACACACAAAAAGTATATTTTTTTATTTTTTTTTATTAAGCATGGTAACTTTTCACCACCCCCAACCTAGAACTTACATTGTCCTCAATGTAACAACTGTAAATTAAAGATAAAGAGAGAAGAGAAGAAAGATTACCTATTTCCTGAGAATGTGCAAGTAGTAATGGAAAATGCAGGTGCATCCATCATATTCATCATTAAAGTGTATACAGACGGTCATTGTAAACTTCTAACATCTCAACAAATATTTTTAGTTCTAACAATTTAAAAATTATTCACATGCAATTAAAATGAAATAAACAATAAAATTAAGTAAAGAAAACAAATAACAAACAAAAATTATTATTTTTTTATATTTTACCTAAAATTATGGGTTGCCTCCCATCCAGCGCTTAGTTTAACGTCTTAGCAAGACGTATCTTTTTGGTGCTAAGGGTTACTCACCAAATGCAATCCATTTCAAAGAATGTTGTTTGGTTCTTCTAAATAAGGCTTGACACGATGGCCATTGACTTTGAACGTTTTTGTGTCTTGGAGTCCAATAGTTCCACTACTCCATGTTCAAATACTTGAACTATTTTGAATGGTCCATCCCATCTTGATCTCACTTTTCCGAAACAATCTCAAACGAGAGTTAAATAAAAGAACTTTCATTCCAGGGTGAAGAGTCTTAGGAACTAGCCTCTTGTCATGATAGCGCTTAGTACGCTCCTTGTATAATTTGGCATTCTCATAGGCTTCATTCCTAATTTCTTCCAACTCATGAAGCCGGAGTAATCGTTTTTCACCGCTTTATCTAAATCCATGTTTAACTCTTTAATTGCCCAATAAGCTTTGTGTTCAAGTTCAATCGAAGGTGGCACGCTTTCCCAAAGATTAACCGGTAAGGGCTCATCCCAATAGGTGTTTTGTAAGCGGTGCGGTATGCCCATAAGGCATCATTTAGCTTAAATGCCCAATCCTTCCTTGACGGACGCACATGCGTTCCAAGACTTCCCTTAATTTGCCTATTGCTCACTTCCACTAAACCTAAGTTTGAGGATGATATGGAGTAGCTACTTTATGTGTGATGTTGTACTTGTTTAGTACTCCATCAAAGAGTTTGTTACAAAAATGGCTACCTCCATCACTTATTATAGCTCTAGGCATTCCGAACCTACTGAATATGAAATCTTTCAAGAATTTCACAACAACATTAGCATCATTGGTCTTGGTGGGGATAGCTTCTACCCACTTGGACACATAATCCACAGCAACCAAAATGTATTGAAAACCATTAGATGGGGGAAAAGGACCCATGAAGTCAATCCCATACATCAAAGAGTTCAACAACTAAATTAGATGTCAAAGGCATTTCATCTCTTTTGCTTATGTTTCTGTTCTTTGACATCTATCACATTGTGCACAAAACATATGTAAAGCATCTTTAAAAAGAGTGGGCCAAAAGAATCCAGATCGTAATATCTTACGGCTGTCTTTTCACCTCCAAAATGGCTCCACGATGAAGTTCATGACAAAAATTCAGAATGCTCTTATGTTCTTCTTCTCGTACACATCTCCGGATGACTTGATCTTGACCAATCTTGTATAAATAAGGGTCATCCCAGAAATAGTCCTTAATAGTTTTTAAAAACCTTTTCTTGTCCTGATATGAAGTGTTAGGTCGCAAAACACCGATGGCAAGATAGTTTACAATATCAAGATACCACGGGTTCGGACCTATGAAAAATAACTGTTCATCGTGAAAGGTTTCAACTATATCATCATTACTCTCATCTTTAAGAGAATTGAAGTCGAAATCAACCTAGACAAATGGTCGGCTACTAAGTTTTCAACGCCTTTCTTATCCTTGATCTCTAGGTCAAATTCTTGTAAGAGTAAGACCCACCTGATTAATCTTGGCTTGGCATTTGGTTTACTTAATAGGTATCTTAAAGCAAAGATGATCGAATGTACAATCACTTTAGATCCTACTAAATAAGACCGAAATTTGTCTAAAGAGAATACTATAGCCAAGAATTCCTTTTCAGTGGTGGTGTAATTCATTTGGGCATCATTGAGTGTTTTGCTAGCATAGTAGATAACATGTAAACGCTTATCCACTCTTTGTCCTGTGGACTGCTCCTATTGCATAATCAGAAGCGTCACACATTATCTCAAAAGGTAAAGACCAGTTTGGTGCCATTATAACAGGGGTAGATGTCAGTTTCTCTTTCAAGGTATTAAAGGAAATAAGGCAGTCATTGTTGAAGTCAAATTCAACATCTTTGGATAATAAGTTACATAAAGGACGACTTATTTTAGAGAAATCTTTAATAAATCGTCTATAAAATCCTGCATGTCCCAAGAAGCTTCTTATCCCCTTCACAGATGTAGGGGGAGGTAGTTTGGATATCAATTCAACTTTTGCCTTATCAACTTCAATACCCTTGTTTGAAATTATATGTCCCAAAACTATCCCTTGTTGAACCATAAAATGACTTTTCTCCCAACTAAGGGTTAGATTGCATTCAATGCATCTTTCTAAAACCAAAGTCAATTTATGTAAGCAATCATCAAATGAGTTCCCAAAGACAGAGAAATCGTCCATGAAAATTTCAATGAACTTCTCCACCATGTCCGAGAAAATGGATATCATGCATCTCTGGAAAGTGGCAGGAGCATTGCATAACCCAAATGGCATTCTCAAGGAAAGCAAATGTCCCAAAAGGACATGTAAATGTGGTCTTTTCACGATCTTCTGGTGCTATGGGTACTTGATAATATCCAGACAGTCCATCCAAAAACAAGAAAATTAGTGCCCACTAATCTTTCCAACATTTGATCAATGAATGGAAGAGGAAAGTGATCCTTTTTCGTATATAAATTTAGTTTCCTAAAATCTATACACATTCTCCATCCGGTGATTATTCTAGTGGGCACTAATTCACTTTTATCATTTTTAACAACTGTTATCCTGCATTTCTTTGGTACCACATGCAATCGACTAACCCACTTACTATCCGCAATAGGATAGATAATCCCTTCTCCTAACAATTTAAGGATTTCCTTTTTAACTACCTCTTGCATGTTTGGGTTTAGTCTTCTTTGGGCCTCTCGCATGGGTTTAGCACCATCCTCCAAGTTGATCTCAGGCATACACATTGTTGGACTAATGCCTCTTATATCCCCTATACTCCAACCTATAGATTTCTTAAACTGTTTAAGCACTTTGATGAGTTCTTTTTCTTGTGGTTTGGTTAAGGTTGAAGAAATTATCACTGGATATGTTTCTCCTTCTCCCAAAAACACATATTTTAAGTGCTCAGGTAAGTCTTTGAGTTCAAGTTCAGGTGGATTGGCCTCTTTAACAGATGAAGAACTGGGTAGATTTAAAAGTGCACTAGATTTTGTCATCACTTCATTATTGTCTAGTTGTTCAAGGTACCCCTTAATTTCTTCATCTAAATCTTCTTCAACCTTTTCAAGTGTAAGAACAGTTTCAAGCTTGTCTTCTATTCTGGTTTGGAAAAAGGTGTTTTGGATAAGATTATCCAAAGGATCAACTTCGAATATTTCATCGATGGCAGAAATAGAAGGGAAAGGTGAAGAATCAAAAACTTTGAAATGAACAGTCTCCCATAAAAATATCATTGTCAAATTTCCATCTTGGACATCAATAATAGTTTTAGTAGTTGCCATAAATGGTCTACCAAGCAATATTGTATGCTCTCTCATTCAATGCCGGATTTTCTTGCATATCCAGGAACCACAAAGTCAACAGGTATTATCGGTTTGTCTACCTGTACCAAAACATCCTCAACTATTCCTCCGGATATTTAAGAGATCTATCTGCAAGTCAGTAGGACATAGTCATGGGTTTTAAATCCCCTAGATCGAAATGTGAGAATATAGAGTAGGGCATCAAATTTATACTAGCACCTAAATCAAGCATTGCTTTAGCAACCTTCCTATCCCCCATAGTTATGTTAATAATAAAACTTCCAGGGTCTTTCAACTTAGGGGTAGTTTGTCTTGAAATACTGCTAGAAATTTCTCGATACTACTACTCGCTCATTCGATTCATACCTCCTTTTCTTAGTGTTCAACTCTTTGAAAAACTTGGCATATGAGGGCACATTCATGATCACTTCTAATAATGGTAAATTGATATTTACTTTAGAGAGCATATTAAAAGATCATTGAATTGCTTATCTTGTTTGGACTCTTTCAACCTAGGTGGGGAAAAGGTACTTGCATCTGGTGTGGTTCTGTTGTCTTTTGAATTTTGGGAGTGTCGATGACCCCCAATGAGTTTTTCGAAAGCTTGTGAAGTTTAACACTTGTTTCTCCTTTTTGCGATATTAGAATGTCGCCTTCTTTGTTAGAGATTTCGTTAATCGGTATTGACTACCTTACCACTTGAAGGGTTCTAACATCTTTTGCTTGTTCTCGTTGGTAGGCAACTTTCCTGGTTCTTTCTTTTGCATTTGTTCAGCCGCTGCCCAACTTTAGATTCAATTCTTTTAACCGAAGCCTCCATGGTGTTCAACCTTTGATTAGTCATCAGTTGGTTGTCACGACTAACTTGAATAAAAGCATTCAAGCTATCTTCTAAGGTTGGTTTAAAAGATTGGCTTGGTGGGTAAGGGTGGTTGTAGGTTGGGTGATTATAGGTGTTTGGATGATACTTTTGAAAATATTGGACTTCCTCTATGGCATCGACACTAGAATCACAAGTATTTGAATAATTATGAGTACCATGCCCAATTGAACAACACACTCCACATACCTCTTGATTTGAAATTTGGTGAGACGTGAGGAATTTCACTTGTTTAGTCAATTCGGCAATTTGCAAGGTTATCTCATCATCAAAGCCGACTTCATTGACCTTTGCTTTCCTTCTACCACCTCTTTGTTGGGAATTAGAACCCAATAGCTCATAGAGATTATAGGCTTCCTCTGCTGTCTTTTCTCCTACAAAGACCTCCAAAGAAGATTATCAACCATGTATTGACTCGTAGTGTCAATCCATCGTAAAAAGAATTGGTTTTGTAGCTGTAGTGGAAAGCTATGATTTTGACATTGAATGAAAAGGAGTTTGAATCGTTCCCAAGCTTCATGAAAGGGCTCTTCATTCATTTTAGAAAATGTTGATATCTTTGTTCTTAGATCAACAGTCTTTTGATGGGAATAGAACCTACCCATAAAAATTTCATAGACTGCCTCCCAAGTTTTAAGAGAACCTGACTGTAGAGTAATGAACCATGACCAAGCTTTATCTTTGAGAGTGTAAGGAAAACACCTCATCCTAAGTTGATCTTCACTAATTGCGTTTAGTGGAAAGGTTTGGACAATAGCATAGAATTCTCGAATGAAATGCAAAGGATCTTCATTAGGGATACCGTAAAAGGAAGGCAACAAAGAATAATGAATCTTTTTCAATTCATAATTCCTTGCAGCCTCTTGCAATTGGATGCCGGAAGTTACATTGCCAATGATTGGCATTGTATAGTCTTTCATCTTTTTCCGCCTATCTTCAGCATCTCCCATGTTTATTTGTAGTTGAAAATGATCCTCCTCCTATTGTGAATCAACATTTTGCTCTTAAAAACAATAGTAGATATCTAAAAAAATGCAAGGAACCTAAATTTTTTTTTTTTTTTTTTTTTTTTTTAAATTTTAATTTAAACGAAGGGACACAATTTTTGAAACAAACGAATTTATTTTATTTGAAATATTTTTTTTTTATTACACGCAAACTAAAACAAAGGAAAATACAATAATGGGTGACCTCCCATGTAGGACTAAAATTTATCGTCTTCTAGTAAGACGTTGCTTGGAGATTGCAGAATGAAAAACTCAATGTTCAACTAACTGTTCAACTTGAACTTCCACCTTTTTGATAGAAGCTTCCACAGAGTCCAACCGTTGATTGGTTTTTGATTGATTGTCCCTACAAACTTGAATAAAAGAATTCAAGTTGTCCTCCAGGGTTGGTTTATTTGGAATGCTTCGTGGAATAGGTGGGTGGAATTGCTGGCCTGCCTGGTTTGAGCTTTGAGGGAAAGGAGGGTTATTTTGCCTCCAAGAGAAATTTGGATGACTTCTCCACCCAGGATTATAGGTATTTGAATTGGGATCAAACCTTGGTCTTTGTTGATATGCTCCCAACACATTAACCTGCTCAGGTCCAGTTGTATCTCCTTGATGTGGACAGGCTTCAGTACCTTGTCCCTTGTTGCTGTACAAACCATATTGTTCATTATTTGTGTTGGTTTGTGTAGCGAGAAGGGCAACTTGCTTAGTCAGTTGAACAAGTTGTTGTTGAATTTCATTACTGGAGTCAATCTCATGAACACCAGCTTTTCTCACTCGGAGCTTTTCTCACGGGAATTAGCACCCAACATCTCAAAGAGATTATACGTTTCGATGCGCTTTTTCTCCTATTGCTCCTCCCGCAGCGTTGTCGACAATGAACCGACATTGTTGTGTAAGTCCATCGTAAAAGAATTGGTTCTCGCAACCGTAGGGAAAGCTATGATGGGGACATTGGTGAGAAACATTTTGAACCTATCCCAAGCTTCATGGAATGGTTCTCCTTCCATCCGAGAGAAAGTAGCAATCTTTCCTCTCGGCTACCGATGTTTTTGATGGGAATAGAATTTTCCCATGAATTTATTGTAAATTTGACCCCATGTCATCGAGAGAACCAGGGGTAAGTGACATCAACCAAGCTTTAGCCTTATCCTTTAAGGTGTACGGAAAACATCTCATTCTAAGTCGATCCTCGTTTAGAATACCGAGGGGAATGTTTGGACCGTAGCATAGAAATCTCTCATAAAGGAAAGAGAATCTTCATTAGGTAGCCCATAGAAGGAAGGAAGCATAGAAAAATGAATATTTTTAAGGTCATAGTTCCTAGCAGCCTTCTCCCAATCGGATAGCGGCGATTCTTGCCGTGCCAATCACCTATGCTTGCAAACTCTTTCATCGTGGTTTCCCTAACATGTTGGTTTTCCTCCATTTCTTTTGGTTCTAGTAAAGGATTAAGACGTTCTATGTTTGGCTCAAAAACTTGTTGATGGGTAGGATCCAGTGTTGTTGACACTTGTTTAAATTTATGAATATTATTTATATATGGTGTTAGGGGGTTTCCTAAGGATCTCCTACCACGCATAGACTATTTTTAAACGTAAATTTAAAACTCCTGTCAACAAAAATAAAGAAATTAGAAAATTTCCATGGCATTTAATACAAAACACTAGACAATTTTTTTTTTTTAACGGTAAAAACTTTTTTTACTTCAAATTTCAAATTTCTAAATTATTTACTTTTTATGCTATAAAATTTTTTTTTTTTTTTTTTTTTTTTTATTTATTTATTTATTATTTATTTTTTTATGAAATTTGAAATTTGATTAATTTTTATTTTATTTATTTATTATTATTATTATTTTTTTTTTAAATATCACAATTATTTACAACACAAAAATATTTTTAAAATTTTGATAAATAAATTAAAAACGCTATTCCTTCCCCGGCAACGGCGCCAAAAACTTGATGAACGAAAACCGGCATCGCCAATTCTCGCAAATACTTTGGTTTTAATATTTGTAAAACTCTCGCAAGTGCACGAATCATTTCGTAGAAAATGATAAGTATACTCCCAAGGTCGATCTAAGGAAGGAATGTATGTGGTTTTTAATTTATTATTCAAACTTTTAAAAACGAAATTAAATCCTAAACATCCTGTCACGATAGTTTTGGTTTTTGTGTTCCTAATCTAATAACATAAAATAAACATATATACAGATTAATTAAATATAATCTAAAAAGAATAAACATAGATACAAATTCAATAAATAAATAAATATAAATACAGATTCAATAAATATTCATGCAAATTTTATCATTTAAATTAGTGGAGTATTTATGGATATAATAACTAAATTAATTATGCTTGCTCATATTATCTAGGCTATTAAAGATATAAATTGATATTTTATTGATTCTCTCTTTTTTGTATGAATACCACCTTTGGTGGGGTTAGATATTCTTTGTTAACTAAACAAATCAATTAACACCTATGGGTGGGGTTGATAACTAATTTGGTTAATTAAATTAATTCCTTTTTCTAAGAGATTGAAAATGAACCATTTAAATGCCACCTTTGGTGGGGTTAGACAGTTTAAACTTTATTCAAGGTGTCCAAATTAAACCTAAGAATCTAGTTATCCGAGTACTAACTTTCAAGTTTTAAAACCACTATTGAAAACATGTTGTCAATACATTTTCACATAATAATTCTTATAAAAACTTTTGAAATAGAGCTTCACTCTAACTACCGGGCGATTGTACCAACAAATAAAAGAGCACTACTCTAAATTAGGCCGGATAACTAAACCTTAAAGTCTAATTTTCAGATTTAAGTTTGTAATGAAAAATAATATATTTCTCTCTAACATCCTTAATATAAAATCTTGAATAAAAATAAAATCAATTCATTTTAGAGATTTTCACCTATTTAATATTTCGCAAGCATAACAACGTTATTATTATATCATTTTTACAAACAGCTAGCACAGTTAAATTTAATCACAGACAAATTAAATATAACATGTAAGAATAAAGCATAAAAAATAACTGCAAAGAAAATAAAATCCTTACAGTACTTCGACGCTATTCCCGTTGCTAGAAAAACTCCAAGCGGAATTTGCACTCCCATTTATTGAATCAAAAATCTAAATTATTACAAAAACATTACAAGTTCCTCTCAAAAAGAGAAGAACTCTAAACCTAAGACAATTGAACTAAAAACTAAGAGAAAAGCTAAGAAAAGCTTAGAAACTAAGAAAGAAACTAAAGAAAACTCAAAAACTAAGAAATGAGAGAAAGAAAGAAGAGAGAAGTGAGGTTTTGAGGTGTGTTTTGAAGTGAATGGAAGGGGGGTATTTATAGGTGAGGATGGAGAGAAAAAATGATTAAAAAATGTTAAAAGAATATTAAAAAATAAAAACGTGTTTTGGACCTGCTGAGGTCATCAATGACGTCAAGATGACGTCATGGCGGCCGCACGTGAAAAATGGGTCAAAACGCGTTGGGCGCGCATTGGGCGCGCGCAGCTCGGCGCAGCGTGAATAGCATGCGCTGCCGCGCGCGCGAAGCAAGGATCAACGCGCGCGGCGCGCTGTGACTCTGGCGCGCGCGGCTGGGCGCCTGCGCTTGGCGGCCGGGCGGGCCGGCGACGCGATTTTCCGTCTTTTGACATTTTTGACCTTTTCGACCCATTTTGTCCAATTTTTCCATGTTTGTTGACCTTTTTCCACTTATTTATTAATTTATTTGTGATGTATTGCTTCAAGTATTCTTCTTTGAGTCTTTACATTGCGTTTTTAGGCCAAAATTCCTGAAAAACAATAAAAATACCCGTGATTCCGAAAAAGACAAATTTATATAAATATATGATAAAACATATAAATATATATATTTTTAATCAATTAATGTGCATAAAATCATGGTTATTTTAGTGCTTTTTGAGCACTCATCATAAGTCCAAAAACTATAAACCCTATTTAGAAAAATAATAATTTTAATCTTAAACCTTAACACATAAATACAACCCTAATCCCTAAACAATAAACATCAAATCCAAAATCACAAATCCTAAAACCCTACACCCTATTTAGAAAAATTATAATTTTAACCCTAAACCTTAACCCACAAATATAACCCTAAAACAAAAATCCCAAATCCCAAATCCAAAACCACAATAATCTCAACTGTATTTAGAAAAATAATAATTTTAATAATATATTTTATTTTTAAGTAAAATTATTTACAAAAATGGTGCATTAAATAATGTATTTTTGTCTAACGAAAAAATAATAATTAAATAATATTATATAAAGTTTACTAAATATAGTAATGTTATGATGATATATAGTGTTTTCAATTCATTTGCAATTGTAAACCAAATGTTGTGATACTGATTCTTTCTTTGATAGCAGTGGTCAAAACAAAACAAAAAATGTTTCCATTCCATAGCCATTCCCTTTCCCATTCCAATTGCATTTCGATATCCAAGTTGAAAGTGTTCAAATTTTAAGTCTATTGTTAGCATTACCCATTTTTTGGTTGAATGAAATGAAATTCAATAAGAATTAATTCCTTCCCATTTTATGTCTGGTTGGCTTAAAAGTAGGAATATAATGGAATAGATTACTAAAAAAGAAGGAATTATAATTGCTTTTCACCCTATAAGGAATCATGATTCCATTCCCATCTCAAATATTTTTACAATTTTTGCCAAACCTTAAATATTACACTAAACATTAAGCCCTAAACAATAAACATCAAAAACACTAAACGTAAAACTCTATTTATAAAAAATGATAATTTTAACCCCAAACCTTAACCAACAAATAAAGCCATGAATCCTAAACACTACACCTCAAATCCCAAATCCAAAAACCATAAACCCTATTTAGAAAAATAATAATTTTAACCATCAAATTTAACACATAAATACAATCCTAATCCCTAAACAATAAACATCAAATCCAAAATAAAAAATCCTAAAACCCTTCACCCTATTTAGAAAAATTATAATTTTAACCCTAAAGCTTAAAGCACAAATATAACCATAAAACACAAATTCCAAATCTGAAATCCTTAAATCCCAAATCCAAAACCTCAAAACCCTAAACCTTATTTAGAAAAATAATAATTTTAATAATATATTTTATTTTTAACTAATAATTATTTATAAAAATAGTGCATTAAATAATGTATTTTGTCTAATGTAAAAATAATAATTAAATGATATAATTTAAATTTTACTGAATATAGGAATATTATGGTAATATATAGTGTTTTACATTCATTTCCAATTGTAAACCAAATTGTGTGATACTGATTCTTTCTTTGATAGCAATGGTCAAAACAAACAAAACTGTTTCCATTCCAGATCCATTCCCATTCCCAATGACATTCTATTCCATTGTCCTGATCAAAAGTGGACGAATTTTAAGTCCACGGTTAACAAATTTAAGCTCATGATCATCGAACTGAGATGTTTACTCAATAATAGGAGATTGTGTAAAGGTAATATATTATTACCCAATGTTTGGTTGAATGGAACGAAATACAATAAGAATTAATTCCTTCCAATTTTATGTTTTGATGGCCTGAAAAATGGAAATAGATTGGAATTGATTACTAAACGAGAAGCAATCATAATTCCTTTTCACCCCATATTTAATCATGATTCCATTCCTATCTTAATTGTTTTTTCTATTTTAGCCAAATCCCAAATAGTACACTAAACATTAACCCCTAAAACTTAAACCCTAAAACCCAAAACATTAAATGCAAAACCTTTTTTATTAAAATAGTAATTTTAACTCCAAACCTTAACCAACAAATATAACCATAAATCCTAAACCCTTATCCTCAAACCCAAATTCCAAAACCATAAACCCTCTTTCGAAGAATAATAATTTTAACTTTAAACCTTAACACATAAATACACCCTAATCCTTAAACAATAAACAGCAAATCCAAAATCCCAAATCCGAAAACCCTACACCCTATTTAGAAAAATTATAATTTTAAGCCTAAACCTTAACCCCCAAATATAACCCTAATACAAAAATCCCAAATTCCAAATCCTTAAATTCCAAATCCAAAACCACAAAAACCTAAACCGTATTTAGAAAAATAATAATTTTATTAATAATTTTTATTTTTAAGGAAAATTATTTACAAAAATAGTGCATTAAATAATGTATTTTGTCTAACGAAAAAATAATAATTAAATGATATAATTTAAAATTTACTGAATATAGGAATAGTATTGTAATATATAGTGTTTTCCATTCATTTCCAATTGTAAACCAAATAATGTGATACTGATTCTTTCTTTGATAGTAGTGGTCAAAACAAACAAAATTGTTTCCATTCCATAGCCATGTCGAAAGTGTTCAAATTTTAAGTCCATTGTCAGCAAATTTAAGCTCATGATCATCGTATTGAGATGTTTACTCAACAATAGGAGATTATGTAAAGGTAATATAACATTACCCAATGTTTGGTTGAATGGAATGAAATGCAATAAGAATTAATTCCTTCCAATTTTATGTTTGGTTGGCCTGAAAAGTGGGAATAGAATGGAATCGATTACTAAAAGAGAAGGAATCATAATTCCTTCTCACCCCGTAAGGAATCATGATTCCATTCCCATCTCAAATATTTTTACAATTTTAGCCAAACCCTAAATATTACACTAAACATTAAGCCTTAAACCGTAAAACCCAAAACAGTAAACGTAAAACTCTATTTATAAAAATAATAATTTTAAACCCAAACCTTAAGCAACAAATAAAACCATGAATCCTAAACACTAAATCTCAAAACACAAATCCCAAAACCATAAACCCTATTTAGAAAAATACTAATTTTAACCTTAAATCTTAACACATAAATACAACTATAATCCCTAAACAATAAACATGAAATGCAAAATCCCAAATCCTAAAACCCTACACCATATTAAGGAAAATTATAATTTTAACCCTAAACCATGACCCCCAAATATAACTCAAAATCCCAAAACTCTAAACCATAAAATAGTAAATCCTAAATCCAAAACCTTAAAACCCTAAACCTTATTTCAAAATATAATAATTTTAATAATATATTTTATTTACAAGTAATAATTATTTAGGAAAATAATGATTTACAAAATGTATTTTGTATGACAAAAATATAATAATTAAATGATATTATTTATATTTTACTAAATATAGTGGTATTGAGGTCATATAAAGTGTTTTCCATTCTATTCCAATTGTAAACCAAACACTACAATATAGATTCCTTCTTTGATTCCAATGGTCAAAGCAAACAAAATTGTTTCCATTCCCATTTCATTCCGTTGTCTATGTTGAAAGTGTTCAAATTTTAAGTCCACGGTTAGCACATTTAAAATCACGATCATTGTATTGATATATTTTCTCAACAATAAGAGATGATGGATCAATAACCTGAGGTGATGATGAGATTCTAACACAAGCCTAGTCAAAATACAGTATCATAATTCTTTACTAAAATATCACAAGTAGGACCAATCTCCCAACATCCATCAATTTCTGCATCTTCTTAGACTTTGATTTTTTTTATGGGACTTATATTATTTTGTTAGTTTATGTGGATACATTTGTTATATATTAAACTTGAAGTTTGGAATGAATACTTGAATTGCATGGTTGACGGTATATTGAGACATGTTTTAGAGTATGTGGTATATATTTTGATAGAGAATATGGAGTATAATTTTGTATATGTAAAGGTAATATTAAAATAATGTTTGGTCGACTAGAATGGAATGCAATCATAATTGATAGCTTCAATTTTATGTTTGGTTAGGCATAAAAGTAGGAATGAAATTGAATTAATTCCAAAAAGAGAAGGAATCAAAATACCTACTCCCACCTTAAGGAATCATGATTTCATTCCTATCACAATTTGTTTTTCAATTTTACCCAAACCCTAAATTAACTCTAAACCCTAAATACTAAATCCCAAAAATTAATATAAAATAATAATTTTAACCCTAAACCTTAACCCCCCAAATATAACCCTAAACCTTAACCCGAAAATATAGCTAAGACACTAAAACCTAAACACCAAATCCCAAATCCCAAAATACTAATCATTATTTCGAAAAATAAAGATTTAAATAATGTATTTTTAAGATGAAAATATAATAATTAAATGATATTATTTAAATTTTAATGAATATAGAAGTATTAAGGTAATATACGGTGTTTTCCATTCCTTTCCAATTGTAAACCAAACATTGTAATACTTATTCCTTATTTGATTCTTGTGGTCAAACCAAACAAAACTGTTTCCATTCCTTTACATTCAATTCCCATTCACAATCCCATTCTGATTCCATTCGGTTGTCCATGTCCAAAGTGTTCAAATTTTTAATTCCATTGTGAGCAAATTTGAACTTAGGATCATCGTATTTAGATGTTTACTCAAAAACACGAGATGAGGGATCAACAACATTAGGCGATGATGAGATTCTTACACAAACTTAGTCAAAATATACCATCATAATTCTTTAGTACAATATCACAAGTAGCACCAACCAAACATCCTCTATCAATTTCTCCATCTTCTTAAACTAGGATTTTTTTTCTGATTGGAGTTATATTATTTTGTTAGTTTATACAAAGACATTTCGTATATATTAAACATAAGTTGTTGAATAAATTCTAGAATTTCTTACTTGATTGTATATTAGGACATGTTTGAGATTAGGTGGTATATAGTTTTAGAGAAAATGTGTAGTATATTTTTGTATATGTAAAGCTAATATTACATTACCTCATGTATGGACGACTACAATTGAATAGAATCAGAATTGATTCCTTCCAATTTTATGTTTGGTTAGGCAAAAAATTAGGAATGGAATGGAATCGATTCCAAAAAGAAAAAGAATAATAATTGATTTCCCCTTTTAAGAATTCTTGATTTCGTTCCAATTTCAATTTTTTTCCAATTTTACCCCAACCCTAAATATAATTCTAAACCCTAAATTCAAAATCTCGAATCCCTAAACACAAAACCCTATTTAGAAAACTAATAATTTTAACTCTAAACCTTAGCCCCTAATATAACCCTAAATGCTAAGCCGTAAAGCCCAAATCCAATTCCAAAAAACATAAACCATATTTAGAAAAATAATAATATTAACCCTAAAACTTAACTCATAAATATAACCCTGAACTTTAATCCCCACATCCCAACACCCAAATTAATAAACCCTAAGCCTTATTTAGGAAAAAAATAATTATAACCCAAACCCAAAACCCAATACCTAAACCCTAAACCCTATTTAGAAAAATAATAATTTTAGCACTAAACCTTAACCCAAAAATATAACCCTGAATCCTAAAATGTAAACCTCAAATCCAAAATCTCAAAATACTAATAATTATTTAGAAAAAAATAATGATTTAAATAATGTACTTTTTATGAAAAAAAAATATAATGATTAAAAGATATTATTGAAATTTTACTGAATATATGCATATTAAATTAACATATGGTGTTTTCCATTCCATTCCAATTGTAAACCAAACATTGAAATATTGATTCCTTCTATGATTCTAGTGGGGAAACAAAAAAAAATTCCATTTTCAAAGTGTTCAAATTTTTAAGTCCATGGTCAACAAATTTCAACTCAGAATCATTGTATTGAGTTCTTTACTCAAAAACACAAGATGATGGATCACTAATATGAGGCGATGATGAGATTCTTACACAAACTTAGTCAAAATATATCATCATAATTATTTAGTACAACATCACAAGTAGAACCCACCACATATCATCCATCATTTTCTCCATCTTCTTAGACTTGAAATTTTTTCTTATTGGAGTTATATTATTTTGTTAGTTTTTACAGAGACATTTCGTATAGGCTAAACATTAAATTCTTGAATAAATGCTAGAATTTCTTATTGACGGTATATTGGGACATGTTTTAGATTAGGTGGTATATATTTTTATAGAAAATGTTGAGTATATTGTGTATATGTAAAGGTAATATTACATTACCTCATGTTTGGTTTATTGTAATAGAATAGAATCAGAATTGATTCTTTCCAATTTTATGTTTGGTTAGGCACAAAAATACGAATAGAATGGAATCGATTCCTAAAAGAGAAGGAATCAAAATTCTTGATTCCGTTCCAATCTCAAATTTTTTTTCCAATTTTACTCCAACCTCAAATATAACCCAAAATCGTAAATCACAAATCCTCAAAACCTAAACACTAAAACCTACTTAGAAAACTAATAATTTTAACCCTAAACCTTAACCCCCAAATATAACCCTAAATGCTTAACACTAAAGCCCAAATCCAAATCTTAAAACCATAAACCCTATTTACAAAAATAATAATTTTAACCATAAAACTTAACGCACAAATATAGCCCCGACCCTTGATCATTACATTCCAACACACTAAACCTTATTTAGGAAAATAATAATTATAATACTAAACCCAAAACCTAAACCCTATACCTGAAAAAAAAAAATCAAAAATCTTTAAACCCTAAATCCCATATCCCAAAACCCTAAATACTATTTTGAAAAAAATAATTTTAACCCTAAACCTTAACCCACAAATATGACCCTAAACATTATTTTGAAAAATAATAATTTTAACCCTAAACCCTAACTCCTAAATCTCAAATCCCAAATCCTTAAACCATAATACATATTTAGAAAAATAAAACTTTTAACCCTAAACCCCAAACCCAAAACCCTAAACTCCAAATCCGATATCCCAAAACCTTAAACCCTATTTTGGAAAAAAATAATTTTAGCACTAAACTTTAAAAAAAAATATAATCCTAAACCCTAACCCAAATCCCCAAATACTAAAAAATATTTCGAAAAAGAATGATTTAATTATGTATTTTTTCTTAAGAAAATATAATAATTAAATGATATTATTTAAATTTTACTGAATATAGTAATATTAATTTATATATGGTGCTTTTCATTCTATTCCAATTGTAACCAAACATTGTAATACTGATTCCTTATTTTATTCTAGTGGTTAAACTAAGAAAAATGTTTCCATTCCATTCCCATTCCCATTTTGATTCCATTCCGTTGTGCATGTCCAAAGTGTTCAAATTTTTAAGTACACAGTCATAAAATTTCAACTCGGAATCATCGTATTGAGATGTTGACTCAAAAACACAAGATGTGGGATCAATGACATGAGGTGATGATAGGTTTCTTACACAAACTTAGTCAAAATATATCATCATAATTCTCTAATACAAAATCTTAAGTAGCACCTACCACACATCCTTCATCCCTTTCTCCACCGACTTAGACTTGGATTTTTTTTCTTATTGGAGTAATATTAATTTTATAGTTTATGCAGAGACTCTTGGTATATGTTAAACTTGAAGTTTTCGAATAAATGCAAGAATTTCTTGGTTGACGATTTATTGGGTCATGTTTTGGATTAGGTATTATATATTTTTATTGAGAATGTGGTGTATAATTTTGTATATGTAAAGGTAATATTATATTACCTCATGTTTGGATGACTGGATTAGAATAGAATCAGAATTAATGATTCCGTTCCAATCTCAATTGTTTTTTCCAATTTTACCCCAACCCCAAATATAACCCTAAACCCTAAACCCCAAATCTCAAATCCCAAAACCCTAAACACTAAATCATATTTAGAAAAATAATATTATTAACCCTAAACCTTAACCCCGCAAATACAACCCTAAACGCTAAACCATAAACCCTAAATCCAAATCCTAAGACCATAAACTCTATTTAGAAAAATAATAATTTTAACTCAAAAACTTAACCCATAAATATAACCCCAAATCTTAATTCTCACATCCAAAAACCCAAATCTCAAAACCCTAAACCCGATTTAGAAAAATAATAATTATAACCCTAAACTCAAAACCTAAACCATAAACCCCAAAATCCAAAATCTCTAATCCCTAAATGCTATGTCCCAAAACCCTAAACCCTATTTTGTAAATTTATAATTTTAACCCTAAACCTTAACCCACAAATATAACCCTAAACCCACAATTCAAAATTCCAAAACCAATAACCACATATCCCTAAATCCTAAGCCTCAAAACCCTATACCCTATTTTAAAAAATATTAATTTTCATAATATATTTTCTTTTTCATTAATAATTATTTAGAAAAATAAAGATTTAAATAATGTATTTTGTATGGCTAAAAAATAATGACTAAATGATATTTTTTAAATTTTACTGCATATAGGAGTAATAAGTTCATATATAGTGTTTTCAATTCAATTTTAATTGTAAACCAAATACTATAATACTCATTTCTTCTTTGATTCCAATGGTCAAACCAAACAAAACAGTTTCCATTCCATTCCCATTGCCATTTCATTTTGTTTTCCATGTCGAAAGTGTTCAAATTTTAAGTCCGAGGTCAACAAATTTAAACTTAGGATCATTGTATTGAGATATTTACTCAACAACAGGAGATGATGGCTCAATGACATGAGGTGATGATGAGATTCTTACACAAACTTAGTCAAAATATAGCATCATAATTCTTTAGTACAATATCACAAATAGCACCAACTTCACAACATCCATCAATTTCTCCATCTTCTTAGCGCTTGATTTTTTTCTTTTTTGCATTATATTATTTTGTTAGTTTATGTAGAGACATTTGGTATATATTAAACTTGAAGTTCTTGAATAAATGCAAGAATTTCTTGGTTGACGGTATATTGGGACAAGTTTTTAATTAGGTAATATAAATTTTTATTGAGAATATCGAGTATATTTTTGCATATGTAAAGGTAATATTACATTACCTCATGTTCGGTTCACTAGAATAGAATAGAATCAGAATTGATATCTTCCAATTTTATATTTGATAGACTAAAAATTGGAATGGAATTAAATTGACTCCTAAAGGAGAAGGAGTTAATCATAATTCCTTCTCCCCCTTATGAAATCATAATTCCATTCCAATCTATTTTTTTTTTCAATTTTACCCCAACCCTAATTATAACCCTAAACCCTAAACCCTAAACCCTAAACCCTAAACCCTAAACCCAAAGCCATAAATCTAAAACAATAAACCTTAAATTCGAAATCCTAAATTCCAAAACCCTACACCTTTTTCAAAAAAAATACTAATTTTAACCCTAAACCATAACCCACAAATATAACCCCAAATACTAATACATAAACCCTATTTAGAAAATAATAATTTTAACCCAAACCTTAAATCACGATTATAATCCTAAACCACAAATCCTTAAATCCCAAACTATAAAATCCTAAACTCTGTTTAGAAAAATAACAATTTTAAAATATATTTTATTTTTAAGTAATAAATATTTAGAAAAATAATGATTTGAATAATGTATGTTTTATGACAAAAAAATAATAGTTAAATGATATTATTTAAATTTTATTGAATATAGAGGTATTAAGGTTATATAAAGTGTTTTCCATTCAATTTCAATTGTAAATTAAATACTATAATTCTTATTCCTTCTTTGATTCCAATGATCAAACCAAACAAAATTGTTACCATTCCATTCCCATTATGTTGTCTATGTCGAATGTGTTCAAATTTTAAGTCCACAGTTAGCAAATTTAAGCTCACGATCATCGTATTGAGATATTTAATCAACAATAGGAGATGATGGCTCAGTTGCATGAGGTGATGATAAGATTCTTGTGCAAACTTAGTCAAAATAGTGCATCATAATTCTTTAGTACAATATCATAGGTAGCACCTACCTCATAACATCCATCAATTTCTCTATTTTCTTATACTTGGATTTTTTTTTCTTATTGGAGTTATATTATTTTGTATGTTTATGTAGCAGCATTTTTTATATGTTAAACATAAAGTTCTTGATTAAATGCTAGAATTACTAAGTAGGGACATGTTTTGGATTAGGTGGTATATATTTTAATAATGAACGTGTTGTATGTATATTTTTGTATATGGAATAATAATTGATTCCTTATAATTTTATGATTGGTTTGGAAAAAAATGAGAACATAATGAAATCAAATCCTAAAAGAGAAGGAATCATAATTCCTTCGCCCCTTAATTAACCTACAATTATAACCCTAAACCTTAACCAATAAATATAACCCTAGACAATAATCTCTAAACCCCAAATCCCAAATCCCAAAACCATAAACCATATTTGGAAAAATAATAATATTAACCCTCAAACTTAAACCACAAATATAACCCTAAACCCTAGATCCAAAATCCTATAACCCTAAACCCCAAATCCTTAATTGCCAAATCCCAAACTTAAAAACCCTAAACCTTATTAAGAAAAATAATAATTTTAATAATATATATTTTTAAGTGATAATTATTTAGGAAAATAATGATATCAATAAAGTATTTGGTATGACAAAAAAAATTAAATGATATTAATTATATTTTATTGAATATAATGGTATGAAAGTAATATAGAGTTTCTTCCCTTTCATTCTAATTTTAAACTAATCAATATAATAATGATTCCTACTTTCATTCCAATAGTCAAGCTAAACCAAACTGTTGATATATTTACTCAACAAAGGATGATGGCTCAATAATATGAGGTGATGATGAGATTCTTACACAAGCTTAGCCCAAATATAGCATCATAATTCTTTAGTATCATATCGCAAGTTGGACCTACCTCACAACATCCATCAATTTCTCCATCTTTTAAGAATTGGATTTTTTTCATATTGGAGTTATATTATTTTGTTACCTTATGTAGAGACATTTGGTATATGTTAAAATTGAAGTTCTTCAATAAATGCTAGAATTGTTTGGTTGATGGTATATAGGGACATGTTTTGGATTAGGTGGTATATATTTTGATAGAGAATGTAGAGTATATTTTTATTTATATAAAGGTAATAGTACATTACCCTATGTTTGTTTGACTGAAATTCAATACAATCAGAATTGATTCTTTACAATTTAATGTTTGTTTGGTTTGAAAAGAAGAAATGGAAATAAATCAATTCCTAAAAGAGAAGGAGTCATAATTACTTCTCTCCCCTTATGAACTATGATTCCATTCCAATCTCAATTTTTTTTCCAATTTAACAGCAACCCTAAAATTTAACCTTAAACTATAAACCCTAAACCATAAATCCTAAACCCAAAACCCTAAATCCAAAATCACAATTCCCAAAACCCTCTTCCATAAACCCTATTTAGAAAAATAATAATTTTAACCATTAAACTTTACCCACAATTTTAACCCTAAACCTTAACCCAAAAATATAACCCAAACACTAAACTTTAAACCCCAAATCTTGAATCCTAAAACCATAAACCCTATTTAGAAAATTAATATTATTAACCCTATATCTTAACCCACAAATATTATCCTAAACCTTAAATCAAGAAACCCAAAACTCTACTTAGAAAAATAATAATTTTAACCCTAATCCTTAACCCACAATATAACCCTAAACCCTAAATCAATAATCCCACAACCCTAAACACGAAATCCCTAAATCCCAAATCCCAAGCCTCAAAACCCAAAACCCTACTTAGAAAAATGGTAATTTTAATAATATATTTATTTTTAAGTAAGAATTATTTAGAAAAATAATGATATCAATACAGTATTTTGTATGACGAAAAAATAATAATTAAATTATATTAATTATATTTTAAGAAATAAAAGGGTATTAAAGTAATATGATTTTTTTCCATTTCATTCTAATGGTAAATCAAACACTATAATAATGATACTTACTTTCATTCCAGTGCTCATGCTAAATCAAACTGTTGAGATATTTACTCAACAACAAAAGATGATGGCTCAATGATATGAGATGATGATGAGATTCTTACACAAGCTTTGTCAAAATATACAAATATAAACCATAAACCTAAACCCAAAAATATAAACCTAAATCTCAAATCCAAAATCCAAAATCTTTATACCGTACACCCTAAATCCTTAAATCCTTAAATCCCAAATCCCAAATCCCAAACGAAAAAAGCAAACCATTTTTAGAAAAATAACAATTTAAATAATATATTTTATTTTTAAGTAAAACTATTTAAAAAAATAATGATTTAAATAATTTATTTTTTATTAAGAAAATATAATAATTAAATGATATTATTTATATTTTACCGAATATAGGAGTATTAAGGTAATATACGATGTTTTCCATTACATTCTAATTGTAAACCAAACACTATAATACTGATTCCTTCTTTGATTCCAGTTGTCAAACCAAACAAAACTGTTTCCATTGCATTCCCAATCCCATTCCATTCTGTTGTCCACGTCCAAAGTGTTCAAACTTGGCATTCTCGTATTGAGATGTTAACTCAAAAATAGGAAATGATGGTTCAATGGCATAAGGTGATGATGAAATTCTTACACAAACATAGTAAAAATATAGCATCAGAATTCTTTACTACAATATCACAAGTAGCACCTAGCTCACAACATCCATCAATTTCTCCATCTTCTTAGACTTGGATTTTTTTTCTTATTGGAGTTATATTATTTGTTAGTTTAAGTAGAGACATTTGATATATGATAAACTTGAAGTTCTTGACTAAATGCAAAAATAATATTTTATTACCCCATGTTTGGTTGACAAGAATAGAATAGAATAAGAATTGATTCCATCAAATTTTATGTTTGGCTGGATAGAAAAATCGGAATGGGATGAAGATTATGGCTCAATGACATGAGGTGATGATGAGATTCTTACAAATGCTTAATCAGAATATAGCATCATAATTCTTTAGTACAATATCACAATTAGAACCTATCTCACAACATCCATTTTCTCCATCATATTAGACTTGGATTTTTTTCTTGTTGGAGTTATACTAATTTGTTAGTTTCTGTAGAGACATTTGGTATATGTTAAACTTGAAGTTCTTAAATAAATACAAGAATTGTTTGGTTGATGGCATATTGGGACAAGTTTTGGACTTGGTGGTATATATTTTGATAGAGAATGTGGAGTATATGTTTTTATATAAATAGGTAATATTACACTATGCCAATTTGGTTGACTAGAATTGAATAAAATCAGAATTGATTCCTTCAAATTTTATATTTGGTTAGGGTGGAAAATGGGAATAGAATGGAATCGTTTACTAAAAGAGAAGTAATCATAATTCCTTCTCCACCCTTAATAAATCATGATTACATTCCAATCCCAATTTTTTTTCAATTTACTCCAACTCCAAATATAATCTTAAACCCTAAACTCTATTTAGAAAAATAATAAATTTAATCCTTAAACTTAACTGGAAAATATAAACCTAAACCCTAAATGCAAATCCGAAATCCCAAAACTCTAAAGACTAAACCCTATTTAGAAAATATTAAATTTAACCCTAAATCTTAAACCACAAATATAACCCTAAATCCCAAATCCCAAATCCCAAATCCCACAACCCTAAGCCTTATTTATAAAAATTATAATTTTAATCCTAAACCATAACCCACAAATATAACCTTAAATCCTAAATCCCATATCCAAAATCCCAAACCTCAAAGCCCTAAAACCTATTTATAAAAATAATAATTTCAATAATATTTTTTATTTTGAAGTAATAATTATTTTGAAAAAGAATGATTAAAATAATGTATTTTGTTTGACGAAAAACTAATATTCAAATGATATTATTTAAATTTTACTGAATATAGTGGTGTTAAGGCCATAAACAGTGTTTTCCATTTCATTCCAATTGTAAACCAAACACTATAATAATGCTTCTTTCTTTCATTCCAGTGATCAAGCTGAACCAAACTATTGAGATATTTACTCAATAACAGAAGATGGTGGCTCAATGACATGAGGTAATGATGAGATTCTTACACAAGCGTAGTCAAAATATAACATCATAACTCTTGAGTACAATATCACAAGTAGCACCTACCTCACAAAATCCATCAATTTCTCCATCTTATTAGACTTGGATTTTTTTATTGGAGTTATACTATTTTGTAAGTTTCTGTAGCGTCATTTGGTATATGTTAAAATTGAAGTTAATTCTATTCATTCCCTATCCATTCCGTTGTCCATGTTGAAAGTGTTCAAATTTAAAGTGCACGGTTAACAAATTTATACTCAGGATCATCGTATTGAGATATTTACTCAACAACAAGAGATGATGGCTCAATGACATGAGGTGATGACGAGATTCTTACACAAACTTAATCAAAATATTGCATCACAATTCTTTAGTACAATATCACAAGTAGCTCCTACCACAAAACATCCATCAATTTCTCCATCTTCTTAGACTTGGATTTCTTTTCATATTGGAGTTATATTATTTTTTTACTTTATGTTGAGACATTTGGTATATGTTAAACTTAAATTCTTGAATAAATGCTAAATTGAAATATTGACGATATATTAGGACATGTTTTGCATTAAGTGGTGTATATTTTGATTGAGAAACTAGAATATATTTTTGTAAATGTAGAGGTAATATACATTACCACATGTTTGGTTGACTACAATGGAATGGAAACACAATAGATTCCTTCCAATTTTAGGTTTGGTTGGGCTAAAAAATGGGAATTGAATAGAATCGATTCCTAAAAAAGAAGAAATCGATTCCTAAAAGAGAAGAAATCATTGTTCCATCTCCCCCTTTAGGAACCATAATACCATTACTATCTCAAATTGTTTTCCAATTTTTCACCAACCCAAAATATAACCTTAAACCCTAAGCCCTTAATACTAAACTGTAAACCATAAATCCCAAACCCAAATCCTGATTCCCAAAACCCTAAATTTTGATTAGAAAAATAAAATTTTAGCCCCAAACCTTAAACCACAAATATAACCCTAATCCCAATTTAGAAAAATAATTATTTTAACCCAAAACCATAACACATAAAAAAACCTAAACCTTAAACCTCAAATCAAAATATCCCAAAACTCAAAACCCTAAACACTATTACGAATAATAAAAAATTTAACCTTAAACCTTCACCCATAAATATAACCCTAAACACTAAACCCTAAACCCCAAAACCCTATAACCTATTTCGAAATATAATAATTTTAACCACAAACTATAACCTACACAATAACCCTAAACCCTAAATTCAAAATCCTAAAATCTTGAATCGCAAATTAGAAGCCCAAAAACCCTAAACCCTATATAGAAAAATAATAATTTTAATAATATATTTTCCTTTTAAGTAATAATTATTTACATTAATAATAATTTAAATAATGTATTTTGTCTTACGAAAAAATATTAATGAAATGATATTATTTAAATTTAACTCAATATACAGGTATTAAGGTAATATATAGTGTTTTGTATTCCATTTCAATTGTAAACCAAACAGTATAATACTGATTCCTTCTTTGATTCTAGTGGTCAGACAAAACAAAACTGTTTTAATTCCATTCTCATTCCGCATCCACTCCATTGTCCATGTTGAAAGTGTTCAAATTTTAAGTCTATAATCAAAAAATTTAAACTCAGGATAATTGTATTGAGATATTTACTCAACAATAGGAGATGAAGGCTCAATGACATGAGGTGATGATGAGATTCTTATACTTAAGCCCTAAATCATAAAGCTTAAAGCAGAAATCCCAAACCCAAATCCCAATACTCTATTTTGAAAAATAAAAATTTTAACCCCAAAACTTAAACCAAAAATATAATCCTAAATAATAAATCGTAAACCCCAAATTCCAAATCCCAAAACTATAAACCCAATTTATAAAAATAATAATTTTAACCCTAAACCTTAGCGCATAAATATAACCATAAATCGTAATCCCTAATCCCAAAATCCCAAAACCTTTAACCATACCAAAAAGATATAACCCTAAACACCAAATCACAAATCACAAAACCATAAATCCAATTTGGAAAAATAATAATATTAACCCAAAACCTTAACCCACAAATATAACCCTAAACCCAATGTAGAAGAGTATTAACTTTAAACCTAAACCATAACCCATAAATACAAACCTAATCCTTAAACCTCAAATCCTAAATCCTAAAACCCAAAACCCTTAATCCTATTTAGAAAAATAATAAAATTAACCCCAAACCTTAACCCACAAAGATAACACAAAACCCCAAATCAGAAAACCCTAAACCTTATTTAGAAAAATAATTATTTTAACCCTAAAACATAACCCATAAATACAAACCTAAACCTTAAACCTCATATCCAAAATAAAAAAACCCAAAATCCTAAACACTATTTAAAAATAAATTTACCCTTACACCATAACCTATAAATATAACCATAACACTAAACCATAAACCCTATTTAGAAAAACAATAATATTTTTCCAAAAACATAACCCACATGTATAACCATAACCCCTACACCCAAAGAAAAAAAACCTTAAACCCTATTTAGAAATATAATAATTTTAACCCTAAACCCTAAATTCAAAATTCCAAAATCCTGAACCCCAAATCCCTAAACCCTAAATCCTAAGCCTTAAAACCCTAAACCCTAAATAGAAAAATAATAATTTGAATAATATATTTTATTTTTAAAAAATAATGTTTTACAAAAATAATAATTTAAATAATGTATTTTGTGTGAGAAAAAAATAATAATTACATGATATCATTTAAATTTGAATAAATATAGGTGTATTAAACTAATATATAATGTTTTTTATTACATTTCAATTGTAAACCAAACACTATAATACAGTTTCCTCTTTTAATTCTAGTGGTCAAACAAAACAAAACTGTTTTAATTCCACTCCCATTCCCTATTCATTTCATTGTCTATGTTGAAAGTGTACAAATTTAAAGTCCACGGTCAACAAATTTAAACTTAGGATTATCGTATTGAGATATTTACTCAACAATAGGAGATGAAGGCTCAATGACATGAGGTGATGACAAGATTCTAACACAAAGTCAAAATATTGCATCTTAATTATTTAGTACAATATCACAATTAGCACCGACCTCACAACATCCATCAATTTTGCCATCTTCTCAAACTTGCATTCTTTTCCATATTGGAGTAATTTTATTTTGTTAGTTTAAGTAGAGACATTTGGTATATAAAGATATGCTTTGGACTAGGTGGTATATATTTTGATAGAGAAAGAGTAGTGTATTTTTTAAATGAAGAGGTAATATTACACTACCACATGTTTAGTTGATTGGAATGGAATGGAAACACAATAGATTCCTTCCAATTTTTTTGTCAATTTTACCCCACCCCAAATATAACAACAAACCCTAACTCTAAAACCCAAATCCCATATCCCATATCCCAAAACCCTAAACATAAACTCTATTGAGAAAAATAATAATTTTAATCCAAAACCGTAACCCACAAATATAACCCCAAAACCAAAATCACAAAACCCAAAACCATAAAACCTATTTAGAAAAATATAAATATTAACCCTAAACCATAACCTATAAATATAACCATAAAAACCAAACCTAAAACCCTAAACCTTCTATCCCAAATGCTAAATCCTAAATACCAAATTCAAAAACCCCAAAGCCCTAAATCAAAAATTCTTAAATCCTATATACTAAACGTCAATACCCTAAACCCTATTTAGGAAAATAATAATACAGTGTTTTAAAGGTATTATACAATGTTTTTATATAGAATTCCAATAGTCAAACCAAACAAAACTATTTCCATTCCATTACATTATGTTGTCCACGTAGAAAGTGTTCTAGTATTAAGTCCATTGTTAGTAAATTTAAACTCAAGATCATCACATTGAGATATATACTCAACAACACGATATGTTGGCTCAATTACATGAGGTGATGATGAGATTCTTATGCAAATTTCAAACTATAGTATCATATGTTTTCTAGAATAATATCATAGATATCACCTTCCTTAAAACATCCATCAATTTCTTCATCTTCTTAGACCTGGATTTTCGTCTTATTAGAGTTATATTATTTTGTTTTTTTATGCAAAGACATTTGGTATATGTTAAACTTGAAGTTCTTTAATAAATGCGAGAATTGCTTCGTTGACGGTATATTGGGACATGTTTTGGATTAGGAGGTATATATTTTGATATATAAGGTGGAATATAATTTTGTATAGGAAAAGGTAATATTACATTACACCATGTTGGAATGACTGGAATTGAATAGCATAAGAATTGATTACTTCTAATATTATGTTTGTTTGGGCAGAAAAGTTGGAATGAAATGGAATCGATTATTAAAAAAGAAGAAATGAATATTACTTCCCCCCATTAAGGAGTAATGATTCCAATCCAATCTATTTTTTTTTAATTTACCCTACCCAAAATATAACACTAAATTGTAATCCCTAAAACCCAAATTCCATATCCCAAACCCTATATCATAAACCCTATTTGGAAAAAATAAATATTTTATTCCTAAACCTTAACCCACAAATATAACCCCAAAACCATAAACCCTATTTAGAAAAATATAAATATTAACCCTAAATAATAACCTTTAAATATAACCATAAATACCAAACCTAAAACCCAAAACATTATATCCTAAATCCCAAATCTTAAATACCGAATCCCGAATCCCCAAAGCTCTAAATCCAAAATTCCTAAATCCTATATCCTAAACCTCAATACCCTAAACCCTATTTATGAAAATAATATTTTTAATAATATTTTTTATTTTTAAGTAAAAATTATTTACAAAAATAATAATTCAAATAATGATTTTTCACGAAAAAATAATAATTAAATGATATTATTTAAATTTTAAAGAATATAAGAGTATTAAGGTATTATACAATGTTTTTATATTGCATTCCAATAGTCAAACCAAACAAAACTATTTCCATTCCATTACATTCTATTGTCCCTGTAGAAAGTGTTCTAGTATTAAGTCCACTGTTAGTAAATTTAAATTCAAAATCATCATATTGAGATATATAATAAACAACATGACATGTTGGCTCAATGACATGAGGTGATGATGAGATTCTTATGCAAACTTCAAAATATAGCATCATATTTTTTTTAGAATAATATCATCGATAACACCTACCTTATAACATCCATCAATTTATTCATCTTATTAGACCTGGATTTTTTGTCTTATTGGATCTTATTAGGCATCATATTAGACCAGGATATTTTTTTATCAAAGACATTTGGTATATGTTAAACTTGAAGTTCTTTAATAAATGGTAGAATTGCTTCGTTGACGGTATATTGGGACATGTTTTGTATTAGGAGGTATATATTTTGATAGATAATGTTGAGTATATTTTTGTATAGGTAAAGGTAATATTACATTACCCCATGTTGGAATGATTGGAATTGAATAGAATTAGAATTGATTGCTTGAAATATTATGTTTGTTTGGGCAGAAAAGTGGGAATGAAATGGAATCGATTATTAAAAGAGAAGGAGTCAATATTCCTTCTCCTCCTTAAGGAATCATGATTCCATTCCAACCTTTTTTTTTTCAAATTACCCCACCTCAAATATAACACTAAATTGTAAACCCTAAATCCCAAATTCCATATCCCAAAACCATAAACCATAAACCCTAAACCCTATTTAGAAAAAATAATTTTTTAATCCAAATCTTAACCCACAAATATTACCACAAAACCAAATCCTAAATCCCAAAACCAGAATCCCTATTTAAAAAATATAAATATTAACTCTAAACCATAACCTATAAATATAACCATAAATACCAAACCTAAAACCGTAAACCTTATATCCTAAATCCCAAATCCCAAAACCCCAAAGCCCTAAATCTAAAATTATTAAAAACCCTATATCCTAAACCTCAATACCCTAAACAATATTTAGGAAAATAATAATTTTAATAATATGTTTTATTTTTAAGTAAAAATTATTTAGGAAAATAATAATTAAAATAATGTATTTTGTTACGAAATAATTATAATTAAAAGATATTATTTAAATTTTAAAGAATATAAGAGTATTAAGGTATTATATAGTGTTTTTATATTGCATTCCAATAGTCACACCAAACAAAACTATTTCTATTCCATTACATTCTGTTGTCCCTGTAGAAAGTGTTCTACTATTAAGTCCACTGTTAGTAAATTTAAACTCAAGATCATCATATTGAGATATATACTCAACAACAGGATATGTTGGCACAATGACATGAGGTGATGATGAGATTCTTATGCAAACTTCAAATTAGAGCATCATATTTTTTTTAGAATAATATCATAGATAGCACCTACCTCATAACATCCATTAATTTAATCATCTTCTTTGACCTGGATTTTTTTGTCTTATTGGAGTTATATTTTTTTTATGCAAAGACATTTGATATTTGTTAAACTTGAAGTTCTTTAATAAATGCTAGAATTGCTTCTTTGACGGTATATTGTGACATGTTTTGGATTAGGAGGTATATATTTTGATAGATAAGGTTGAATATATTTTTGTATAGGTAAAGGTAATATTACATTACCCCATGTTGGAATTACTGGATGTGAATAGCATAAGAATTGATTACTTCTAATATTATGTTTGTTTGGGTAGAAAAGTTGGAATGAAATGGAATCGATTATTAAAAGAGAAGGAATCAATATTCCTTCTCCCCCCTTAAGGAGTAATGATTCCAATCCAATCTATTTTGTTTTTCAATTTACCCTACCCCAAATATAAGACTAAATTGTAAACCCTAAAACCCAAATTCCATATCCCAAAACCCTAAATCATAAACCCTATTTGGAAAAAATAAATTTTTTAATCCTAAACCTTAACCCACAAATATAACCCCAAAACCCAAATCATAAATCCCAAGACCATAAACCCTATTTAGAAAAATCTAAATATTAACCCTAATCAATAACCTTTAAATATAACCATAAATACCAAACCTAAAACCAAAAAAATTATATCCTAAATCCCGAATCCTAAAACCCCAAAGCCCTAAATCCAAAATTATTAAAAATCCTATATCCTAAACCTCAATACCCTAAACAATATTTAGGAAAATAATAATTGTAATAATATTTTTTATTTTTAAGTAAAAATTATTTACAAAAATAATAATTGAAATAATGTATTTTGTAAGAAAAAAAATAATTAAACGATATTATTTAAATTTTAAAGAATATAGGAGTATTAAGGTGTTATACAGTGTTCTTATAGTGCATTCCAATGGCCCAACTAAACAAAACAGTTTCCATTCCATTACATTATGTTGTCCATGTAGAAAGTGTTCTAGTATTAAGTCCACTGTTAGTAAATTTAAACTCAAGATCATCATATTGAGATATATACTCAACAACAGGATATGTTGGCTCAATCACATGAGGTGATGCTGAGATTCTTATGCAAACTTCAAATTAAAGCATCATATTTTTTTAGAATAATATCATAGATAGCACCTACCTCATAACATTCATCAATTTATTCATCTTCTTAGACCTGGATTTTTTGTCTTATTGGAGTTATATTATTTTGTTTTTTTATGCAAAGAAATTTGGTATATGTTAAACTTGAAGTTCTTTTATAAATGCTAGAATTGCTTCTTTGACGGTATATTGTGACTTGTTTTGAATTAGGAGGTATATATTTTGATAGATAAGGTGTAATATATTTTGTATAGGTAAAGGTAATATTACATTACCCAATGTTGGAATGATTGGAATGGAATAGAATTAGAATTGATTGCTTGCAATATTATGTTTGTTTGGTCAGAAAAATTGGAATGAAATGGAATCTATTATTAAAAGAGAAGTAATCAATATTCCTTCTCCCCCTTAAGGAATCATGATTTCATTCCAACGTATTTTTTTTTCAATTTACCCCACCCCAAATATAACACTAAATTGTAAACCCTAAAACCCAAATTCCATATCCAAAAACCCTAAACCCTAAACCCTATTTAGAAAAAAAAAATTTAATCCTAAACCTTAACCCAAAAATATAACCCCAAAATCAAAATCATAAATCCCAAAACCATAAACCCTATATAGAAAAAGATTAATATTAACCTTCAGCCATAACCTATAAATATAACCATACATAAAAACCATAAGCCCTAAACCATATACCCTAAATCCTAAATCCCAAATCCTAAATCCCATAACCCCAAAGTCCTAAATCCAAAATTCATAAATCCTATATCGTAAACCTAAATACCCGAAACCCTATTTAGGAAAATAATAATTTTAATAATATTTTTTATTTTTACGTAAAAGTTATTTGGAAAAATAATAATTAAAATAATGTATTTTGTTACGAAAAAATAATAATTAAAAGATATTATTTAAATTTTAAAGAATATAAGAGTATTAAGGTATTATACAGTGTTTTTATATTGCATTCCAATGGTCAAACCAAACAAAACTATTTCCATTCCATTACATTCTGTTGTCCCTGTAGAAAGTGTTCTAGTATTAAGTCCACTGTTAGTAAATTTAAACTCAAGATCATCATATTGAGATATATACTCAACAACAGGATATGTTGGCACAATGACATGAGGTGATGATGAGATTCTTATGCAAACTTCAAAATATAGCATCATATTTTTTTTAGAATAATATCATCGATAACACCTACCTCATAACATCCATCAATTTCTTCATCTTCTTAGACCGGGATTTTTTGTCTTATTGGAGTTATATTATTTTGTTTTTTTATGCAAAGACATTTGCTATATGTTAAACTTTAAGTTCTTTAATAAATGCTAGAATTACTTCGTTGATGGTATATTGGGACATATTTTGGATTAGGAGGTATATATTTTGATAGAGAATGTGGAGTATATTTTTGTATAGGTAAAGGTAATATTACATTACCCCATGTTGGAATGATTGGAATTGAATAGAATTAGAATTGATTGCTTGCAATATTATGTTTGTTTGGGCAGAAAAATTGGAATTAAAGGGAATCGATTATTAAAAGAGAAGGAGTCAATATTTCTTCTCCCCCATTAAGGAATCATGATTGCATTCCAACCTTTTTTTTAAATTACACCACCCCAAATATAACACTAAATTGTAAACCCTAAATCCCAAATTCCATATCCCAAAACCATAAACCCTAAACCCTATTTAGAAAAAAAAAATTTATCCAAACCTTAACCCACAAATATTACCATAAAAACCAAATCATAAATCTCAAAACCAAAAACCCTATTTAAAAAAATATAAATATTAACCCTAAACCATAACCTATAAATATAATCATAAATACCAGATCCTAAATCCCGAATCATAAACGCCAAATCCTAAAATCCCAAATCCCAAAACCCCAAAGTCCTAAATCCAAAAT
Organism: Hippophae rhamnoides; assembly: GCA_033030585.1. Lineage (NCBI taxonomy): Eukaryota > Viridiplantae > Streptophyta > Magnoliopsida > Rosales > Elaeagnaceae > Hippophae > Hippophae rhamnoides. The sequence goes on along the minus strand of CM065429.1, from coordinate 45,197,772 downwards.
TCCTAAATCCTATATCCTAAACCTCAATAACTTAAACCCTATTTTGGAAAATAATAATTTTAATAATATTTTTTATTTTTAAGTAAAAATTATTTAGAAAAATAAAAATTAAAATAAAGTATTTTGTTACGAACAAATAATAATTAAACGATATTGTTTAAATTTTAAAGAATATAAGAGTATTAATATATTATATAGTATTTTTATATTGCATTCCAAAAGTCAAACCAAACAAAAATACCCTAAACCCTAAACCCTATTTAGAAAAAATAATTTTTTTAATCCTAAAACTTAACCCACAAATATGACCTGAAAACCCAAATCATAAATCCCAAAACCATAAATCCTATTGTGAAAAATATAAATATTAACCCTAAACCATAATCCATGAATATAACCATAAGTACCAAATCTAAAACCGTAAACCTTATGTCATAAATCGCAAATCCTAAATCCCGAATCCCAAAACCCCAAAGCCATAAATCCAAAATTCCTAAATCCTGTATCCTAAACCTCAATACCCTAAACCCTATTTAGGAAAATAATAATTTTAATAATATTTTTTAATTTTATGTAAAAATTATTTACAAAAATAATAATTCAAATAATGTATTTTTTTACGAAAAAATAATAATTAAATGATATTATTTAATTTTAAAGAATATAAGAGTATTATGGTATTATACAATGTTTTTATATTGCAATCTAATGGTCAAACCAAACGAAATTGTTTCCATTCCATTACATTCTGTTGTCCATGTAGAAAGTGTTTTAGTATTAAGTCCACTGTTAGTAAATTTAAACACAACATCATCATATTGAGATATATACTCAACAAGAGGATATGTTGGTTCAATAACATGAGGTGATGATGAGATTCTTATGCAAACTTCAAAATATAGCATCATATTGTTTTTAAAAATAATATCATAGATAGTACCAACCTCATAATATCCATCGATTTCTTCATCTTCTTAGACCTGGATTTTTCGTCTTATTGGAGTTATATTATTTTGTTTTTTTATGCAAAGACATTTGGTATATGTTGAACTTGAAGTTCTTAAATAAATGCTAGAATTGCTTTGTTCACAATATATTGGAATATGTTTTGGATTAGGAGGTAAATATTCTGATAGAGAATGTGAAGTATATTTTTGTATTGGCAAAGGTAATATTACGTTACCCAATGTTGGAATGATTGGAATTGAATAGAATAAGAATTGATTGCTTCCAATATTATGTTTGTTTGGGCAGAAAAGTTGGAATGAAATGGAATCGATTATTAAAAGAGAAGTAATCAATATTCCTTCTCCCCTCTTAAGGAATAATGATTCCATTCCAATCTATTTTTTTTTCAATTTACCGCACCCCAAATATAACACTAAATCGTCAACCCTAAAACCCAAATTCCATATCCTAAAACCCTAAACCCTAAACCCTATTTAGAAAAAATAATTATTTTATTCCTAAACATTAACCTACAAATATAACCCCAAAATCCAAAATCTAAAGTCGCCTAACCATAAATCCTATTTAGAAAAATATAAATATTAACCCGAAAGCATTACCAACAAATATAATAATTCAAATAATGTATTTTGTTTTACGAAAAAATAATAATTAAATGATATTATTTAAATTTTAAAGAATATAAGAGTATTAAGGTATTATACAGTGTTTTTATATTGCATTCCAATGGTCAAACTAAACAAAACTATTTCCATTCCATTACATTATGTTGGCTCAATGACATGAGGTGATGTTGAGATTCTTATGCAAACTTCAAAACATAGCATCATATTGTTTTTAGAATTATATCATAGATAGTACCTACCAAATAACATCCATCAATTTATTCATCTTATTAGACCTGGATTTTTTGTCTTATTGGAGTTATATTTTTTTATCAAAGACATTTGGTATATGTTAAACTTGAAGTTCTTTAATAAATTGTAGAATTGCTTCGTTGATGGTATATTGGGACAGGTTTTGGATTAGGAGGTATATATTTTGATAGAGAATGTGGAGTGTATTTTTGTATAGGTAAAGGTAATATTACATTACCCTATGTTGGAATGACTCGAATAAAATAGAATCAAAATTGATTACTTCTAATATTTTGTTTGTTTGGGCAGAAAAGTTGGAATGAAATGGAATCGATTATTAAAAGAGAAGAAATCAATATTCCTTCTCCCCCCTTAAGGAATCATGATTCCATTCCATTATATATTTTTTTTCAATTTACCCCACCCCATATATAACACTAAATTGTAAACCCTAAAATCCAAATTCCATATCTCAAAACGCTAAACCCTATTTAGAAAAATTAATTTTTTTAATCCTAAACCTTAACCCACAAATATAACCCCAAAAGCCAAATCATAAATCCCAAAACCATAAAACCTATATAGAAAAATATAAATATTAACCCTAAACCATAACCTAGAAATATAACCATAAATACCAAACCTGAAACCCTAAACTTTATATCCTAAATCCCAAATCCTAAATCCTGATTCCCAAAACCCCAAAGACCTAAATCGAAAATTCCTAAATCTTATATGCTAAACCTCAATACCCTAAACCAAGTTTAGGAAAATAATAATTTTAATAATATTTTTTACTTTTAAGTAAAAATTCTTTAGAAAAATAATAAATCAAATAATGTATTTTTTTAAGAAAAATAATAATTAAATGATATTATTTAAATTTTAAAAATATAGGAGTATTAAATTGTTATACAGTGTTTTTATATTGCATTCCAAGGGTCAAACCAAACAAACCTTTTTCCATTACATCGCATTCTGTTGTCCATGTAGAAAGTGTTCTAGGTTTATGTCCACTGTTTGTAAATTGAAACTCAAGATAATTATATTGAGATATATAATCAAGAACAGGATATGTTGGCTCAATGACAAGAGGTAATGATGAGATTCTTATGCAAACTTTGAAATACAACATCATATTTTTGTAGAATAATATCATAGATAGCCAACCTCATAACATCCATCAATATCTTCATCTTCTTAGCCCTGGAGTTTTTGTCTTATTGGAGTTATATTATTTTGTTTTTTTATGCAAAGACATTTGGTATATGTTAAACTTGAAGTTCTTTAATAAATGAAAGAATTGCTTCGTTGACGGTATATTGGGACATGTTTTGGATTAGGAGGTATATATTTTGATAGAGAATGTGGAGTATATTTTTGTATTGATAAAGGTAATATTACATTTCCCCATGTTCGAGTGCCTGGAATTGAATAGCATAAGAATTGATTACTTCTAATATTATGTTTGTTTGAGCAGAAAAGTTGGAATGAAATGAAATCGATTATTAAAAGAGAAGGAATCAATATTCCTTCTCCCCCCTTAAGGAATCATGATTCCATTCCAACCTTTATTTTTCAATTTACTCCACCCCAAATATAACAATAAATTGTAAACCCTAAATCCCAAATTCCATATCCGTAAACCCTAAACCCTAAACCCTATTTAGAAAAAATAATTTTTTTAATCCTAAACCTTAACCCACAAATATGACCTAAAAACCCAAATCATAAATCCCGAAACCATAAATGCTATTTAGAAAAATATAAATATTAACCCTAAACCATAATCCATAAATATAACCATAAATACCAAACCTAAAACCGTAAACCTTATATCCAAAAGCATAAATCCCAAATCCCAAAACCCCAAAAGGCCTACATCCAAAATTCCTAAATCCTATATCCTAAACATCAATACCCTAAACCCTATTTAGGAAAATAATAATTTTAATAATAATTTTTATTTTCAAATAAAAATTAATTAGAAAAATAATAATTCAAATAATGTATTTTTTTACGAAAAAATGATAATTAAATGATATATTTAAATTTTAAATATATAGGACTGTTAAGGTATTATACAGTGTTTCCATATTGCATTCCAATGGTCAAACCAAACAAAACTATTTCCATTCCATCACAATATGTTGTCTATGTAGAAAGTGTTCCAGTTTTAACTCCACTATTAGTAAATTTAAACTCAAGATCATCGTATTGAGATATATACTTAAGAACAGTATATGTTGGCTCAATGCCATGAGGTGATGATGAGATTCTGATGGAAACTTCAAAATGTAGCATCATATTTTTTTTAGAATAATATTATAGATAGCACAGACCTCTAGCATCCATTAATTTCTTCATCTTCTTAGACCTAGATTTTTTGTCTTATTTGAGTTATATGATTTTGTTTTTTTATGCAAAGACATTTGGTATATGTTAAACTTGAAGTTCTTAAATAAATGCTAGAATTGCTTTGTTGACGATATATTGGAACATGTTTTGGATTAGGAGGTATATATTTTGATAGAGAATATGGAGTATATTTTTGTATAGGTAAAGGTAATATTACGTTACCCAATGTTGGAATGATTGGAATTGAATAGAATCAGAATTGATTCCTTTCCTATTATTATTAACAATTCTTTGAATGATGAAGAGGAAAATAAGCTATTAGGAGTTCTTCGGATTCACAAAACGGCAATTGGATGGACAATGGCGGACGTCAAAGGGATTAGCAACTCTGTTTGCATGCATTAAACCTTGATGAATGAGGATTACATGCCCACAATTTAGCCACAAAGGCGCTTAAACCCAACAATGCAAAAAGTTTTCAAGGATGAGGTGATTAAGCTTTTGGATGCTGGGGTAATTTATCCGATTTCAGATAGTGCTTGGGTAAGCCTAATTCATTGTGTACCAAATAAAGGAGGAATCACAGTTGTAGAAAATAAAAATAATGAGCTTATTCCAACAAGGACAGTGACTGGGTGGAGAGTATGTATTGATTATCAAAATTTGAACGACGCCACCTGAAAACATCATTTTCCTTTGCCATTTATTGATAAGATGTTGGAAAGATTGGCTGGACATGCTTATTATTGTTTCCTTGATGGATATTCGGGGTACAACCAAATTGAAATTGCACCAGAGGATCAAGATAAGACAATATTTACATGCCCTTATGGTACTTTTGCATACAGAAGGATGCCATTCGGTTTATGTAATTCACCTGCAACTTTCCAAAGATGCATGAAAGTGATTTTCTTCTCTTATATGGTCGAAAAGTTTATTGAGGTTTTTATAGATGATTTTTCTGTTTTTGGCCATTCTTTTGATAATTGCTTGCATAATCTCTCTTTAGTCTTGCAGCGTTATAAAGACAAAAATTTAGTGCTAAATTGGGAGAAATGTCACTTCATGGTTCAAAAAGGAAATGTTCTTGGCCATCGGATTTCAGCAAAGGGAATAGAAGTGGACCGTGCAAAGGTGGAGGTGATCAAAAAATTACCACCTCCAACAACTGTAAAGGGCGTTATAAGTTTCTTAGGACATGCAGGGTTTTATAGATGATTTATTAAGGATTTTTCAAAAATAACAAAACCTCTTTGCAGTTTGTTAGTTAAAAATACACAGTTTGATTTTTCTTCAGAATGTTCGCAAGCTTTTAACCTTTTGAAGGAAAAGCTCACTTCAGCTCCTATAATTTGTGCACCGGATTGGAGTCTTCCATTTGAGGTAATGTGTGATGCTAGTGACTATGCTATAGGTGTTGTTTTGGGCCAAAGGAAGAATAAGTTGCTGCATGTGATTTATTATGCAAGCAGGACATTGACAGATGCACAACTTAATTATGCAACAACTGAGAAAGAGCTTTTGGCAGTAGTGTTTGCATTTGATAAGTTTAGATCTTATTTAATTGGGTCTAAAATCATTGTTTATACTGATCGTTTTCCTCTTAAGTATTTGCTAGCCAAGAAAGATTCCAAACCGCGATTACTAAGATGGACGAAAATTTGGTTGCTGACCATTTGTCCAGGATAGAGGAAGATTACCTTGAGGTTGAAGGAAAAATTAATGAAACATTTCCTGATGAGGAATTGCTTGCTATCCGAACGGCTCCATGGTTTGCTGATTATGCAAATTATTTGGTCAAGAAAATTTTACCTCCTGACATGTCTTATCAACAAAGAAGGAAATTTTTTTCTGATTTGAAACAATATTTTTGGGATGAACCTTACTTGTATAAACATTGTGCAGATCAAATTATTAGAAGATGTGTACTGGAAGAAATGGAAAGCATTCTTCGTCATTGCCATTTTAAGGAAGTTGGATGACATTTTGGTGGAACAAAAATTGTAGCAAAAATTTTGCAATCTGGATTCTATTGGCCTTCATTTTTTAAAGATGATTTCAAGTTTGTTTCAATGTGTGATGATTGCCAAAGGAGCGGAAATATTTCACGGAGACATGAAATGCCCTTAAATAATATTTTGATAATTGATTTATTTGATGTTTGGGGTATTGATTTTATGGGGCCTTTTCTTTGATCTCATTCTAATAAATACATTCTTGTTGGTGTATATTATGTCTCTAAATAGGTGGAAGAAGTTGCCTTTCCTACCAATGATGCTAGGGTTATGATAAATTTTCTTAGGAAGAACATATTTTCCAGATTTGGCATACCTAGAGCCATTATAAGTGATGGAGGTAAGCATTTTTGCAATAACCAATTTGAGGCTTTGTTGCAGAAATATAGAGTAACACATTGGATAGCAACACCTTACCATCCTCAAACTAGTGGACAAGTTGAAGTGTCAAACCGAGAGTTGAAGAGGATCCTTGAAAAGAGCGTAAATAACTCATGCAAGGATTGGTCAAGGAAACTAGATGATGCGCTTTGGGCCTATAGGACGGCTTTCAAGACACCTATCGGCATGTCTCCATACCAATTGGTGTATGGAAAAGCTTGTCACCTTCCAGTTGAATTGGAACATCGAGCATATTGGGGAATTAAAATTCTGAATTTTGATCTTAAGGTAGCAGGTGAAAAGAGGGTGTTGCAATTGAATGAGATGGATGAAATGAGGAATGATGCTTATGAGAATTTCCGAATATACAAGGAAAAGATGAAGGTTTGGCATGATAAGAACATTTTGAGGTGAAACTTTGAGGAGGGACAGAAAGTGCTACTTTATAATTCCCTTCTCAGACTTTTTCTGGGAAAGCTAAAATCTCGTTGGTCAGGACCTTTTCTAGTAACCAATGTGTTTCCTTATACAACAATTGAGATCAATCATGAAACAAAGGGAACATTCAAGGTGAATGGACAACAGTTGAAGCCATATTTTGATAAAAAAATTCAGCAAGCAGAAGGATTCTTTAGAGTTACAACAACCGTAGTAAAAAATTACAGAAAGTTTAGCTAATGACTATAACTTAAAGCGCTTAATAGGAGGCAACCCATCAGATTAGTTTTCTAATCTTTTATCTCATTTTATTTTAGCGATTTTAAATTTTAAATTTTAGCTTAAATTTTAAGTTTTGATAAATTATTAGATAGATTTTAAATTCTGCACTTCATTTTATGATAATTTTATTTTTAATTAAATTTTCTTATTTTATTTGTCTTGCAGGTAAAAAAAAAATGCGAGTGTGATTGATTTCTTTATGATCAATTTTCTTTTATTGTGCACCTAACTCTTTTTCGCTTTGTGATGACAATAGCCATTTGTAGTTTTTCTTTCTTACATTGAGGACAATGTAAGGTTTTGGTTGGGGGTGCAGTAAACGGTAAATCTTTTCTTCACTTCATTTTTAGTAGTTTTGTTTGTGTGTTTATTTGTGTTTAATTTTGATATTCCATTTATTTTTTAGCATTTTGATTAAATTTCTTTTATTTCTTTATTGTCTTATTTTTATTTTTTATTTTTGATTTTATTTTTTCTCATTTGCATTTTACATGTTTTGATTTGCTTGTTGATGATAATAATGTGATTGTGATAACAAGTAGCTTTTAGAAGACATTAAATTTTGCTTTGGTTAAAAGATAATTTCAAATGTTAATTTTACCTAGTTGGCGACTCTTTTGGTATGTTGTATGATTTGGTTGATTAGTCTAAATGCTTAGGAAAGTCTTATGGGAAAATTTTTCATGGACATTTTTGTGTTCTCAACAAACTCTAGAACTCATTTGAAAACCTCTTGAGGCAAAATAATTTGGAATTGCACTGTTTAGGATATGATGTCGGCCATTTTTGGATTGATTGTGCCATTTTTATCCTACCTTGTTTTCTTTATATCACTAGTTACCTCTTTGAGCCTATTTAAATATATTATTAGCCTTATTTTTCTTTCTTTTTTCCTTCTATAACCTACCTTTTATTTAGCCAATATATATATATAATTCCTACCTTATTTGTTAAGAGCACTTAATTTTCAACATAAACTTTTCAAGAGCAATTGGAGTAAGGATGGAATAAAAAAAAAATTCTTCCACATATATTGGAAGAAATTGGTTGGGGTTATGTCAAAAAATAGGGCCTTCACACTCTAGTAAATAATAGAGTGTTAGTGATGGATGTGCTGAGCTAAAAGATTGAGGAAGAATTTTGTTTATCTTTGGAAAAATGGGTTATGATCAGAAGAAACAATTTGGGTTAAATGGTGTTATTCTTTTACTTAATTGGTTGTGTTTAATCTAATAAGTGCTATTATTTGTATTTTGACACTTCCCGTTCTTTCTTAACCAAATACCTAAGCCTAACATTACATGCCTCATAATGTCCTATTGATCTGAAGTGGTGTATTTTCCTTGAAGTTGTTGAATAATTGCTAGAATTGCTTGTTTGATGGTATATTGGGCCATGTTTTGGATTCGGTAGTATATATTTTGATAGAGAATATGGAGTATATTTTTGTATGTGTAAAGGTAATATTACATTACCCTATGTTTGGTTGACTTTAATGGAATAGAATCAGAATTGTTCCTTCTAATTTTATATTTGTGTGTGCTGAAAAGTTTGAATGGAATTGAATCGATTCCTAAAAGAGAAGGAATCATAATTCCTTCTTCCCCCTTAAGGAATCATGATTCCATTCCAATCTCAAATATATTTTCCAATTTCACCCAACCCCAAATATAAACCTAAAGCCTAAATCCTAAATCCTAAATCTTATATCCCAAAATATTGAACCCTAATCCCCATTTACATAAGTAACAGTTTTTACCTTAAACCTTAACCCACAAATTTAACCCTAAACCCTGAACCTAAAACCCCAAATCCCAAAATCATAAACCACATTTATAAAAATAGTATTATTAACCCTAAACATTTACCCACAAATATAACCCAAAACCATAAATCCTATACCCCATATCCCAAATCCAAAAACCCTAAAACCAAAATCCCTAAATAATTGGTCCCAAACAAGAAATCCTAAACCTTATTAAAACAATCATAATTTTAATAATTTATTTTTTTAAGCAATAATTATTTTGAAAAATAATGATTTAAATAATGTATTTTTTTAATGAAATGATAATAATTAAATGATATAATTTAAATTTTACTGAATATAGGGGTATTAAGGTAATATATAGTGCTTTCCATTGCATTCTAATTGTAAACCAAACAATATAATATTAATTCCTTCTTTAATTCTAATGGTCAAACCAAACAAAAATGTTTCATTCAATTCCCATTTTATTCAGTTCATGTCGAAAGTGTTCAAAATTTAAGTCCACAGTCATAGTAATGTGATATTTACCCAATAACAAGAGAGGATGACTCAATGACATAAGGTGAGGATGATATTCTTAAACGAAATTAGTCAAAATATAACATCATAATTCTTTAGTACAATATCATAACTAGCACCTACCTCACAATATCCTTCAATTTCTCCATCTTTATAGAGTTGGATTTTTTTTTCATATTTGAGTTGTATTATTTTGTTAATTATGTAGCAACATTTGGTATATGTTAAACTTGAAGTTCTTGAATAATTCCCTGAATTGCTTGGTTGACGGTATATTGGGACATGTTTTGGATTAGGTGGTATATAATTTGAAAGAAAAAATGGAGTATAATTTCTTATATGTAATGGTAATATTACATTACCAAATGTTTCGTTGACTATAATGGAATAGAATTAGAATTGATTCCTTCCAATTTTATGTTTTTATGGGCTGAAAAGTAGGAATTCAATGAAATCGATTCCTAAAAGAGTAAGAATCATAATTACTTCTAACCCCTAAAGAAATCATGATTCCATTACAATCATAAATATATTTTCCAATTTTATCCAACCTCAAATATAAACGTAAACTCTAAATAAAGGGGTATTATGGTAATAAATGGTGCCTTGTATTCGATTCCAATTGTAAACATGACACTATAATACTGATTCCTTCTTTGATTTCAATATTCAAACAAAACAAAACTGTTTTCATTCCATTCCCACTCAATTCCATTTCCAAGTCGAAAGCGTTTAAATTTTAAGTCAACATTCAACAAATTTAAACTCAAGATCATCGTATTGAGATATTTACTGAACAATAGGAGATGATGGCTCAATGCCATTAGATAATGATGAGATTCTTACACAAGCTTAGTCAAAATATAGCATCATAATTCTTGAGTACAATATCACAAGTAGAACCTACCTCACAAAATCCATCATTTTCTCCATCTTATTACACTTGGATTTTTTTCTTATTGGAGTTATACTATTTTGTTAGTTTCTGTAGTGACATTTGGTATATGCTAAACTTGAAGTTCTTGAATAAATGCATGAACTACTTGGTTGACAGCATATTGGGACAAGTTTTGAATTTGATGGTATATATTTTGATAAAGAATGTAGAGTATATTTTTTTTATATAAATAGGTAATATTACACTACCCCACGTTTGGTTAATTAGAATTGACTAAAATCATAATCGATTCACTCACACACTGTAATACATATTCTTTCTTTTCTTCGAGTGGTTAAGCCAAACAAAATTGTTTCCATTCCATTCTCATTCCATTTTGTTGTCCATGTCCAAAGTATTCAAACTATGAATCCTCGTATTGAAATGTTTACTGAAAAATAGGAGATGATGGATCAATGACATGAGGTGATGATGAGATTCTTACACAAACGTAGTCAAAATATAGCATCATAATTATTTACTACAATATCACAAGTAGCACCATACTCACAACATCCATCAATTTCTCCATCTTATTAGACTTGGATTTTTTTATTGGAGTAATATTATTTTGTTAGTTTAAGTAGAGACATTTGGTTTATGATAAAGTTGAACTTCTTGAATAAATGCTAGAATTGCTTAGTTGACGATATATTGGGACATTATTTTTATTAGGTGGTATATATTTTGATGGAGAATGTTGAGTATAATTTGGATAATGTAAAGGTAATATTTTATTATCCCATGTTTGGTTGTCTAGAACGCAATTGAATTTGAATTAATTCCTTCCAATTTGAAGTTTGGTTGGGGCAGAAAAATGGGAATGAATTCCTAAATGTAATTGATTAATAAAAGAGATAGAATCATGATTCCTTCACTCCCCATAAGGAACCACGATTCCATCCTAATCTCAATTTGTTTCCAATTTAACTGCAACCCCAAAATGTAACTATAAACCATAAACCCAAAGCCATAAATCCAAAACCCAAAACCGTAATCCCTAAATCATATTTAAAAAAATAATAATTTTAACCCTTAAACTTAACCTAGAAATATAACCCTAAACACTAAATCGTAAATCCAAAATCGCAAAAACCTAAACCCTAATACTTAACCCACAAATATAACCCTAAACACTAAACTCAAAACCCCAAACCCCAAATCCCAAATCCCAAATCCCAAAACCAAAAACAAAATTTTGAAAAATAATAAATTTAACCCTAAACCTTAACCCACAATTACAACACTAAGCCCTAAATCCTAAATCCAAAATCCCAAATCCTAAAACTCTAATCCCTATATAGAAAAATAATAATTTTAACCCTAAACCTTAACCCACAAATATAAACCTACATACTAAATTCTAAACCCCAAATCCCAAATCTCAAAACCATAAAACCATATTTAGAAAAATAATAATTTTAACCCTAAACCTTAACCCACAATTATAACCCTAAACCCTAAATCACAAATCCTAAATCACAAATCCTTAAACTCAAAAACCCTATTTAGAAAAATAAAAATTTTAACCATAAACCTTAGCCCACAAATATAAACCTAAACCTAAAACCCAAAACCCAAAACCCTAAAACTCAAAACCTTAAACCCTATTGAAAAAATAATAATTTTAAGCCTAAACCATAACCCATAAATATAACTGTCAACCACGAATCCCAAATTCCAAAACCGTAAATTCTAAATCCCAAATCCCAAACCACAAAATCTTAAAACTTTTTAGAAAAATAAAAATTTAAATAATATATTTTATTTTTAAGTAATATTTATTTAGAAAAATAATGATTTAACAAATTTACTTTTTATGAAAAAAATATAATAATTAAAAGATATTTACTAAACTATAGGAGAAGATGGCTTAATGACATGAAGTGATGATTAGATATTTACACAAGCTTATCAAAACATAGCATCATAATTCTTTAGTACAATATCAAAAGTTGTACCTACCTCAAAACATCTATCAAAACCCTAAACCTTAAACCAGAAATCCCTAAATCCCAAATCACAAACCTCAATACCCTAAACCCTATTTAGAAACATAATAATTTTAATACTATATTATTTTTTTAAGTAATAACTATTTAGAATAATAATGATTTAAATAATGTATTTTGTTTGACAAAAAAATAATAATTAAATGATATTATTTAAATTTTACTAAATATAGGAGTATTAAGGTAACGTACTCTGTTTTCCACTCCATTCCAAATGTAAACCAAACACAATAATATAGATTCTTTCTTTGATTCCAACGGTCAAACCAAACAAAACTATTTCCATTCCACTACCATTCCCATTCCATTCCATTTTGCATTTCAAAAGTGTTCAAATTTTAAGTCCATGATCAACAAATTTAAACACAATAACATCAAGTTGAGATATTTACTCAACAACAGGAGATGATGGCACAATGACATGAGGTGATGATGGGATTTTTACACAAAGGTAGTCAAAATATAGCTTTTAAGGATTTTGGGTTTATGGTAATATATATTGGTGGGTTAAGGTTTAAGGTTAAAATTATTATTTTTCTAAATAGCGTTTAGCATTATGGGATTTATGATTTTAGGTTAGGGTTTTAGCTTTTTGGTTAAATTTGCGAGTTCTATTTTAGGGTTAAATTAATTACTTTTCTAAATAGGGTTTAGGTTTCAATGTTTTAGGATTTATGATTGGGGATTTCAGATTTAGGGTTTAGGTTTTTGGTTTGGGTTTTATGGTTATATATGTGAGTTAAGGTTTAATGTTAAAATTATTATTTTTCTAAATAGGGTTTATCATTTTTGGATTTATGATTTTAGGGTATATTTATCGGTAAATGTTTAGGGTTAAAATTATTAGTTTTAAAAATGGGCTGTAAGGATTTGGGAATTGGGGTTTGTGGTTTGGGAATTGCGGTTTAGTGTTTAGGGTTTATGGTTATATTTGGGGGTAAAGGTTTAGGGTTAAAATTATTATTTTTAAAAATGGGGTATAGGGTTTGGGGATTGTGGATTTGGGGTTTAAGGTTTAGGGTTTAGTGTAATACTTGTGGGGTAATTCTTAGGGTGTAAATTGTTTTTCCTAAAAAGGGTTTAAGGTTTTGGGATTTAAGATTTAAGATTTGAGGTTTTGGGTATTGGATTTGTTGTTTAGGGTTTAGGTCTATACTTATTTGTTCAAATTTAGGGTCAAAATTATTATTTTACTAAATAGGGTTTAGGGTTTAGGGTTTTGGGATTTGAGATTTGTGTTTAAGATTTAGTTCTTAATGTGTAGTGTAATATTTGTGGTTTGGGTGAAATTGTAAAAAAATGAAATGGGAATGGAATCATGATTCCTTACATGGGAGAATTAGTTATGATTCCTTTTAATCTATTTCTAGATTCTATTCTATTCCCAAATTTAGGCCAAGAAACCTAAAATTGAAAGGAATAAATCCTAATTTCATTTCATTCCAATAAACCAAACATGGAATAATATAATATTACCAAATGTCTCCTTATATTGTCAACCAAGATTTTCAAGCATTTATTCAAGAACTTCAAGTTTAACATATACCAAATGTCAAAGAAGATGGATAAATTGATGGATGTTGTGAGGTAGGTGCCACTTATGATATTTTATTAAAGAATTATGATGCTACATTTTGAATATGATTGTGTAAAAATCTCATCATCACCTCATGTGATTGAGCCATCATCTCATGTTGTTGAGTAAACATCTCAATACGATGATCCTTAGTTTAATTGGTTGATCATTGGCTTAAATTTGAACACTTTCAACATGGAGAACGAAAAGGAAAGGGAATGTGAATGGAATGGAAATAGTTTTATTTTGTTTAACCATCGGAATGAAAGAAGAGATCACTATTATAAAATTTGGTTTACAATTGGAATGTAGTGGAAAACACTATATATTACCGTAATACTATTATATTCAATAAAATTTAAACAATATTATTTAATTATTATTTTTTCGTTAAACAAAATACATTATTTGAATCATTATTTTTCTAAATAATTATTGCTAAAAATTAAAATATATTATTAAAATTATTATTTTTATAATTAGGGTTTAGGGTTTTGAGGTTTAGGATTTAGGAATAAGGTATTTGAGGTTTAGGTTTAGGGGTTAGGTTTATATTTAAGGGTAAACGTTTAGAGTCAAAATTACAATTTTTTGAATAGAGTTTTGGGTTTTGGGATTTGGGGTTTTGGATTTAGGTTTATAGTTTAGTGTCATTTTTGTGGATTAAGGTACAAGGTTAAAAGTAATAGTTTTCTAAATAAGGTGTAGGGGTTTTGGATTTATTATATGAGATTTGGGATTTGGGGTTTAGGGTTAAAATTGTTTTTTTTCAAAATAGAGTAAATCTTTTTATGATTTGGATTTGGGATTTAGGGTTTGGGTTTATGATTTTGGGTTTATGGTTAGAATTTTTGTTATATTTGTGGGTTATGGTTTAGGATTAAAATTATTAATTTTTTAAATAGTTATTACTTAAAAATAAAATATATTAATAAAATTATTATTTTTATAAATAGGTTTTGGGTTTTGAGGTTTAGGGTTTAGGGTTTTGCGATTTGGGATTTGGGATTTGGGATTAATGTTTTAGAATGTAGGGTTATATTTGAGGGTAAAGATTTAGGATCAAAATTATAATTTTTCTAGATAGGGTTTAATATTTTGGGATTTGGGATTTTTGTTCAGTGTTTAGGGTTTATTGTTTAGTGTTATTTTAGAAGGTTAAGGTGTAGGGTATAAATTATTATTATTCTAAATAGGTTGTAGGGGTTTGGTGTTTGTGATATAAGATTTGGGGTGTGGGGTTTAGGGTTTAATGTTGAGGGTTAAATTTATGGGTTAAGGTTTAGTATTAAAATTATTATTTTTCTAAATGGGGTGTAGGGGTTTGGGATTTTAGATTTGGTGTTTAAAGTTTATTATTTAGGGTTTAGGATTTGAGGTTATATTTATGGGTTAAGGATTAGGATTATAATTATTATTTTTCTAAATAGGGTGTACGGGTTTATGATTAGGGATTTTTGATTTGGGAATTGGGGTTTAGGGTTTAGGGTTTAGGGTGTAGGGGTTTGGGATTTTGGATTTTTGTTTTAAAGTTTAAGGTTATATTTGTGGGTTAAGATTTGGATTAAAAAAAATTATTTTTTTAAATAGCATTTAGGCTTTTGGGATTTGAGATTTGAGGTTTTGGGTTTTAGATTTGCGGTTTGGGGTTTAGGGTTATATTTACGTGTTTTGGTTTAGGCTAAATATTATTATTTTTCTAAATAGTGCTTAGGTTTTAGGGTTTTGGAATTTGAGATATGGGTTTTATGGTTTAGGGTTTAGGATTTATGGCTTAATATTTATTGTAATATTTTTGGTTTGGGTAAAATTGTAAAAAAGAATTTGAGGTGGAATGGAATCATGATTCCTTACGGGGGAGAAATAGTTATGATTCCTTCTCATTTAGTTACAGATTCCATTCTATTCCCAATTTTTAGGCAACCAAACATAATATTACCAAAAGTCACAATATACTATCAACTAATATTTTCTACCATATATTTAAGAACTTCAAGTTTAACATATACCGAATGTCTCTACATTAACTAATAAAACAATATAGCTCCTATGAAAAAATCAAAGTCTAAAAACATGGAGAAATTTATTGATGTTGAGGGATAGGTGCTATTTGTGTTATTCTAGTAAAGAATTATGATGATATATTTTTGACTAAGATTTTGTAAAAATCTCATCATCATCTCATGTCATTGATCCATCATCTCCTGTTGTTGAGTAAAATCTCAATACGATGATCCTTTGTTTCAATTTTTTGACCATGGACTTAAATTTGAACACATTTAACATGGATAATGGAATGGATTCAGAATTGGAATTGGAATGTAAATGGTATGGAAATAGTTTTATTGTGATAGAAGGGATCATTATTATAGTATTTTGATTACAATTGGAATGGAGTGGAAAAAACACTTTATATTACCATAATACTACTATATTCAGTAAACTTTAAATAATATTATTTAATTTTTTTTTGTCACACAAAATTCATTATTTGAATCATTATTTTTCAAATAGGGTTTAGGGTTTTGGGATTTGGGATTTTTTGTTTAGTGTTTAGGGTTTAGGTGTAGGGTAAAAATTATTATTTCTCTAAATAGGGTGTAGGGGTTTGGGATTTGTGATATGAGATTTGGAGTTTAGCATTTAATATTTAGGGTTAAATTTATGGGTTAATCTTTAGATTTAAAATTATTATTTTTCCAAATAGGTTGTAGGGGTTAGGATTTAGGAGTTGAGATTTGGGGTTTACAGTTATTATATAGGGTTATATTTGTGGGTCAATATTTAGTGTTAAAATTATTAATTTTCTAAATAAGGTGTAGGGTTTTTTATTGTGGATTTGGGAATTGGGAATTGTGTTTTACGTTTTAGGATTTATGGTTATATTTTTAGGTTAAGGTTTAGGGTCAAAATTATTATTTTTCACAATAGGGTATAGGGTTTGCAGATTTTGAATTTAGGGTTTAAAGTTTAAGATTATATTTGTGGGTTAAGGTTTAGCGTTAAAAAATTTATTTTTGTAAATAGATTTTAGGGTTTTGGGATTTGAGATTTGAGCTTTAGGGTTTTTGGTTATATTTTAGTATTTTGGTTTGGGCTAAAAATTATTATATGTCTAAACAAGGTTTAGGATTTAGGATTTTGGAATTTGATATTTGTGTTTTAGGGTTTAGGGTTTACGATTTATGGCTTAATGTTTAATGTAATATTTATGGTTTGCGTAAAATTGTAAAAAATATTTGAGGTGGGAATTTAATCATGATTCCTTACGGGGGAGAATTAGTTATGATTCCTTCTAATTTATTTATAGATTCCATTCTATTCCCAAATTTTAGGCCAACCAAACATAAAATTGGAATGTATAAATCCTAATTTCATTTCATTCTAGTAAAGCAAACATGGAATAATGTAATATTACCAAATGTCCCATTATACAATCAACCAAGATTTTCAAGAATTTATTCAAGAACTTCAAGTTTAACATATACCAAATGTCTCAACATTCACTAATAAAACAATATAACTCTTATAAGGAAAAAATATAAAAGTCTAAGAAGATGGAGAAATTGATGGATGTGGTGAGGTAGGTGGCACTTGTGATATTGCATTAAAGCATTATGATGCTATCTTTTGACGATGATTGTGTAAAAATATCATCATCACCTTATGTCATTGATCCATCATCTCCATTTGTTAAGTAAACATCTCAATAAGAAGATCCTTAATTTCAATTTGCTGACCATGGATTTAAATTTGAACACTTTCAAAATGGACAACGAAAAGGAATGGGAATGTGAAGTGGAATTGGAATCTGAATGGTATGGAAATAATTTTATTTGGTTTGACCGTCGGAATGAAAGAAGGGATCACTATTATAGTATTTGGATTACAATTGGAATGGAGTGGAAAAAACACTTTAAATTACCATAATACTACTATATTCAGTAAACATTAAATAATATTATTTAATTATTATTTTTTCATCTCACAAAATTCATTATTTTTAAAAATATTTATTACTAAAAATTAAAATATATTATGAAAATTATTATTTTTAAAAATAGGTTTTGTGTTTTGAGGTTTGGGATTCAGGATTTTGAGATTTAGCATTTAGGGTTTTGGGTTAGAGTTATATTTGAGGGTAAAGGTTTAGGGTAAAAATTATAATTTTTCTAAAATAGTGTTTTGGGTTTTGAGATTTGGGATTTTGGGTTTAGGTTTATTGTTTATTGTCATTTTTATGGGTTAGGTTATAAGGTTAAAATTAGTGGGTTAAGATTTAGGGTGAAAATTATTATTTTTCAAAATAGGGTAAAGCTTTTTGGGATTTGGATTTGGGATTTAGGGTTTGGGTTTTTAGATTTTGGGTTTAGGTTTTGGGTTATATTTGTGGGTTATGGTTTAGGATTAAAATTATTAATTTTCTAAATAATTATTACTTAAAAATAAAATATATTAATTAAATTATTATTCTTATAAATAGGTTTTGGGTTATGGTTTAGGATTAAAATTATTAATTTTCTAAATAATTATTACTTAAAAATAAAATATATTAATAAAATTATTATTCTTATAAATAGGTTTTGAGTTTTGAGGTCTAGGATTTAGGATTTTAAAATTTAGGCTTTATGGTTTCGCGATTTTGGTATTTAGGGTTAAGGTTTTAGAGTGTAGGGTTATATTTGAGGGTAAAGGTTTAGGGTCAAAATTATAATTTTTCTAAAAGGGTTTTGGGATTGGTATTTTTCTTTAGTGTTTAGGTTTTATTGTTTTGTGTAAATTTTGAAGGTTTAGGTGTAGGGTTAAAATTATAATTTTTCTAAATAGGGTGTAGGGGTTTGTGATTTTTGAAATGAGATTTGGGGTTTGGGGTTTAGTGTTTAATGTTTAGGATTAAATTTATGAGTTAAGGTTTAGTATTAAAATTATTATTTTTTTAAATAGGTTGAAGGGGTTTGGGATTTGGGAATCGAGATTTGGTGTTTAAAGTTTATTATATAGCGTTTAAGGTTTAAGGTTATATTTGTGGGTTAATGTTTAGGGTTATAATTATTATTTTTCTAAAGAGGGTGTAAGGGTTTGTGATTCGGGATTTCTATTTTAGGAATTAGGGTTTAGGCTTTAGGGTTTGTGGTTATATTTCTGGGTTAGTTTTAGGGTTAAAATTATTATTTTTGTAAAAATGATGGAGGGGTTTGGGATTTAAGATTTGGGCTTTCAGATTTGAGGTTTAAATATTACTATTTATGGTTTAGGGTTAAGGATTTAATTTGTGGATTAAGGTGTAGTGTTAAAATTATTATTTTTCAAAATACAGTGTAAGGGTTTCGGAATTCGGATTTGGGAATTGTGGTTTAGGGTTTAGGCTTAAATTTTTTGTTTAAGGTTTATCTTTAAAATTATTATTTTTCAAAATAAGGTATATAGTTTAGGTATTTATATTTTTGATTTAGAGTATTGGGATTTTAGATATGTAGTTTAGAGTTTAGGATTATATTTATGGGATTTGGTTTAGTGATAAAATTATTATTTTTCTATGGGTTTTTAGATTTTGGATTTGTGGCTTAGGCATTAGGATTATTTTATGGGTTAAGTTTTAGGGTTATAATTATTATTTTTCTAAAAAGGATAGAGGGGTTTGTGATTTAAGATTAGGGCTTTCAGATTTGAGGTTTAAAGACTATTTACGGTTCAGGGTTAAAGGTTTGATTTCTGGGTTAATGTTTAGGGTTAAAATTATTATTTTCCAAAATATGTTGTAAGGGTTTCATAATTGGGATTTGGGAATTAGGGTTTATGGTTATATTTGTGTGTAAAGGTTTAGGGTTAAAATTATTATTACTCAAAATAGGGTATATGGTTTTGGGATTAGGGATTTCGGGTTTATGGTTTATGATTTAGGGTTATATTTGTGGGTTAAGGTTTAGGTCAGAATTTTTATTTTACTAAAAAGGTTTTATGGTTTTGCGATTTGATATTTTAGGTTTAGGGATTATGGTTTTACATATTTGTTTAGGTTTAGTGTCAAAATTATTATTTTTCTAAATAGAGTTTTGGATTTAGGGTTTTGCTATTTGAGATCTCGGTTTTAGTATTTAGGGTTTAGGATTTAGTTCTTAATGATTAGTGTAAATTTGTGGTTTGGGTGAAATTGTACAATAAAATTTAAATGGGAATGGTATCATGATTCCTTACGGGGGGAGAATTAGTTATGAATCATTCTCTTTGGGAAATGAATTTCATTCTATTACAACTTTTCAGGCCAACCAGACATAAAATTGGAAGGAATTAATTCTTATTCTCTTTCATTCCTGTCAACCAAACTTTAGGTAATGTAATATTTCCAAATGTGCTAAAATATTGTCAACGAAGATTTTCTATCTTCTATTCAAGAACTTCATGTTTAACATATACCAAATGTCTCTATATTAACTAAAAAAAATATAACTCCTGTAAGAAAAAAATCAAAGTCTAAGAAGATGGAGAAATTGATGGATGTTGGGTGGTAGGTGCTACTTGTAATATTGAAGTAAGGAATTATGATGCTATATTTTGACTAAGTTTGTGTAAAAATCTCATCATCACCTCATGTCATTGATCCATCATCTCCTCTTGTTAAGTAAACATCTCAATATGATGATCATGAGTTTAAATCTACTGACCGTGACCTTAAATTTGAACACTTTCAACACGGACAACGGAATGGAATCGTAAAAGGAATGGGAACAATTTTATTTGGTATGATCATTGGATTGGGGATTGGGGATTTTTTGTTTAGTGTTTTAGATTTATTGGTTAGTGTTATTTTTATGGGCTAAGGTGTATGGTTAAAATTATTATTTTTCTAAATGGGATGTAGAGGCTTGGGATTTACTATATGTGATTTAAGGTTTTGAGATTTTGGATTTGGGGTTTATGGTTTATAGTTTTGAGTTAATTATTTACTGTTATTTTTGTGGATTAAGGTGTAGTGTTAAAATTATTATTTTTCTAAATTTGGTGTAGGGTTTGGGATTTGTGATTGAGATTTGGGGTTTAGGGTTTAGGATTTAGGGTTAAATTTGAGTTTTAAGGTTTAGCATGAAAATTATTATTATTCAAAATAAGGTATATAGTTTAGATAATTAGATTTTGGATTTAGAGTTTTGGGATTTTGGATATGTAGTTTAGAGTCTAGGATTATATTTATGGGATTTGGTTTAGTGATAAAATTATTATTTTTCTATAGGTTTTTGGATTTTGGATTTGGGGTTTAGGCTTTAGGATTATTTTTGTGGGTTATGTTTTAGGGTTAAAATTATTATTTTTCTAAAAGGATGGAAGGGTTTGGGATTTAAGATTTGGGCTTTCAGATTTGAGGTTTAAAGTTTACTATTTTTGGTTTAGGGTTAAGTGTTTTATTTGTGGGTTAATGTTTAGGGTTAAAATTATTATTTTTCAAAATATGATGTAAGAGTTTTAGAATTGGGATATGGGATTTTGGATTTATAGTTTAGTGTATAGGGTTTATGGTTATATTTTTCTAAATAGGTTTTAGTGGTTTGGGATTTGGGATTTGGGATTTAGGAATTGAGATTTTTTCTTTAAAGTTTATTATTTATGGTTTCGGGTTTGGGGTTATATTTGTAGTTAATGTTTCCCGTTAAAATTATTATTTTTGTAAATAGCACTTAGGGTTTTGGGATTTGAGATTTAAGATTTATGGTTTTGGGTTTGCGGTATTAGGTATAGGGTAATATTTACTTGTTTAGGTTTAGGATTAAAATTATTATTTTCCTAAATAGGGTTTTGGATTTAGGTTTTTGGGATTTGAGATTTTGGTTTTAGGGTTTAGGGGTTAGGATTTAGAGCTTAAGGTATAGTGTAATATATATGGTTTATGTAAAATTATAAAATACATTTGAGATGGGAATGGAATGATGATTCCTTATGGGGGAGAATTAGTTATGATTCCTTCTCATTTTGATAATAGATTCCATTCTATTCTCACTTTTTAGGCCAACCATACAAAAAATTGGAAAAATTAATTCTAATTTCATTTTATTCTAGTCAGCCAAACATGGGGTAATGTAATATAACCTAATGTCCCAATTTACTGTCAACCAAGATTTTCTAGCATTTATTCAAAAATTCTGGTTTAAAATATACCAAATAACGCTACATAAACTAACAAAATAATATAACTCCTATAAGAAAAAAAATCAAAGTCAAAGAAGATGTAGAAATCGATGGATGTTGTGAGGTCGGTGCTACTTGTGATATTGTAGTAAAGAATTATGATGCTATACTTTGACTAAGTTATTGTAAAAATCTCTTCCTCACCTCATGTCATTGATCCACCAAGTCTAATTGTGGACTTAAATTAGAACACTTTCAACATGGAGAGAGGAATGGGAATGAAAACGTGAATGGAATGGAAACAGTTTTATTTGGTTTGACCATTGGAATGAAAGAAGGGATAAGTATTATAGTATTTGGTTTACAAATGAATGGAGTTGAAAACACTGTATGTTACCTTAATACTATTATGTTCAGAAAAATTTAAATAATATTATTAAATTTTTTTCTGTAGACAAAATAAATTATTAAAATCATTTTTTATAAATAGGGTTTAGGGTTTTGAGGTTTAGGATTTAGGAACTAGGGATTTGGGATTTAACTTTTATGGTTAGTGTTATATTTGAGGGTAAAGGTTTGGGATCAAAATTATAATATTTATAAATTGGGTTTAAGGTTTGGGGATTTGGGATTTTGGGTTTAGGGTTTATGTTTATTGTTTGGTGTTGTTTTTGGGGTTTAAGGTATAGGGTTAAAATTATTAATTTTCTAAATAGGGTTTGGGGTTTTGTGTTTAGGGTTAATTTTGTGGGTTATGGTTTAGCGTAAAATTATTATTATTCAAAATAGGGTAAAGAGTTTGTGATTTAGATTTTGGATTTAGGGTTTTGGGATTTTTGATTTTGGATTTAGGGTTTTGGGATTTGGGATTTGGGGTTTCGGGTTTAAAGTTTTGAGTTATATTTGTGGGTTAAGATTAAGGATTAAAATTATTACTTTTCTAAATAATTATTACTTAAAAATAAAATATATTATTAAAATTATTATTTTATAAATAGGGTTTAGGGTTTTTGAGGTTTAGGAATTAGGATTTTGGGATTTGGGGTTTAGGGTTTGGAGTTTAGGGTTATAATTGAGGGTAAAGATTTATGGTCGAAATTATAATTTTTGTAAATAGGGTTTAGGGTTTTGGGATTTGGTATTTGGGATTTTTTGTTGTGTTGATTGTGTATAACTTAGAGTTATTTTTGTGCGTTAAAGTTTAGAGATAAAAATATTATTTTTCTCAATAGGGTGTAGGGGTTTGGGGTTTGTAGTTTAGGGTTAAATTTGTGGGTTATTGTTTAGGGTTAAAATTATTATTTTTCTATGGGTTTTGGGACTTATTATTTAGGGTTATATTTATTGGTCAAGGTTTAGGGTTTAGGGTTTTGGGATTTTGAATTTATAGTTTAGAGTTTAGGGTATAGGGTTATATTTTTGGGTTAGGTTTAGGGTTAACATTATTATTTTTCTAGATTTGTGTATTATTGTATAAATTTATATTTCTGGGTTAAGGTTTAGGGCAAAAATTATTGTATTTCTAAATATGTTGTAGGAGTTTAGGATTTAGGATTTAGGATTTGAGATTTGGGCTTTAATGTTTATTTTTTAGCATTTTGGGTTTAGGGTTATATTTTTTGGTTAATATTTAGGGTTATAATTATTATTTTTCTAAATTGGGTGTAAGGGTTTGGGAAATGGGATTTACGATTTGGGAATTGAGGTTTAGGATTTAGGGTTTGTGATTATATTTGTGGGTTAATGTTTAGGGTTAAAATTTTTATTTTTCTAAAAATGGTTTATGTTTTTGTGATTTGAGATTTTAGGTTTAGGGTTTTTGGTTTGTGGTTTAGGGTTATATTTATTTGTTTATGTTTAAGGTTGGAGTTATTATTTTTCTAAGTAGGGTTTAGGATTAAGGGTTTTGAGATTTGGGTTTTGGGGTTTAGGGTTTAGGGCTTATTGGTTAGTGTAATATTTGTTGTTTTGGTGAGATTACAAAAATAATTGAAATGGGAATGGAATCATGATTCCTTACGGGAGAGAATTAGTTATGATTCCTTCTCTTTAAGTAATGGATTCCATTCTTTTCCCACTTTTTAGGCCAACTAAATATAAAATTTGACAGAATTAATTCTAATTCCATTTCATTCCAGTCAACCAAACATGAGGTAATGTAATATTACCAAATGTCCCAATATACTATTAACCAAGATTTTCTAGCATTTATTCAAGAACTTCAGCTTTAACAAATACCAAATGTCTCTACATTAATTAAAAATAATAATATAACTCCTATAAGAAAAAAAAAATCAACATCTAAGAAGATGGAGAAATTGATAGATGTTGTGAGGTAGGTGCTACTTATGATATTGTAGTAAAGAATTATGATGCTATATTTTGACTAAGTTTGTGCAAAAATCTCATCATTACCTCATGTCATTGATCCATCATCTCCTGTTGTAAGGTACACATCTCAATATAATGATCATGATTTTAAATGTGCTAATAGTGGACTTAACTTTGAACACTTTCAACATGGACAAAGAAATGGAATAGGAATGAGAATGGGAATTGAATGGGAAAAGTTTTATTTGGTTGACCATTGGAATGAAGGAATGAATCATTATTAGAGTAATTAGTTTACCATTGGAATAGAGTGAAAAACATTGTATATTACTTTAATACTACTATATACAGTAAAATTTAAACAATATCATTTAATTATTATTTTTTCGTCTGACAAATTACATTATTTAAATCCTTATTTTGCTAGATAGTTATTACTGAAAAATAAAATATATTATTAAAATTATTGTTATTATAAATAGGATATAAGGTTTTGAGGTTTAGGATTTAGGAATTAGGGATTTGGGGTTTAGGTTTTAGGGTTTAGGATTATATTTGAGGGTAAAGGTTTAGGGACAAAATTATAATGTTTCTAATTAGGGATTTTGGGTTTAGCATTTATGTTTATTGTTTAGTGCTATTTTCATGGGTTAATGTGTAGGGTTAAAATTATTACTTTTCTAAATAAGGTGTAGGGGTTTTTGAAAAGTTACCATACTTAATTAAAAAAAAATAAAAAAAAATCACAATTATTTACAGCACAAAAATATTTTTAAAATTTTGATAAATAAATTAAAAACGCTATTCCTTCCCCGGCAACGGCGCCAAAAACTTGATGAACGAAAATCGGCATCGCCGATTCTCGCAAATACTTTGGTTTTAATATTTGTAAAACTCTCGCAAGTGCACGAATCATTTCGTAGAAAATGATAAGTATACTCCCAAGGTCGATCTAAGGAAGGAATGTATGTGGTTTTTAATTTATTATTCAAATTTTTAAAAACGAAATTAAATCCTAAACATCCTGTCACGATAGTTTGGTTTTTGTGTTCCTAATCTAATAACATAAAATAAACATATATACAGATTAATTAAATATAATCTAAAAAAATAAACATAGATACAAATTCAATAAATATTTATCTAAATATAAATACAGATTCAATAAATATTCATGCAAATTTTATCATTTATATTAGTGGAGTATTTATGGATATAATAACTAAATTAATTATGCTTGCTCATATTATCTAGGTTATTAAAGATATAAATTGATATTTTATTGATTCTCTCTTTTTTGTATGAATACCACCTTTGGTGGGGTTAGATATTCTTTGTTAACTAAACAAATCAATTAACACCTATGGATGGGGTTGATAACTAATTTGGTTAATTAAATTAATTCCTTTTTCTAAGAGATTGAAAATGAACCATTTAAATGCCACCTTTGGTGGGGTTAGACAGTTTAAACTTTATTCAAGGTGTCCAAATTAAACTTAAGAATTTAGTTATCCGAGTACTAACTTTCAAGTTTTAAAACCACTATTGAAAACATGTTGTCAATACATTTTCACATAATAATTCTTATAAAAACTTTTGAAATAGAGTTTCACTCTAACTACCGGGCGATTGTACCAACAAATAAAAGAGCACTACTCTAAATTAGACCGGATAACTAAACCTTAAAATCTAATTTTCAGATTTAAGTTTGTAATGAAAAATAATATATTTCTCTCTAACATCCTTAATATAAAATCTTGAATAAAAATAAAATCAATTCATTTCAGAGATTTTCACCTATTTAATATTTCGCAAGCATAACAACGTTATTATTATATCATGATTATAAACAGCTAGCACAGTTAAATTTAATCACATACAAATTAAATATAACATGTAAGAATAAAGCATAAAAATAACTGTAAAGAAAATAAAATCCTTACAGAACTTTGACTCTATTCCTCACAAGTCAATACTCTCAAAACACTGAATCCTATGGGTTCAAACACTCATACTAATTTATATGCGAGTTGATGTATAGAAATGAACTAATATGTTGGCATATGTATAAAGAATAAAGGCTCAAAGTGTTATTTTAACATTGATCTCATGAAAGGAATCAAATGTATAAATTATAAAGATATCATATATAAAAATTATTTTCATGCATAAATCAAACTCATTAAGAAAGAATTTCAAGATATATGCCTTTTATAAATGAAGAGAGTGCAATGACTTTTTAGGGAATTATTTCCTATATCCTTCTTTTGTAATTAGCCTTTACTCACAACTTTGTAGGCAATGTGGGTTATAGTATGTAGATTATACTATATATTCTTTATCTCTCTATTTTTTTCTGAAGATATTTCTCAATATATGTATTTTAGAGAGTCATCCCATGTACAGATTGTACATTTTTTTTTTTTGGATTTTGGTGAGTGGTTAATTTTGTGGCTTTTATGTTTGATCTTGGTTTAGGTAACCCCATATATGTCCCTTTTTTTTAGCAGTCATGCATGAACAAGATATAAGCACATACTATCAATTTCTACTCAAATCATTTAATCTAAGCAAAAAAAATAATAAAAAATATATGATACTCTATTAAGATGAGAAAAAAATTCATACATTCAATGCTAATACCTATAGAGATCATCTAAAAATTTGAAGAAATAAGAAATGTGTTTGGAGTAGAAAAAATATATATTTCACTCTGAATAAAGGAAATTAGGCTCAAATTATATCTCACAAAGGTAGTCTCCACTAAAAAAAATTCATAAACACCGATTTTGGGTTTAATATAATTTCTACATCTTATCAAGAAATACTAGTTATGACAAAAACTAACAAATTATCAAAAAAATAATTTCAAAATATTTCATGATATGTTTTCAAAAATTAATCTAACAGTACAAAAGACTTAACTATTTACTTAAATTTGATTTAAAGAAATGATAAATTTTTGTGAGAAAAGTTTTTTTTTTATTTATTTTTAAATTGTCAATTTTTTTTTTAATTAAGTATGGTAACTTTTCACCACCCCCAACCTAGAACTTACATTGTCCTCAATGTAACAACTGTAAATTAAAGATAAAGAGAGAAGAGAAGAAAGATTACCTATTTCCTGAGAATGTGCAAGTAGTAATGGAAAATGCAGGTGCATCCATCATATTCATCATTAAAGTGTATACAGACAGATCGCTGTGAACTTCTAACATCTCAACAAATATTTTTAGTTTTAACAATTTAAAAATTATTCACATGTAATTAAAATGAAATAAACAATAAAATTAAGTAAACAAATAACAAAAAAAAATTTTTTGTTATTTTGTTTTTGTTTTTTTTTTGTTTTTTTACCTAAAATGATGGGTTGCCTCCCATCCAGCGCTTAGTTTAACGTCTTAGCAAGACGTATCTTTTTGGTGCTAAGGGTTACTCAGCCAAATGCAATCCATTTCAGCAATGTTGTTTGGTTCTTCTAAATAAGGCTTGACACGATGGCCATTGACTTTGAACGTTTTTTGTGTCTTGGAGTCCAATAGTTCCACTACTCCATGTTCAAATACTTGAACTATTTTGAATGGTCCATCCCATCTTGATCTCACTTTTCCCGAAACAATCTCAAACGAGAGTTAAATAAAAGAACTTTCATTCCAGGGTGAAGAGTCTTAGGAACTAGCCTGTTGTCATGATAGCGCTTAGTACGCTCCTTGTATAATTTGGCATTCTCATAGGCTTCATTCCTAATTTCTTCCAACTCATGAAGCTGGAGTAATCGTTTTTCACCTGCTTTATCTAAATCCATGTTTAACTCTTTAATTTCCCAGTAAGCCTTGTGTTCAAGTTCAACTGGAAGGTGGCACGCTTTCCCAAAGATTAACCGGTAAGGGCTCATCCCAATAGGTGTTTTGTAAGTGGTACGGTATGCCCATAAGGCATCATTTAGCTTAAATGCCCAATCCTTCCTCGACGGACGCACGCCATGCTCCAAAGATTCCCTTAATTTGCCTATTGCTCACTTCCACTAAACCTAAGTTCGAGGATGATATGGAGTAGCTACTTTATGTGTGATGTTGTACTTGTTTAGTACTCCATCAAAGAGTTTGTTACAAAAATGGCTACCTCCATCACTTATTATAGCTCTAGGCGTTCCGAACCTACTGAATATTAAATCTTTCAAGAATTTCACAACAACATTAGCATCATTGGTTTTGGTGGGGATATCTTCTACCCACTTGGACACATAATCCACAGCAACCAAAATGTATTGAAAACCATTAGATGGGGGAAAAGGACCCATGAAGTCAATCCCCCATACATCAAAGAGTTCAACAACCAAA
This sequence comes from Hippophae rhamnoides, assembly GCA_033030585.1. NCBI lineage: Eukaryota > Viridiplantae > Streptophyta > Magnoliopsida > Rosales > Elaeagnaceae > Hippophae > Hippophae rhamnoides. The sequence continues at coordinate 45,168,868 of CM065429.1, read as the reverse complement.
TTAGATGTCAAAGGCATTTCATCTCTTTTGCTTATGTTTCCTGTTCTTTGACATCTATCACATTGTGCACAAAACATAAGAGCATCTTTAAAAAGAGTGGGCTAGAAGAATCCAGACTGTAATACCTTACAGGCTGTCTTTTCACCACCAAAATGACCCCCACAATGAAGTTTATGATAAAAAGTTAGAATGCTCTTATGTTCTTCTTCAGGTACACATCTCTGGATGACTTGATCTTGACCAATCTTGTATAAATAAGGGTCATCCCGTAAATAGTCCTTAATAGTTTTAAAAAACCTTTTCTTGTCCTCGATATGAAGTGTTAGGTCGCAAAACACCAAGTGGCAAGATAGTTTACAATATCAAAGATACCATGGGTTCGGACCTATGAAAAATAAATGTTCATCAGGAAAGGTTTCAACTATATCGTCATTACTCTCATCTTTAAGAGAATTGAAGTCAGAAATCAACCTAGACAAATGGTCAGCTACTAAGTTTTCACTGCCTTTCTTATCCTTGATTTCTAGGTCAAATTCTTGTAAGAGTAAGACCCAATTGATTAATCTTGGCTTGGCATTTGGTTTACTTAATAGGTATCTTAAAGCAAAGATGATCGTAATGTACAATCACTTTAGATCCTACTAAATAAGACCAAATTTGTCTAAAGAGAATACTATAGCCAAGAATTCCTTTTCGATGGTGGTGTAATTCATTTGGGCATCATTGAGTGTTTTGCTAGCATAGTAGATGACATGTAAACGCTTATCCACTCTTTGTCCCAGGATCGCTCCTATTGCATAATCGTAAGCGTCACACATTATTTCAAAAGGTAAAGACCTGTTTGGTGCCATTATAACAGGGGTAGATGTTAGTTTCTCTTTCAAGGTATTAAAGGAAATAAGGCAGTCATTGTTGTAGTCAAATTCAGCATCTTTGGATAGTAAGTTACATAAGGGACGACTTATTTTAGAGAAATCTTTAATAAATCGTCTGTAAAATCCTGCATGTCCCAAGAAGCTTCTTATCCCCTTCACAGATGTAGGGGGAGGTAGTTTGGATATCAATTCAACTTTTTCCTTATCAACTTCAATACCCTTGTTTGAAATTATATGTCCTAAAACTATCCCTTGTTGAACCATAAAATGACTTTTCTCCCAACTAAGGGTTAGATTGCATTCAATGCATCTTTCTAAAACCAAAGTCAATTTATGTAAGCAATCATCAAATGAGTTCCCAAAGACAGAGAAATCGTCCATGAAAATTTCAATGAATTTCTCCACCATGTCCGAGAAAATAGATATCATGCATCTCCTGGAAAGTGGCAAGGGCATTGCATAACCCAAATGGCATTCTGCGAAAAGCAAATGTCCCAAAAGGACATGTAAATGTGGTCTTTTCTGATCTTACGGTGCTATGGGTACTTGATAATATCCAGATAGTCCATCCAAAAACAAGAAAATTAGGTGCTCACTAATCTTTCCAACATTTGATCAATGAATGGAAGAGGAAAGTGATCCTTTTTCGTATATAAATTTAGTTTCCTAAAATCTATACACATTCTCCATCCAAAGGATTATTCTAGTGGGCACTAATTCACTTTTATCATTTTTAACAACTCGTTATCCCGCATTTCTTTGGTACCACATTACCCGGACTAACCCACTTACTATCCGCAATAGGATAGATAATCCCTTCTTCTAATAATTTAAGGATTTCCTTTTTAACTACCTCTTGCATGTTTGGGTTTAGTCTTCTTTGGGCCTCTCGTACAGGTTTAGCACCATCCTCCAAGTTGATCTTGTGCATACACATTGTTGGACTAATGCCTCTTATATCCCCTATACTCCAAACTTTAGATATCTTAAACTGTTTAAGCACTTTGATGAGTTCTTTTTCTTGTGGTTTGGTCAATGTTGAAGAAATTATCACTGGATATGTTTCCCCTTCTCCCAAAAACACATATTTTAAGTGCTCAGGTAAGTCTTTGAGTTCAAGTTCAGGTGGATTGGCCTCTTTAACAGATGAAGAACTGGGTAGATTTAAAAGTGTACTAGATTTTGTCATCACTTCATTATTGTCTAGTTGTTCAAGGTACCCCTTAATTTCTTCATCTAAATCTTCTTCAACCTTTTCAAGTGTAAGAACGGTTTCAAGCTTGTCTTCTATTCTGGTTTGGAAAAAGGTGTTTTGGACAAGATTATCCAAAGGATCAACTTCGAATATTTCATCGATGGCAGAAATAGAAGGGAAAGGTGAAGAATCAAAAACTTTGAAATGAACAGTTTCTCCTAAGACTTTCATTGTCAAATTTCCATCTTGGACATCAATAATAGTTTTAGTAGTTGCCATAAATGGTCTACCAAGCAATATTGTATGCTCTCTCGTCCAATGCCGGATTTTCTTGCATATCCAGAACCACAAAGTCAATGTGTATTATCGGTTTGTCTACCTGTACCAAAACATCCTCAACTATTCCCTCCGGATATTTAAGAGATCTATCCGCAAGTCATAGTGGACATAGTCATGGGTTTTAAATCCCCTTGATTGAGCTGTAAGAATATAGAGTAGGGCATCAAATTTATACTAGCACCTAAATCAAGCATTGCTTTAGCAACCTTCCTATCCCCCATAGTTATGTTTATAATAAAACTTCCAGGGTCTTTCAACTTAGGGGGTAGTTTGTGCTGAAGTACAGCGCTAGAAATTTTTGATACTACTACTCGTTCATTCAGTTCATACCTCCTTTTCTTAGTGTTCAACTCTTTCAAAAACTTGGCATATGAGGGCACATTCATGATCACTTCTAATAATGGTAAATTGATATTTACTGTAGAGAGCATATTAAAAAGATCATTGAATTGCTTATCTTGTTTGGATTCTTTCAACCAGTGGGGAAAAGGTACTTGCATCTGGTGTGGTTCTGTTGTCTTTTGAATTTTGGGAGTGTCAGATGACCCCCCAATGAGTTTTTCAGAAGGCTTGTTAAGTTTAACACTTGTTTCTCCTTTTTGCGAGATTAGAATATCGCCTTCTTTGTTACATGAACTACAAGGTAGTTTGTTAGAGATTTCAGGTAAACTGGTATTGACTACACTACCACTTCGGCGGTTCTAACATCTTTTGCTTGTTCTCGTTGATCGGGCAACTTTCCTGGTTCTTTCTTTTGCATTTGTTCAGCCAGTTGCCCAACTTTAGATTCAATTCTTTTAACCGAAGCCTCCATGGTGTTCAACCTTTGATTAGTCATCAATTAGTTGTCACGACTAACTTGAATAAAAGCATTCAAGCTATCTTCTAACGTTGGTTTAAAAGATTGGCTTGGTGGGTAAGGGTGGTTGTAGGTTGGGTGATTATAGGTGTTTGGATGATACTTTTGAAAAGATTGGACTTCCTCTATGGAATCGACACTAGAATCACAAGTATTTGAACAATTATGAGTACCATGCCCAATTCAACAACACACTTCACATACCTCTTGATTTGAAATTTGGTGAGACGTGAGGAATTTCACTTGTTTAGTCAATTCAGCAAGTTGCAAGGTTATCTCATTATCAAAGCCGACTTCATTGACCTTTGCTTTCCTTCTAACACCTCTTTGTTGGGAATTAGAACCCAATAGCTCATAGAGATTATAGGTGTCCGCTGCGGTCTTTTCTCCTACAAAGACCTCCAAAGAAGATTATCAACCATGTATTGACTCCGTAGTGTCAATCCATCGCAAAAGAATTGGTTTTGTAGCTGTAATGGAAAGCTATGATTTTGACATTGAATGAAAAGGAGTTTGAATCGTTCCTAAGCTTCATGAAAGGGTTCTTCATTCATTTGAGAAAATGTTGCTATCTTTGTTCTTAGATCAACAGTCTTTTGATGGGAATAGAACCTACCCATAAAAATTTCATAGACTGCCTCCCAAGTTTTAAGAGAACTCGGTTGTAGAGTAATGAACCATGACCAAGCTTTATCTTTGAGAGTGTAAGGAAAACACCTCATCCTAAGTTGATCTTCATTAATTGCATGTAGTGGAAAGGTTTGGACAATAGCATAGAATTCTCGAATGAAATGCAAAGGGTCTTCATTAGGGATACCGTAAAAGGAAGGCAACAAAGAATAATGAGTCTTTTTCAATTCATAATTCCTTGCAGCCTCTTGTAATTGGATGCCAGAAGTTACATTGCCAATGATTGGCATTGTATAGTCTTTCATCTTTTTCCGCCTATCTTCAGCATCTCCCATGGTTGTTTGTAGTTGAAAATGATCCTCCTCCTATTGTGAATCAACATTTTGCTCTTAAAAACAATAGTAGATATCTCTAAAAAGGTGCAAGGAACCTAAATTTTTTTCAATTTTTTTTTTAATTTTAATTTAAACGAAGGGACACAATTTTTGAAACAAACGAATTTATTTCTTTTGAAATTGTTTTTTTATTATTTTTTTTATTACACGCAAACTAAAACAAAGGAAAATACAATAATGGGTGACCTCCTATGTAGGACTAAAATTTATCGCCTTCTAGTAAGACGTTGCTTGGAGATTGCAGAATGAAAAACTCAATGTCTCCTCTTCATTGAATTCATTTAAGTTTCAAATTAGTCTTTGCCTTTTTGCAAATGTTCAACTAACTGTTCAACTTGAACTTCCACCTTTTTGATAGAAGCTTCCACAGAGTCCAACCGTTGATTGGTTTTAGATTGATTATCCCTACAAACTTGAATAAAAGAATTCAAGTTGTCCTCCAGGGTTGGTTTATTTGGAATGCTTCTTGGAATAGGTGGGTGGAATTCCTGGCCTGCCTGGTTTGAGCTTTGAGTGAAAGGAGGGTTGTTTTGCCTCCAAGAGAAATTTGGATGACTTCTCCACCCAGGATTATAGGTATTTGAATTGGGATCAAACCTTGGTCTCTGTTGATATGCTCCCAACACATTAACCTCGTTCGTGTCCAGGTTGTATCTCCTTGATATGGACAAAGCTTCAAGCACCATGTCCCACGTTCTTTGTCTGACAAACCATATTGTTCATTATTGGTGTTGGTTTGTGTAGCGAGAAGCGGCAACTTGCTTAGTCAGTTGAACAAGTTGTTGTTGAACTTTATTACCGGAGTCGATTTCACGAACACCCGCCTTTTCTCACTCGGGAGCTTTTCTCATTGGGAATTAGCACCCAACATCTCAAAGAGGTTATACGTTTCCGAGGCGGTCGTTTCTCCTATTGCTTCTCCCGCAGCGTTGTCGACAATGAACCGACATTGTTGTGTAAGTCCATCGTAAAAGAATTGGTTCTGCAACCGCAGGGAAAGCTATGATGGGGACATTGAGTGAGAAACATTTTGAACCTATCCCAAGCTTCATGGAATGGTTCTCCTTCCATCTGAGAGAAAGTAGCAATCTTTCCTCTCAACTCTGATGTTTTTTTATGGGAATAGAATTTTCCCATGAATTTATTGTAAATGTTACCCCATGTCATCAGAGAACCTGGGGGAAGTGACATCAACAAAGCTTTGGCCTTATCCTTTAAGGTGTAGGGAAAACATCTCATTCTAAGTTGATCCTTGTTTAGAATACCGAGGGGGAATGTTTGGACCGTAGCATAGAAATCTCTCATAAAGGAAAGAGAATCTTCATTAGGTAGCCCATAAAAGGAAGGAAGCATAGAAAAATGAATATTTTTAAGGTCATAATTCCGAGCAACCTCACCCAACTGGATAGCGGCAGTTGCCGTGCCAATCACCGGTCTTGCAAACTCCTTCATCGTGGTTTCCCTAACATGTTGGTTTTCCTCCATTTCTTTTGGTTCTAGTAAAGGATTAAGACTTGGTTCTATGTTTGGCTCAAAATCAGGTTGATGGGTAGAATACAGTGTTGTTGACACTTGTTTAAATTTATGAATATTATTTACATATGGTGTAAGGGGGTTTCCTAAGGATCTCCTACCACGCATAGACTATTTTTAAACGTAAATTTAAAACTCCTGTCAACAAAAATAAAAAAAATTAGAGAAAATTTCCATGGCATTTAATACAAAACACTAGACAAAACTAGTTAAATTTTTTTTTTTTTTAATTTAAATTTTTTTTTGTTTTTAAATAACATAATCAGTATTAAGCAAGAGTGTTCCGAGGAAAGAATGGTGGTGCAATGGCTCATTAAAAACCATTCTCCTAGCCAGAACAACGTTCCCAGGAAAGACTAGTGGCACAAAGGCTTCAAAGAACTAGTCTCCTAGACAGAACTCCCTTAGATTTTTACTTTTCATGCCTTTTAGTTTTTTTTTTTTTTTTTACGAACGGTAATTTTATTTTACTATTCACGCTATCTTATTTCTTATTAACTTAAATTTTTTAAATTTTTTTTTTAAATTTTTTTATTACGAACGGTAATTTTATTTTACTATTCACGCTATCTTATTTCTTATTAACTTAAATTTTTAATTTTTTTTTAAATTTTTTTAAATTTTTTTTTACTATTCATTAACGGTAAAAACTTATTACTTCAAATTTTAAATTTCTAAATTTTACTATTTATGCTATAGTTAAATTTTTTTTTATTTTATTTTTAATTTTTTTTATTTCTTATGAAATTTGAAATTTGATTAAATTTTTTTTATTTATTATTATTATTTTTTTTAAAAAATCACAATTATTTACAACACAAAAATATTTTTAAAATTTTGATAAATAAATTAAAAACGCTATTCCTTCCCCGGCAACGGCGCCAAAAACTTGAAGAGCGAAAACCGGCATCGCCGATTCTCGCAAATACTTTGGTTTTAATATTTGTAAAACTCTCGCAAGTGCACGAATCATTTCGTAGAAAATGATAAGTATACTCCCAAGGTCGATCTAAGGAAGGAATGTATGTGGTTTTTAATTTATTATTCAAACTTTTAAAAACGAAATTAAATCCTAAACATCCTGTCACGATAGTTTGGTTTTTGTGTTCCTAATCTAATAACATAAAAATAAACATATATACAGATTAATTAAATATAATCTAAAAAAAATAAAAATAAACATAGATACAAATTTAATAAATATTTATCTAAAAATAAATATAAATACAGATTCAATAAATATTCATGCAAATTTTATCATTTATATTAGTGGAGTATTTATGGATATAATAACTAAATTAATTATGCTTGCTCATATTATCTAGGTTATTAAAGATATAAATTGATATTTTATTGATTCTCTCTTTTTGTATGAATACCACCTTTGGTGGGTTAGATATTATTTGTTAACTAAACAAATCAATTAACACCTATGGGTGGGGTTGATAACTAATTTGGTTAATTAAATTAATTCCTTTTTCTAAGATATTGAAAATGAACCATTTAAATGCCACCTTTGGTGGGGTTAGACAGTTTAAACTTTATTCAAGGTGTCCAAATTAAACCCAAGAATTTAGTTATCCGAGTACTAACTTTCAAGTTTTAAAACCACTATTGAAAACATGTTGTCAATACATTTTCACATAATAATTCTTATAAAAACTTTTGAAATAGAGTTTCACTCTAACTACCTAGGCGATTGTACCAACAAATAAAAGAGCACTACTCTAAATTAGACCGGATAACTAAACCTTAAACTCTATTTTACTGATTTATGTTTGTAATTAAATATAATATATTTCTCTCTAACATGCATAATATAAAATCTTGAATAAAAATAAAATCAATTCATTTTAGAAATTTTCTCCTATTTAATATTTCGCAAGCATAACAACGTTATTATTATATCATGATTATAAATTACTAGCACGCTTAAATTTAATCACAGACAAATTAAATATAACATGTAAGAATAAAGCATAAAAATAATCGTAAAGAAAATAAAATCCTTACGTAACTTCGACGCTATTCCCGTTGCTAGAAAACCTCCAAGCGGAATTTGCACTTCCATTTATTGAATCAAAAATCTAAATTATTACAAAAACATTACAAGTTCCTCTCAAAAAGAGAAGAACTCTAAACCTAAGAGAATTGAACTAAAAACTAAGAGAAAAACTAAGAAAAGCTTAAAAACTAAGAAAGAAACTAAGAAAAACTCAAAAACTAAGAAATGAGAGAAAGAAAGAAGAGAGAAGTGTGGTTTTGAGGTGTGATTTGAAGTGAATGGAAGGGGGGTATTTATAGGTGAGGATGGAGAGAAAAAATGAGTAAAAAAATGTTAAAACAAATATTAAAAAATTAAAAAACGTGTAATGGACATGCTGAGAGGTCATCAATGACGCCGCATGACGTCATTGCTACCGCACGTGAAAAATGGGGTGAAAACGCGTTGGGCGCGCTGGGCGGCCGGGCGCGCGCGGCCGGCTTGGCCGCGCGCAGGCCACAAGCGCATGAACATGCCCACGCGTGCGGTGGCCACACGCGGGCGCGCGCTGGGCTCGGTGCTGCTGGCCGGGCGCTGGCTGCCGGCGCGCTATGGCCGGGTGGCGCGCGATTTCCGTCTTTTTGACATTTTTGACCTTTTCGACCCATTTTGTCCAATTTTTCCATGTTTGTTGACCTTTTCCCACTTATTTATTAATTTATTTGTGATGTATTGCTTCAAGTATTCTTCTTTGAGTCTTTAAATTGCGTTTTTAAGCCAAAATACCTGAAAAACAATAAAAATACCCGTGATTCCGAAAAAGACAAATTTATATAAATATATGATAAAACATATAAATATATATATTTTTAATCAATTAATGTGAATAAAATCATGGTTATTTTAGTGCTTTTTGAGCACTCATCAACTACAAAATTAGAAGGAAATACAAGACTTGAAGGAAAAACTTTATTTCTTTTTTTTTATTTGTGAGTTAAGAAAACAGAAAACAATTAAAGGACAAATATTTTTAAATCTCAAATTCAAAAAATAAGTATATGAAGATAGATAACCAATTTCCAGCAAACATGGCTCTGATATCAAATGACGCGGATAATTACGGCGAACAACCTAGGAACCCACCAAGTCAAATGAATAGGAAATATTGAATTGCTAAGAATATAGTTACGATAATGAAATTGGATCAATAAAGAATAAGAAACAAAAGAACATAATAAGGTGGCACCAAACCTTTAAGACATGGGTCTGTTGGGTAAGAGATGGAATGTGGTTTCAAAAACATGGAGGTATAATCAATTGCTTTGGTGTATTTTTTGGAATCTAAACGAGCTTCGATTTGATACAATATAATAGTTGTTTAAATGCACAAATTAGAAGTTATAATAGTTTAAAGTTGCATCCCCAATTATAAACTTTTTTTTTTGGACCAAAAATTGGAAAAGCTATCTAGTTTTTTGAAGAAAAAAAGATTCTTTGAAGGTACAAAACAAAGAACAAGAAAAAGATAAAATGAATTTAAAGAAAACTACGAAATGAAATCCATAGGCGAAAATAATGACTACAAAATTGGAAGAAAACACAAGACTTGAAGGAAAAACTTTATTTCTTTTTTTTATTTGTGGGTAAAGAAAACAGAAAACAATTAAAGGACAAATTTTATTAAATCTCAAATTCAAAAAATAAGTATATGAAGATAGATAACCAATTTCCAGCAAACATGGCTCTGATATCAAATGACGCGGATAATTAAGGCGAACAACCTAGGAACCCACCAAGTCAAATGAATAGGAAATATTGAATTGCTAAGAATATAGTTACGATAATGAAATTGGATCAATAAAGAATAAGAAACAAAAGAACGTAATAAGGTGGCACCAAACCTTTAAGACATGGGTATGTTGGGTAAGAGATGGAATGTGGTTTCAAAAACCCGGAGGTATAAACAATTGCTTCGGTGTATTTTTTGGAATCTAAACGAGCTTCGATTTGATATAATATAATAGTTGTTTAAATGCACAAATTAGAAGTTATAACTGTTTAAAGTTGCAACCCCAATTATAAACTTCTTTTTTTTTTTGGACCAAAAATTGTAATAGCTATCTTGATTTTTGAAGAAAAAAAGATTCTTTGAAGGTACAAAACAAAGAACAAGAAAAAGATATAATGAATTTAAAGAAAACTACGAAATGAAATCCATAGGAGAAAATAATGACTACAAAATTGGAAGGAAATACAAGACTTGAAGGAAAAACTTTATTTCTTTTTTTTTATTTGTGAGTTAAGAAAACAGAAAACAATTAAAGGACAAATTTTTTTAAATCTCAAATTCAAAAAATAAGTATATGAAGATAGATAACCAATTTCCCGCAAACATGGCGCTGATATCAAATGACGCGGATAATTAAGGCGAACAACCTAGGAACCCACCAAGTCAAATGAATAGGAAATATTGAATTGCTAAGAATATAGTTACGATAATGAAATTGGATCAATAAAGAATAAGAAACAAAAGAACGCAATAAGGTGGCACCAAACCTTTAAGACATGGGTATGTTGGGTAAGAGATGGAATGTGGTTTCAAAAACCCGGAGGTATAAACAATTGCTTCGGTGTATTTTTTGGAATCTAAACGAGCTTCGATTTGATATAATATAATAGTTGTTTAAATGCACAAATTAGAAGTTATAACTGTTTAAAGTTGCAACCCCAATTATAAACTTCTTTTTTTTTGGACCAAAAATTGTAATAGCTATCTTGATTTTTGAAGAAAAAAAGATTCTTTGAAGGTACAAAACAAAGAACAAGAAAAAGATATAATGAATTTAAAGAAAACTACGAAATGAAATCCATAGGAGAAAATAATGACTACAAAATTGGAAGGAAATACAAGACTTGAAGGAAAAACTTTATTTCTTTTTTTTTATTTGTGAGTTAAGAAAACAGAAAACAATTAAAGGACAAATTTTTTTAAATCTCAAATTCAAAAAATAAGTATATGAAGATAGATAACCAATTTCCAGCAAACATGGCTCTGATATCAAATGACGCGGATAATTACGGCGAACAACCTATGAACCCACCATGTCAAATGAATAGGAAATATTGAATTGCTAAGAATATAGTTACGATAATGAAATTGGATCAATAAAGAATAAGAAACAAAAGAACGCAATAAGGTGGCACCAAACCTTTATGACATGGGCCTGTTGGGTAAGAGATGGAATGTGGTTTCAAAAACCCGGAGGTATAAACAATTGCTTCGGTGTATTTTTTGGAATCTAAACGAGCTTCGATTTGATATAATATAATAGTTGTTTAAATGCACAAATTAGAAGTTATAACTGTTTAAAGTTGAACCAACAATTATAAACTTCTTTTTTTTTAACCAAAAATTGTAATAGCTATCTTGATTTTTGAAGAAAATAATATTCTTCGAAGGTACAAAACAAAGAACAAGAAAAAGATATAATGAATTTAAAGAAAACTACGAAATGAAATCCATAGGAGAAAATAATGACTACAAAATTGGAAGGAAATACAAGACTTGAAGGAAAAACTTTATTTCTTTTTTTTTATTTGTGAGTTAAGAAAACAGAAAACATTTAAAGGATAAATTTTTTTATATCTCAAATTCAAAAAATAAGTATATGAAGATAGATAACCAATTTCCAGCAAACATGGCTTTGATATCAAATGACGCGGATAATTGAGGCAAACAACCTAGGAACCCACCAAGTCATATGAATAGGAAATATATAATTGCTAAGAATATAGTTACGATAATGAAATTGGATCAATGAAGAATAAGAAACAAAATAACGCAATAAGGTGGCACCATACCTTTAAGACATGGGTATGTGGGGTAAAAGATGGAATGTGGTTTCAAAAACCCGGAGGTATAAACATTTGCTTCGGTGTATTTTTTGGAATCTAAACGAGCTTCGATTTGATACAATATAATAGTTGTTTAAATGCACAAATTAGAAGTTATAACAGTTTAAAGTTGCAACCCCAATTATGAACTTCTATTTTTTTCGACCTAAAATTGGAATAGCTATCTTGTTTTTTGAAGAAAAAAAGATTCTTTGAAGGTACAAAACAAAGAACAAGAAAAAGATACAATGAATTTAAAGAAAACTACGAAATGAAATCCATAGGCGAAAATAATGACTACAAAATTGGAAGGAAATACAAGACTTGAAGGAAAAACTTTCTTTCTTTTTTTTTTATTTGTGAGTTAAGAAAACAGAAAACAATTAAAGGACAAATATTTTTAAATCTCAAATTCAAAAAATAGGTATATGAAGATAGATAACCAATTTCCAGAAAACAGGGCATTGATATCAAATGATGCGGATAATTAAGGCGAACAACCTAGGAACCCACCAAGTCAAATGAATAGGAAATATTGAATTGCTAAGAATATAGTTACGATAATGAAATTGGATCAATAAAGAATAAGAAACAAAAGAACGCAATAAGGTGGCACCAAACCTTTAAGACATGGGTATGTTAGGTAAGAGATGGAATGTGGTTTCAAAAACATGGAGGTATAAACAATTGCTTCGGTGTATTTTTTGGAATCTAAACGAGCTTCGATTTGATACAATATAATAGTTGTTTAAATGCACAAATTAGAAGTTATAATAGTTTAAAGTTGCATCCCCAATTATAAACTTCTTTTTTTTTGGACCAAAAATTGGAAAAGCTATCTAGTTTTTTGAAGAAAAAAAGATTCTTTGAAGGTACAAAACAAAGAACAAGAAAAAGATAAAATGAATTTAAAGAAAACTACGAAATGAAATCCATAGGAGAAAATAATGACTACAAAATTGGAAGGAAATACAAGACTTGAAGGAAAAACTTTATTTCTTTTTTTTATTTGTGAGTTAAGAAAACAGAAAACAATTAAAGGACAAATTTTTTTAAATCTCAAATTCCAAAAATAGGTATATGAAGATAGATAACCAATTTCCAAAAAACACGGCATTGATATCAAATGATGCGGATAATTAAGGCGAACAACCTAGGAACCCACCAAGTCAAATGAATAGGAAATATTGAATTGCTAAGAATATAGTTACGATAATGAAATTGGATCAATGAAGAATAAGAAACAAAAGAACGCAATAAGGTGGCACCAAACCTTTAAGACATGGGTATGTTGGGTAAGAGATGGAATGTGGTTTCAAAAACATGGAGGTATAAACAATTGCTTCGGTGTATTTTTTGGAATCTAAACGAGCTTCGATTTGATATAATATAATAGTTGTTTAAATGCACAAATTAGAAGTTATAACTGTTTAAAGTTGCAACCCCAATTATAAACTTCTTTTTTTTTTTGGACCAAAAATTGTAATAGCTATCTTGATTTTTGAAGAAAAAAAGATTCTTTGAAGGTACAAAACAAAGAACAAGAAAAAGATATAATGAATTTAAAGAAAACTACGAAATGAAATCCATAGGAGAAAATAATGACTACAAAATTGGAAGGAAATACAAGACTTGAAGGAAAAACTTTATTTCTTTTTTTTTATTTGTGAGTTAAGAAAACAGAAAACAATTAAAGGACAAATTTTTTTAAATCTCAAATTCAAAAAATAAGTATATGAAGATAGATAACCAATTTCCAGCAAACATGGCTCTGATATCAAATGACGCGGATAATTAAGGCGAACAACCTAGGAACCCACCAAGTCAAATGAATAGGAAATATTGAATTGCTAAGAATATAGTTACGATAATGAAATTGGATCAATAAAGAATAAGAAACAAAAGAACGCAATAAGGTGGCACCAAACCTTTAAGACAAGGGTTTGTCGGGTAAGAGATGGAATGTGGTTTCAAAAACACGGAGGTATAAAAAATTGCTTCGGTGTATTTTTTGGAATCCAAACGAGCTTCGATTTGATACAATATAATAGTTGTTTAAATGCACAAATTAGAAGTTATAACAGTTTAAAGTTGCAACCCCAATTATGAACTTCTTTTTTTTTCGACCTAAAATTGGAATAGCTATCTTGTTTTTTGAAGAAAAAAAGATTCTTTGAAGGTACAAAACAAAGAACAAGAAAAAGATACAATGAATTTAAAGAAAACTACGAAATGAAATCCATAGGCGAAAATAATGACTACAAAATTGGAAGGAAATACAAGACTTGAAGGAAAAACTTTCTTTCTTTTTTTTTATTTGTGAGTTAAGAAAACAGAAAACAATTAAAGGACAAATATTTTTAAATCTCAAATTCAAAAAATAGGTATATGAAGATAGATAACCAATTTATAGCAAACATGTCTCTAATATCAAATGACGCGGATAATTAAGGCGAGCACCCTAGGAACCCACCAAGTCAAATGAATAGGAAATATTGAATTGCTAAGAATATAGTTACGATAATGAAATTGGATCAATAAAGAATAAGAAACAAAAGAACGCAATAAGGTGGCACCAAACCTTTAAGACATGGGTCTGTTGGGTAAGAGATGGAATGTGGTTTCAAAAACTCGGAGGTATAAACAATTGCTTCGGTGTATTTTTTGGAATCTAAACGAGCTTCGATTTGATATAATATAATAGTTGTTTAAATGCACAAATTAGAAGTTATAATTGTTTTAAGTTGCAACCCCAATTATAAACTTCTTTTTTTTTTTTGGACCAAAAATTGTAATAGCTATCTTGATTTTTGAAGAAAAAAAGATTCTTTGAAGGTACAAAACAAAGAACAAGAAAAAGATATAATGAATTTAAAGAAAACTACGAAATGAAATCCATAGGAGAAAATAATGACTACAAAATTGGAAGGAAATACAAGACTTGAAGGAAAAACTTTATTTCTTTTTTTTATTTGTGAGTTAAGAAAACAGAAAACAATTAAAGGACAAATTTTTTTAAATCTCAAATTCAAAAAATAAGTATATGAAGATAGATAACCAATTTCCAGCAAACATGGCTCTGATATCAAATGACGCGGATAATTAAGGCGAACAACCTAGGAACCCACCAAGTCAAATGAATAGGAAATATTGAATTGCTAAGAATATAGTTACGATAATGAAATTGGATCAATAAAGAATAAGAAACAAAAGAACGCAATAAGGTGGCACCAAACCTTTAAGACATGGGTATGTTGGGTAAGAGATGGAATGTGGTTTCAAAAACCCGGAGGTATAAACAATTGCTTCGGTGTATTTTTTGGAATCTAAACGAGCTTCGATTTGATATAATATAATAGTTGTTTAAATGCTCAAATTAGAAGTTATTATTGTTTGAAGTTCCAACCCCAATTATAAACTTCTTTTTTTTTGGACCAAAAATTGTAATAGCTATCTTGATTTTTGAAGAAAAAAAGATTCTTTGAAGGTACAAAACAAGTAACAAGAAAAAGATATAATGAATTTAAAGAGAACTACGAAATGAAATCCATAGGAGAAAATAATAACTACAAAATTCGAAGGAAATACAAGACTTGAAGGAAAAACTTTATTTCTTTTTTTTTATTTGTGAGTTAAGAAAATTGAAAACAATTAAAAGACAAATTTTTTTAAATCTCAAATTCAAAAAATAAGTATATGAAGATAGATAACCAATTTCAAGCAAACATGGCTCTCATATCAAATGATGCGGATAATTAAGGCGAACAACCTAGGAACCCACCAATTCAAATGAATAGGAAATATTGAATTGCTAAGAATATAGTTACGATAATGAAATTGGATCAATAAAGAATAAGAAACAAAAGAACGCAATAAGGTGGCACCAAACCTTTAAGACATGGGTATGTTGGGTAAGAGATGGAATGTGGTTTCAAAAACCCGGAGGTATAAACAATTGCTTCGGTGTATTTTTTGGAATCTAAACGAGCTTCGATTTGATATAATATAATAGTTGTTTAAATGCACAAATTAGAAGTTATAACTGTTTAAAGTTGCAACCCCAATTATAAACTTCTTTTTTTTTGGACCAAAAATTGTAATAGCTATCTTGATTTTTGAAGAAAAAAGATTCTTTGAAGGTACAAAACAAAGAACAAGAAAAAGATATAATGAATTTAAAGAAAACTACGAAATGAAATCCATAGGAGAAAATAATGACTACAAAATTGGAAGGAAATACAAGACTTGAAGGAAAAACTTTATTTCTTTTTTTTTATTTGTGAGTTAAGAAAACAGAAAACAATTAAAGGACAAATTTTTTTAAATCTCAAATTCAAAAAATAAGTATATGAAGATAGATAACCAATTTCCAGCAAACATGGCTCTGATATCAAATGACGCGGATAATTACGGCGAACAACCTAGGAACCCACCAAGTCAAATGAATAGGAAATATTGAATTGCTAAGAATATAGTTACGATAATGAAATTGGATCAATAAAGAATAAGAAACAAAAGAACGCAATAAGGTGGCACCAAACCTTTAAGACATGGGTTTGTTGGGTAAGAGATGGAATGTGGTTTCAAAAACATGGAGGTATAAACAATTGCTTCGGTGTATTTTTTGGAATCTAAACGAGCTTCGATTTGATACAATATAATAGTTGTTTAAATGCACAAATTAGAAGTTATAATAGTTTAAAGTTGCATCCCCAATTATAAACTTCTTTTTTTTTTGGACCAAAAATTGTAATAGCTATCTTGATTTTTGAAGAAAAAAAGATACTTTGAAGGTACAAAACAAAGAACAAGAAAAATATATAATGAATTTAAAGAAAACTACGAAATGAAATCCATAGGAGAATATAATGACTACAAAATTGGATGGAAATACAAGACTTGAAGGAAAATCTTTATTTCTTTTTTTTTATTTTTGAGTTAAGAAAACAGAAAACAATTAAAGGACAAATTTTTTTAAATCTCAAATTCAAAAAATAAGTATATGAAGATAGATAACCAATTTCCAGCAAACATGGCTCTGATATCAAATGACGCGGATAATTACGGCGAACAACCTAGGAACCCACCTAGTCAAATGAATAGGAAATATTGAATTGCTAAGAATATAGTTACGATAAAGAAATTGGATCAATAAAGAATAAGAAACAAAAGAACATAATAAGGTGGCACCAAACCTTTAAGACATGGGTCTGTTGGGTAAGAGATGGAATGTGGTTTCAAAAACATGGAGGTATAATCAATTGCTTTGGTGTATTTTTTGGATTCTAAACGAGCTTCGATTTCATATAATATAATAGTTGTTTAAATGCACAAATTAGAAGTTATAACTGTTTAGAGTTTCAACCCCAATGATAAACTTCTTTTTTTTTGGACCAAAAATTGTAATAGCTATCTTGATTTTTGAAGAAAAAAAGATACTTTGAAGGTACAAAACAAAGAACAAGAAAAATATATAATGAATTTAAAGAAAACTACGAAATGAAATCCATAGGAGAATATAATGACTACAAAATTGGATGGAAATACAAGACTTGAAGGAAAATCTTTATTTCTTTTTTTTTATTTTTGAGTTAAGAAAACAGAAAACAATTAAAGGACAAATTTTTTTAAATCTCAAATTCAAAAAATAAGTATATGAAGATAGATAACCAATTTCCAGCAAACATGGCTCTGATATCAAATGACGCGGATAATTACGGCGAACAACCTAGGAACCCACCAAGTCAAATGAATAGGAAATATTGAATTGCTAAGAATATAGTTACGATAATGAAATTGGATCAATAAAGAATAAGAAACAAAAGAACGCAATAAGGTGGCACCAAACCTTTAAGACATGGGTCTGTTGGGTAAGAGATGGAATGTGGTTTCAAAAACATGGAGGTATAAACAATTGCTTCGGTGTATTTTTTGGATTCTAAACGAGCTTCGATTTGATATAATATAATAGTTGTTTAAATGCACAAATTAGAAGTTATAACTGTTTAAAGTTGCAACCCCAATTATAAACTTCTTTTTTTTGGACCAAAAATTGTAATAGCTATCTTGATTTTTGAAAAAAAAAGATTCTTTGAAGGTACAAAACAAAGAACAAGAAAAAGATATAATGAATTTAAAGAAAACTACGAAATGAAATCCATAGGAGAAAATAATGACTACAAAATTGGAAGGAAATACAAGACTTGAAGGAAAAACTTTATTTCTTTTTTTTTATTTGTGAGTTAAGAAAACAGAAAACAATTAAAGGACAAATTTTTTTAAATCTCAAATTCAAAAAATAAGTATATGAAGATAGATAACCAATTTCCAGCAAACATGGCTCTGATATCAAATGACGCGGATAATTACGGCGAACAACCTAGGAACCCACCAAGTCAAATGAATAGGAAATATTGAATTGCTAAGAATATAGTTACGATAATGAAATTGGATCAATAAAGAATAAGAAACAAAAGAACATAATAAGGTGGCACCAAACCTTTAAGACATGGGTCTGTTGGGTAAGAGATGGAATGTGGTTTCAAAAACATGGAGGTATAAACAATTGCTTTGGTGTATTTTTTGGATTCTAAACGAGCTTCGATTTGATATAATATAATAGTTGTTTAAATGCACGAATTAGAAGTTATAACTGTTTAGAGTTGCAACCCTAATTATAAACTTCTTTTTTTTTTGGACCAAAAATTGTAATAGCTATCTTGATTTTTGAAGAAAAAAAGATACTTTGAAGGAACAAAACAAAGAACAAGAAAAATATATAATGAATTTAAAGAAAACTACGAAATGAAATCCATAGGAGAAAATAATGACTACAAAATTGGATGGAAATACAAGACTTGAGGAAAATCTTTATTTCTTTTTTTTTTATTTTTGAGTTAAGAAAACTGAAAACAATTAAAGGACAATTTTTTTAAATCTCAAATTCAAAAAATAAGTATATAAAGATAGATAACCAATTTCCAGCAAACATGGCTCTCATATCAAATGACGCGGATAATTACGGCGAACAACCTAGGAACCCACCTAGTCAAATGAATAGGAAATATTGAAGTGCTAAGAATATAGTTACGATAAAGAAATTGGATCAATAAAGAATAAGAAACAAAAGAACATAATAAGGTGGCACCAAACCTTTAAGACATGGGTCTGTTGGGTAAGAGATGGAATGTGGTTTCAAAAACATGGAGGTATAAACAATTGCTTTGGTGTATTTTTTGGATTCTAAACGAGCTTCGATTTGATATAATATAATAGTTGTTTAAATGCACAAATTAGAAGTTATAACTGTTTAAAGTTGCAACCCCAATTATAAACTTCTTTTTTTTTGGACCAAAAATTGTAATAGCTATCTTGATTTTTGAAGAAAAAAAGATTCTTTGAAGGTACAAAACAAAGAACAAGAAAAAGATATAATGAATTTAAAGAAAACTACGAAATGAAATCCATAGGAGAAAATAATGACTACAAAATTGGAAGGAAATACAAGACTTGAAGGAAAAACTTTATTTCTTTTTTTTTATTTGTGAGTTAAGAAAACAGAAAACAATTAAAGGACAAATTTTTTTAAATCTCAAATTCAAAAAATAAGTATATGAAGATAGATAACCAATTTCCAGCAAACATGTCTCTAATATCAAATGACGCGGATAATTACGGCGAACAACCTAGGAACCCACCAAGTCAAATGAATAGGAAATATTGAATTGCTAAGAATATAGTTACGATAATGAAATTGGATCAATAAAGAATAAGAAACAAAAGAACATAATAAGGTGGCACCAAACCTTTAAGACATGGGTCTGTTGGGTAAGAGATGGAATGTGGTTTCAAAAACATGGAGGTATAATCAATTGCTTTGGTGTATTTTTTGGATTCTAAACGAGCTTCGATTTCATATAATATAATAGTTGTTTCACTGCACAAATTAGAAGTTATAACTGTTTAAAGTTGCAACCTCAATTATAAACTTCTTTTTTTTTGGACCAAAAATTGTAATAGCTATCTTGATTTTTGAAGAAAAAAAGATACTTTGAAGGTACAAAACAAAGAACAAGAAAAATATATAATGAATTTAAAGAAAACTACGAAATGAAATCCATAGGAGAATATAATGACTACAAAATTGGATGGAAATACAAGACTTGAAGGAAAATCTTTATTTCTTTTTTTTTTATTTTTGAGTTAAGAAAACAGAAAACAATTAAAGGACAAATTTTTTTAAATCTCAAATTCAAAAAATAAGTATATGAAGATAGATAACCAATTTCCAGCAAACATGGCTCTGATATCAAATGACGCGGATAATTACGGCGAACAACCTAGGAACCCACCAAGTCAAATGAATAGGAAATATTGAATTGCTAAGAATATAGTTATGATAATGAAATTGGATCAATAAAGAATAAGAAACAAAAGAACATAATAAGGTGGCACCAAACCTTTAAGACATGGGTTTGTTGGGTAAGAGATGGAATGTGGTTTCAAAAACATGGAGGTATAAACAATTGCTTCGGTGTATTTTTTGGATGCTAAATGAGCTTCGATTTGATATAATATAATAGTTGTTTCACTGCACAAATTAGAAGTTATAACTGTTTAAAGTTGCAACCTCAATTATAAACTTCTTTTTTTTGGACCAAAAATTGTAATAGCTATCTTGATTTTTGAAGAAAAAAAGATACTTTGAAGGTACAAAACAAAGAACAAGAAAAATATATAATGAATTTAAAGAAAACTACGAAATGAAATCCATAGGAGAAAATAATGACTACAAAATTGGATGGAAATACAAGACTTGAAGGAAAAACTTTATTTCTTTTTTTTATTTGTGAGTTAAGAAAACAGAAAACAATTAAAGGACAAATTTTTTTAAATCTCAAATTCAAAAAATAAGTATATGAAGATAGATAACCAATTTCCAGCAAACATGGCTCTGATATCAAATGACGCGGATAATTACGGCGAACAACCTAGGAACCCACCTAGTCAAATGAATAGGAAATATTGAATTGCTAAGAATATAGTTACGATAAAGAAATTGGATCAATAAAGAATAAGAAACAAAAGAACATAATAAGGTGGCACCAAACCTTTAAGACATGGGTCTGTTGGGTAAGAGATGGAATGTGGTTTCAAAAACATGGAGGTATAAACAATTGCTTCGGTGTATTTTTTGGATTCTAAACGAGCTTCGATTTGATATAATATAATAGTTGTTTAAATGCACAAATTAGAAGTTATAACTGTTTAAAGTTGCAACCCCAATTATAAACTTCTTTTTTTTTTGGACCAAAAATTGTAATAGCTATCTTGATTTTTGAAGAAAAAAAGATTCTTTGAAGGTACAAAACAAAGAACAAGAAAAAGATATAATGAATTTAAAGAAAACTACGAAATGAAATCCATAGGAGAAAATAATGACTACAAAATTGGAAGGAAATACAAGACTTGAAGGAAAAACTTTATTTCTTTTTTTTATTTGTGAGTTAAGAAAACAGAAAACAATTAAAGGACAAATTTTTTTAAATCTCAAATTCAAAAAATAAGTATATGAAGATAGATAACCAATTTCCAGCAAACATGGCTCTGATATCAAATGACGCGGATAATTACGGCGAACAACCTAGGAACCCACCAAGTCAAATGAATAGGAAATATTGAATTGCTAAGAATATAGTTATGATAATGAAATTGGATCAATAAGGAATAAGAAACAAAAGAAAATAATAAGGTGGCACCAAACCTTTAAGACATGGGTCTGTTGGGTAAGAGATGGAATGTGGTTTCAAAAACATGGAGGTATAATCAATTGCTTTGGTGTATTTTTTGGATTCTAAACGAGCTTCGATTTCATATAATATAATAGTTGTTTAAATGCACAAATTAGAAGTTATAACTGTTTAAAGTTGCAACCCCAATTATAAACTTCTTTTTTTTTGGACCAAAAATTGTAATAGCTATCTTGATTTTTGAAGAAAAAAAATTCTTTGAAGGTACAAAACAAAGAACAAGAAAAAGATATAATGAATTTAAAGAAAACTACGAAATGAAATCCATAGGAGAAAATAATGACTACAAAATTGGAAGGAAATACAAGACTTGAAGGAAAAACTTTATTTCTTTTTTTTATTTGTGAGTTAAGAAAACAGAAAACAATTAAAGGACAAATTTTTTTAAATCTCAAATTCAAAAAATAAGTATATGAAGATAGATAACCAATTTCCAGCAAACATGGCTCTGATATCAAATGACGCGGATAATTACGGCGAACAACCTAGGAACCCACCAAGTCAAATGAATAGGAAATATTGAATTGCTAAGAATATAGTTACGATAATGAAATTGGATCAATAAAGAATAAGAAACAAAAGAACGCAATAAGGTGGCACCAAACCTTTAAGACATGGGTCTGTTGGGTAAGAGATGGAATGTGGTTTCAAAAACATGGAGGTATAAACAATTGCTTCGGTGTATTTTTTGGATTCTAAACGAGCTTCGATTTGATATAATATAATAGTTGTTTAAATGCACAAATTAGAAGTTATAACTGTTTAAAGTTGCAACCCCAATTATAAACTTCTTTTTTTTTGGACCAAAAATTGTAATAGCTATCTTGATTTTTGAAGAAAAAAAGATTCTTTGAAGGTACAAAACAAAGAACAAGAAAAAGATATAATGAATTTAAAGAAAACTACGAAATGAAATCCATAGGAGAAAATAATGACTACAAAATTGGAAGGAAATACAAGACTTGAAGGAAAAACTTTATTTCTTTTTTTTTATTTGTGAGTTAAGAAAACAGAAAACAATTAAAGGACAAATTTTTTTAAATCTCAAATTCAAAAAATAAGTATATGAAGATAGATAACCAATTTCCCGCAAACATGGCTCTGATATCAAATGACGCGGATAATTACGGCGAACAACCTAGGAACCCACCAAGTCAAATGAATAGGAAATATTGAATTGCTAAGAATATAGTTACGATAATGAAATTGGATCAATAAAGAATAAGAAACAAAAGAACATAATAAGGTGGCACCAAACCTTTAAGACATGGGTCTGTTGGGTAAGAGATGGAATGTGGTTTCAAAAACATGGAGGTATAAACAATTGCTTCGGTGTATTTTTTGGATTCTAAACGAGCTTCGATTTGATATAATATAATAGTTGTTTAAATGCACAAATTAGAAGTTATAACTGTTTAAAGTTGCAACCCCAATTATAAACTTCTTTTTTTTTGGACCAAAAATTGTAATAGCTATCTTGATTTTTGAAGAAAAAAAGATTCTTTGAAGGTACAAAACAAAGAACAAGAAAAAGATATAATGAATTTAAAGAAAACTACGAAATGAAATCCATAGGAGAAAATAATGACTACAAAATTGGAAGGAAATACAAGACTTGAAGGAAAAACTTTATTTCTTTTTTTTTATTTGTGAGTTAAGAAAACAGAAAACAATTAAAGGACAAATTTTTTTAAATCTCAAATTCAAAAAATAAGTATATGAAGATAGATAACCAATTTCCAGCAAACATGGCTCTGATATCAAATGACGCGGATAATTAAGGCGAACAACCTAGGAACCCACCAAGTCAAATGAATAGGAAATATTGAATTGCTAAGAATATAGTTACGATAATGAAATTGGATCAATAAAGAATAAGAAACAAAAGAACGCAATAAGGTGGCACCAAACCTTTAAGACATGGGTATGTTGGGTAAGAGATGGAATGTGGTTTCAAAAACATGGAGGTATAAACAATTGCTTCGGTGTATTTTTTGGATTCTAAACGAGCTTCGATTTGATATAATATAATAGTTGTTTAAATGCACAAATTAGAAGTTATAACTGTTTAAAGTTGCAACCCCAATTATAAACTTCTTTTTTTTTTGGACCAAAAATTGTAATAGCTATCTTGATTTTTAAAGAGAAAAAGATTCTTTGAAGGTACAAAACAAAGAACAAGAAAAAGATATAATGAATTTAAAGAAAACTACGAAATGAAATCCATAGGAGAAAATAATGACTACAAAATTGGAAGGAAATACAAGACTTGAAGGAAAAACTTTATTTCTTTTTTTTATTTGTGAGTTAAGAAAACAGAAAACAATTAAAGGACAAATTTTTTTAAATCTCAAATTCAAAAAATAAGTATATGAAGATAGATAACCAATTTCCAGCAAACATGGCTCTGATATCAAATGACGCGGATAATTAAGGCGAACAACCTAGGAACCCACCAAGTCAAATGAATAGGAAATATTGAATTGCTAAGAATATAGTTACGATAATGAAATTGGATCAATGAAGAATAAGAAACAAAAGAACGCAATAAGGTGGCACCAAACCTTTAAGACATGGGTCTGTTGGGTAAGAGATGGAATGTGGTTTCAAAAACATGGAGGTATAAACAATTGCTTCGGTGTATTTTTTGGATTCTAAACGAGCTTCGATTTGATATAATATAATAGTTGTTTAAATGCACAAATTAGAAGTTATAACTGTTTAAAGTTGAACCAACAATTATAAACTTCTTTTTTTTTTTGGACCAAAAATTGTAATAGCTATCTTGATTTTTGAAGAAAAAAATATTCTTCGAAGGTACAAAACAAAGAACAAGAAAAAGATATTATGAATTTAAAGAAAACTACGAAATGAAATCCAAAGGAGAAAATAATGACTACAAAATTGGAAAGAAATACAAGACTTGAAGGAAAAACTTTAGGTTTTTTTTGTGAGTTAAGAAAACAGAAAACAATTAAAGGACAAATTTTTTTAAATCTCAAATTCAAAAAATAAGTATATGAAGATACTTAACCAATTTCCAGAAACATGGCTCTGATATCAAATGACGCGGATAATTGAGGCGAACAACCTAGGAACCCACCAAGTGATATGAATAGGAAATATTGAATTGCTAAGAATATAGTTACGATAATGAAATTGGAATAATGAAGAATAAGAAACAAAAGAACATAATAAGGTGGCACCAAACCTTTAAGACATGGGTCTGTTGGGTAAGAGATGGAATGTGGTTTCAAAAACATGGAGGTATAAACAATTGCTTCGGTGTATTTTTTGGATTCTAAACGAGCTTCGATTTGATATAATATAATAGTTGTTTAAATGCACAAATTAGAAGTTACAACTGTT
Organism: Hippophae rhamnoides; assembly: GCA_033030585.1. Taxonomy (NCBI): domain Eukaryota; kingdom Viridiplantae; phylum Streptophyta; class Magnoliopsida; order Rosales; family Elaeagnaceae; genus Hippophae; species Hippophae rhamnoides. The sequence goes on along the minus strand of CM065429.1, from coordinate 45,143,986 downwards.
TAAAGTTGCAACCCCATTATAAACATCTTTTTTTTGGACCAAAAATTGTAATAGCTATCTTGATTTTTGAAGAAAAAAAGATTCTTTGAAGGTACAAAACAAAGAACAAGAAAAAGATATAATGAATTTAAAGAAAACTACGAAATGAAATCCATAGGAGAAAATAATGACTACAAAATTGGAAGGAAATACAAGACTTGAAGGAAAAACTTTATTTCTTTTTTTTTTATTTGTGAGTTAAGAAAACAGAAAACAATTAAAGGACAAATTTTTTTAAATCTCAAATTCAAAAAATAAGTATATGAAGATAGATAACCAATTTCCAGCAAACATGGCTCTGATATCAAATGACGCGGATAATTAAGGCGAACAACCTAGGAACCCACCAAGTCAAATGAATAGGAAATATTGAATTGCTAAGAATATAGTTACGATAATGAAATTGGATCAATAAAGAATAAGAAACAAAAGAACGCAATAAGGTGGCACCAAACCTTTAAGACATGGGTCTGTTGGGTAAGAGATGGAATGTGGTTTCAAAAACATGGAGGTATAAACAATTGCTTCGGTGTATTTTTTGGATTCTAAACGAGCTTCGATTTGATATAATATAATAGTTGTTTAAATGCACAAATTAGAAGTTATAACTGTTTAAAGTTGCAACCCCAATTATAAACTTCTTTTTTTTGGTCCAAAAATTGTAATAGCTATCTTGATTTTTAAAGAGAAAAAGATTCTTTGAAGGTACAAAACAAAGAACAAGAAAAAGATATAATGAATTTAAAGAAAACTACGAAATGAAATCCATAGGAGAAAATAATGACTACAAAATTGGAAGGAAATACAAGACTTGAAGGAAAAACTTTATTTCTTTTTTTTTATTTGTGAGTTAAGAAAACAGAAAACAATTAAAGGACAAATTTTTTTAAATCTCAAATTCAAAAAATAAGTATATGAAGATAGATAACCAATTTCCAGCAAACATGGCTCTGATATCAAATGACGCGGATAATTACGGCGAACAACCTAGGAAGCCACCTAGTCAAATGAATAGGCAATATTGAATTGCTAAGAATATAGTTACGATAATGAAATTGGATCAATAAAGAATAAGAAACAAAAGAACATAATAAGGTGGCACCAAAAATTTAAGACATGGGTCTGTTGGGTAAGAGATGGAATGTGGTTTCAAAAACATGGAGGAATAATCAATTGCTTGGGTGTATTTTTTGGATTCTAAACGAGCTTCGATTTGATATAATATAATAGTTGTTTAAATGCACGAATTAGAAGTTATAACTATTTAAAGTTGCAACCCCAATTATAAACTTCTTTTTTTTTGGACCAAAAATTGTAATAGCTATCTTGATTTTTGAAGAAAAAAAGATACTTTGAAGGAACAAAACAAAGAACAAGAAAAAGATATAATGAATTTAAAGAAAACTACGAAATGAAATCCATAGGAGAAAATAATGACTACAAAATTGGAAGGAAATACAAGACTTGAAGGAAAAACTTTATTTCTTTTTTTTTATTTGTGAGTTAAGAAAACAGAAAACAATTAAAGGACAAATTTTTTTAAATCTCAAATTCAAAAAATAAGTATATGAAGATAGATAACCAATTTCCAGCAAACATGGCTCTGATATCAAATGATGCGGATAATTACGGCGAACAACCTAGGAACCCACCTAGTCAAATGAATAGGAAATATTGAATTGCTAAGAATATAGTTACGATAATGAAATTGGATCAATAAAGAATAAGAAACAAAAGAACATAATAAGGTGGCACCAAACCTTTAAGACATGGGTCTGTTGGGTAAGAGATGGAATGTGGTTTCAAAAACATGGAGGTATAAACAATTGCTTCGGTGTATTTTTTGGATTCTAAACGAGCTTCGATTTGATATAATATAATAGTTGTTTAAATGCACAAATTAGAAGTTATAACTGTTTAAAGTTGCAACCCCAATTATAAACTTCTTTTTTTTTTGGACCAAAAATTGTAATAGCTATCTTGATTTTTGAAGAAAAAAAGATTCTTTGAAGGTACAAAACAAAGAACAAGAAAAAGATATAATGAATTTAAAGAAAACTACGAAATGAAATCCATAGGAGAAAATAATGACTACAAAATTGGAAGGAAATACAAGACTTGAAGGAAAAACTTTATTTCTTTTTTTTTTATTTGTGAGTTAAGAAAACAGAAAACAATTAAAGGACAAATTTTTTTAAATCTCAAATTCAAAAAATAAGTATATGAAGATAGATAACCAATTTCAAGCAAACATGGCTCTCATATCAAATGATGCGGATAATTAAGGCGAACAACCTAGGAACCCACCAATTCAAATGAATAGGAAATATTGAATTGCTAAGAATATAGTTACGATAATCAAATTGGATCAATAAAGAATAAGAGACAAAAGAATGCAATAAGGTGGAACCAAACCTTTAAGACATGGGTCTGTTGGGTAAGAGATGGAATGTGGTTACAAAAACATTATAGGTATAAATAATTGCTTCGGTCTAATTTTTGGATTCTTAACGAGCTTCGATTTGATATAATATAATAGTTGTTTAAATGCTCAAATTAGAAGTTATTATTGTTTGAAGTTCCAACCCCAATTATAAACTTCTTTTTTTTTGGACCAAAAATTGTAATAGCTATCTTGATTTTTGAAGAAAAAAAGATTCTTTGAAGGTACAAAACAAAGAACAAGAAAAAGATATAATGAATTTAAAGAAAACTACGAAATGAAATCCATAGGAGAAAATAATGACTACAAAATTGGAAGGAAATACAAGACTTGAAGGAAAAACTTTATTTCTTTTTTTTATTTGTGAGTTAAGAAAACAGAAAACAATTAAAGGACAAATTTTTTTAAATCTCAAATTCAAAAAATAAGTATATGAAGATAGATAACCAATTTCCAGCAAACATGGCTCTGATATCAAATGACGCGGATAATTACGGCGAACAACCTAGGAACCCACCAAGTCAAATGAATAGGAAATATTGAATTGCTAAGAATATAGTTACGATAATGAAATTGGATCAATAAAGAATAAGAGACAAAAGAACGCAATAAGGTGGAACCAAACCTTTAAGACATGGGTCTGTTGGTTAAGAGATGGAATGTGGTTTCAAAAACAAGGAGGTATAAACAATTGCTTCAGTGTATTTTTTGGATTCTAAACGAGCTTCGATTTGATATAATATAATAGTTGTTTAAATGCTCAAATTAGAAGTTATTATTGTTTGAAGTTCCAACCCCAATTATAAACTTCTTTTTTTTTTGGACCAAAAATTGTAATAGCTATCTTGATTTTTGAAGAAAAAAAGATTCTTTGAAGGTACAAAACAAAGAACAAGAAAAAGATATAATGAATTTAAAGAAAACTACGAAATGAAATCCATAGGAGAAAATAATGACTACAAAATTGGAAGGAAATACAAGACTTGAAGGAAAAACTTTATTTCTTTTTTTTTATTTGTGAGTTAAGAAAACAGAAAACATTTAAAGGATAAATTTTTTTATATCTCAAATTCAAAAAATAAGTATATGAAGATAGATAACCAATTTCCAGCAAACATGGCGCTGATATCAAATGACGCGGATAAATAAGGCGAACAACCTAGGAACCCACCAAGTCAAATGAATTGGAAATATTGAATTGCTAAGAATATAGTTATGATAATGAAATTGGATCAATGAAGAATAAGAAACAAAAGAACGCAATAAGGTGGCACCAAACCTTTAAGACATGGGTCTGTTGGGTAAGAGATGGAATGTGGTTTCAAAAACATGGAGGTATAAACAATTGCTTCGGTGTATTTTTTGGATTCTAAACGAGCTTCGATTTGATATAATATAATAGTTGTTTAAATGCTCAAATTAGAAGTTATTATTGTTTGAAGTTCCAACCCCAATTATAAACTTCTTTTTTTTTGGACCAAAAATTGTAATAGCTATCTTGATTTTTGAAGAAAAAAAGATTCTTTGAAGGTACAAAACAAAGAACAAGAAAAAGATATAATGAATTTAAAGAAAACTACGAAATGAAATCCATAGGAGAAAATAATGACTACAAAATTGGAAGGAAATACAAGACTTGAAGGAAAAACTTTATTTCTTTTTTTTTATTTGTGAGTTAAGAAAACAGAAAACAATTAAAGGACAAATTTTTTTAAATCTCAAATTCAAAAAATAAGTATATGAAGATAGATAACCAATTTCCAGCAAACATGGCTCTGATATCAAATGACGCGGATAATTAAGGCGAACAACCTAGGAACCCACCAAGTCAAATGAATAGGAAATATTGAATTGCTAAGAATATAGTTACGATAATGAAATTGGATCAATGAAGAATAAGAAACAAAAGAACGCAATAAGGTGGCACCAAACCTTTAAGACATGGGTCTGTTGGGTAAGAGATGGAATGTGGTTTCAAAAACATGGAGGTATAAACAATTGCTTCGGTGTATTTTTTGGATTCTAAACGAGCTTCGATTTGATATAATATAATAGTTGTTTAAATGCACAAATTAGAAGTTATAACTGTTTAAAGTTGCAACCCCAATTATAAACTTCTTTTTTTTTTGGACCAAAAATTGTAATAGCTATCTTGATTTTTAAAGAAAAAAAATTCTTTGAAGGTACAAAACAAAGAACAAGAAAAAGATATAATGAATTTAAAGAAAACTACGAAATGAAATCCATAGGAGAAAATAATGACTACAAAATTGGAAGGAAATACAAGACTTGAAGGAAAAACTTTATTTCTTTTTTTTTATTTGTGAGTTAAGAAAACAGAAAACAATTAAACGACAAATTTTTTTAAATCTCAAATTCAAAAAATAAGTATATGAAGATAGATAACCAATTTCCAGCAAACATGACTCTGATATCAAATGACGCGGATAATTAAGGCGAACAACCTAGGAACCCACCAAGTCAAATGAATAGGAAATATTGAATTGCTAAGAATATAGTTACGATAATGAAATTGGATCAATGAAGAATAAGAAACAAAAGAACGCAATAAGGTGGCACCAAACATTTAAGACATGGGTCTGTTGGGTAAGAGATGGAATGTGGTTTCAAAAACATGGAGGTATAAACAATTGCTTCGGTGTATTTTTTGGATTCTAAACGAGCTTCGATTTGATATAATATAATAGTTGTTTAAATGCACAAATTAGAAGTTATAAATGTTTAAATTTGCAACCCCAATTATAAACTTCTTTTTTTTTGGACCAAAAATTGTAATAGCTATCTTCATGTTTGAAGAAAAAAAGATTCTTTGAAGGTACAAAACAAAGAACAAGAAAAAGATATAATGAATTTAAAGAAAACTACGAAATGAAATCCATAGGACAAAATAATGACTACAAAATTGGAAGGAAATACAAGACTTGAAGGAAAAACTTTATTTCTTTTTTTTTATTTGTGAGTTAAGAAAACAGAAAACAATTAAAGGACAAATTTTTTTAAATCTCAAATTCAAAAAATAAGTATATGAAGATAGATAAACAATTTCCAGCAAACATGGCTCTCATATCAAATGACGCGAATAATTAAGGCGAACAACCTAGAAATCCACCAAGTCAAATGAATATGAAATATTGAATAGCTAATAATATAGTTACGATAATGAAATTGGATCAATGAAGAATAAGAAAAAAAAGAATGAATAAGGTGGCACCAAACCTTTAAGACATGGGTCTGTTGGGTAAGAGATGGAATGTGGTTTCAAAAACATGGAGGTATAAACAATTGCTTCGGTGTATTTTTTGGATTCTAAACGAGCTTCGATTTGATATAATATAATAGTTGTTTAAATGCACAAATTAGAAGTTATAAATGTTTAAAGTTGCAACCCCAATTATAAACTTCTTTTTTTTTGGACCAAAAATTGTAATAGCTATCTTGATTTTTGAAGAAAAAAGGATTCTTTGAAGGTACAAAACAAAGAACAAGAAAAAGATATAATGAATTTAAAGAAAACTACGAAATGAAATCCATAGGAGAAAATAATGACTACAAAATTGGAAGGAAATACAAGACTTGAAGGAAAAACTTTATTTCTTTTTTTTTATTTGTGAGTTAAGAAAACAGAAAACAATTAAAGGATAAATTTTTTTAAATCTCAAATTCAAAAAATAAGTATATGAAGATAGATAACCACTTCCAGCCAATATGGCTCTGATATCAAATGACGCGGATAATTAAGGCGAACAACCTAGGAACCCACCAAGTCAAATGAATAGGAAATATTGAATTGCTAAGAATATAGTTACGATAATGAAATTGGATCAATGAAGAATAAGAAACAAAAGAACGCAATAAGGTGGCACCAAACCTTTAAGACATGGGTATGTTGGGTAAGAGATGGAATGTGGTTTCAAAAACATGGAGGTATAAACAATTGCTTCGGTGTATTTTTTGGATTCTAAACGAGCTTCGATTTGATATAATATAATAGTTGTTTAAATGCACAAATTAGAAGTTATAACTGTTTAAAGTTGCAACCCCAATTATAAACTTCTTTTTTTTTTTTGGACCAAAAATTGTAATAGCTATCTTGATTTTTGAAGAAAAAAAGATTCTTTGAAGGTACAAAACAAAGAACAAGAAAAAGATATAATGAATTTAAAGAAAACTACGAAATGAAATCCATAGGAGAAAATAATGACTACAAAATTGGAAGGAAATACAAGACTTGAAGGAAAAACTTTATTTCTTTTTTTTTTATTTGTGAGTTAAGAAAACAGAAAACAATTAAAGGACAAATTTTTTTAAATCTCAAATTCAAAAAATAAGTATATGAAGATAGATAACCAATTTCCAGCAAACATGGCTCTGATATCAAATGACGCGGATAATTAAGGCGAACAACCTAGGAACCCACCAAGTCAAATGAATAGGAAATATTGAATTGCTAAGAATATAGTTACGATAATGAAATTGGATCAATGAAGAATAAGAAACAAAAGAACATAATAAGGTGGCACCAAACCTTTAAGACATGGGTATGTTGGGTAAGAGATGGAATGTGGTTTCAAAAACATGGAGGTATAAACAATTGCTTCGGTGTATTTTTTGGATTCTAAACGAGCTTCGATTTGATATAATATAATAGTTGTTTAAATGCACAAATTAGAAGTTATAACTGTTTAAAGTTGCAACCCCAATTATAAACTTCTTTTTTTTTTTGGACCAAAAATTGTAATAGCTATCTTGATTTTTGAAGAAAAAAAGATTCTTTGAAGGTACAAAACAAAGAACAAGAAAAAGATATAATGAATTTAAAGAAAACTACGAAATGAAATCCATAGGAGAAAATAATGACTACAAAATTGGAAGGAAATACAAGACTTGAAGGAAAAACTTTATTTCTTTTTTTTATTTGTGAGTTAAGAAAACAGAAAACAATTAAAGGATAAATTTTTTTATATCTCAAATTCAAAAAATAAGTATATGAAGATAGATAACCAATTTCCAGATAACATGGCTCTGATATCAAATGACGCGGATTATTAAGGCGAACAACCTAGGAACCCACCAAGTCAAATGAATAGGAAATATTGAATTGCTAAGAATATAGTTACGATAATGAAATTGGATCAATGAAGAATAAGAAACAAAAGAACATAATAAGGTGGCACCAAACATTTAAGACATGGGTCTGTTGGGTAAGAGATGGAATGAGGTTTCAAAAACATGGAGGTATAAACAATTGCTTCGGTGTATTTTTTGGATTCTAAACGAGCTTCGATTTGATATAATATAATAGTTGTTTAAATGCACAAATTAGAAGTTATAATAGTTTAAATTTACAACCCCAATTATCAACTTATTTTTTTTGGACCAAAAATTTGAATAGCTATCAGGATTTTTGAAGAAAAAAGATTCTTTGAAGGTACAAAACAAAGAACAAGAAAAAGATATAATGAATTTAAAGAAAACTACGAAATGAAATCCATAGGAGAAAATAATGACTACAAAATTGGAAGGAAATACAAGACTTGAAGGAAAAACTTTATTTCTTTTTTTTTATTTGTGAGTTAAGAAAACAGAAAACAATTAAAGGATAAATTTTTTTAAATCTCAAACTCAAAAAATAAGTATATGAAGATAGATAACCAATTTCAGAAACATGGCTCTGATATCAAATGACGCGGATAATTAAGGCGAACAACCTAGGAACCCACCAAGTCAAATGAATAGGAAATATTGAATTGCTAAGAATATAGTTACGATAATGAAATTGGATCAATGAAGAATAAGAAACAAAAGAACATAATAAGGTGGCACCAAACCTTTAAGACATGGGTCTGTTGGGTAAGAGATGGAATGTGGTTTCAAAAACATGGAGGTATAAACAATTGCTTCGGTGTATTTTTTGGATTCTAAACGAGCTTCGATTTGATATAATATAATAGTTGTTTAAATGCACAAATTAGAAGTTATAACTGTTTAAAGTTGCAACCCCAATTATAAACTTCTTTTTTTTTGGACCAAAAATTGTAATAGCTATCTTGATTTTTGAAGAAAAAAGATTCTTTGAAGGTACAAAACAAAGAACAAGAAAAAGATATAATGAATTTAAAGAAAACTACGAAATGAAATCCATAGGACAAAATAATGACTACAAAATTGGAAGGAAATACAAGACTTGAAGGAAAAACTTTATTTCTTTTTTTTATTTGTGAGTTAAGAAAACAGAAAACAATTAAAGGATAAATTTTTTTAAATATAAAATTCAAAAAATAAGTATATGAAGATAGATAACCAATTTCCAGCAAACATTGCTCTGATATCAAATGACGCGGATAATTACGGCGAACAACCTAGGAACCCACCAAGTCAAATGAATAGGAAATATTGAATTGCTAAGAATATAGTTACGATAATGAAATTGGATCAATGAAGAATAAGAAACAAAAGAACGCAATAAGGTGGCACCAAACATTTAAGACATGGGTCTGTTGGGTAAGAGATGGAATGTGGTTTCAAAAACATGGAGGTATAAACAATTGCTTCGGTGTATTTTTTGGATTCTAAACGAGCTTCGATTTGATATAATATAATAGTTGTTTAAATGCACAAATTAGAAGTTATAACTATTTAAAGTTGCAACCCCAATTATAAACTTCTTTTTTTTGGTCCAAAAATTGGAATAGCTATCTTGATTTTTGAAAAAAAAAGATTCTTTGAAGGTACAAAACAAAGAACAAGAAAAAGATATAATGAATTTAAAGAAAACTACGAAATGAAATCCATAGGAGAAAATAATGACTACAAAATTGGAACGAAATACAAGACTTGAAGGAAAAACTTTATTTCTATTTTTTTTATTTCTGAGTTAAGAAAACAGAAAACAATTAAAGGATAAATTTTTTTATATCTCAAATTCAAAAAATAAGTATATGAAGATAGATAACCAATTTCCAGCAAACATGGCTCTGATATCAAATGACGCGGATAATTAAGGCGAACAACCTAGGAACCCACCAAGTCAAATGAATAGGAAATATTGAATTGCTAAGAATATAGTTACGATAATGAAATTGGATCAATGAAGAATAAGAAACAAAAGAACGCAATAAGGTGGCACCAAACATTTAAGACATGGGTCTGTTGGGTAAGAGATGGAATGTGGTTTCAAAAACATGGAGGTATAAACAATTGCTTCGGTGTATTTTTTGGATTCTAAACGAGCTTCGATTTGATATAATATAATAGTTGTTTAAATGCACAAATTAGAAGTTATAATTGTTTAAAGTTGCAACCCCAATTATAAACTTCTTTTTTTTTTTTGGACCAACAATTGTAATAGCTATCTTGATTTTTCAAGAAAACAATATTCTTTGAAGGTATAAAAACAAAGAACAAGAAAAAGATATAATGAATTTAAAGAAAACTACGAAATGAAATCCATAGGAGAAAATAATGACTACAAAATTGGAAGGAAATACAAGACTTGAAGGAAAAACTTTATTTCTTTTTTTTATTTGTGAGTTAAGAAAACAGAAAACAATTAAAGGATAAATTTTTTTAAATCTCAAATTCAAAAAATAAGTATATGAAGATAGATAACCAATTTCCAGCAAACATGGCTCTGATATCAAATGACGCGGATAATTAAGGCGAACAACCTAGGAACCCACCAAGTCAAATAAATAGGAAATATTGAATTGCTAAGGATATAGTTAAGATAATGAAATTGGATCAATGAAGAATAAGAAACAAAAGAACGCAATAAGGTGGCACCAAACCTTTAAGACATGGGTATGTTGGGTAAGAGATGGAATGTGGTTTCAAAAACATGGAGGTATAAAGAATTGCTTCGGTGTATTTTTTGGATTCTAAACGAGCTTCGATTTGATATAATATAATAGTTGTTTAAATGCACAAATTAGAAGTTATAACTGTTTAAAGTTGCAACCCCAATTATAAACTTCTTTTTTTTGGACCAAAAATTGTAATAGCTATCTTGATTTTTGAAGAAAAAAAGATTCTTTGAAGGTACAAAACAAAGAACAAGAAAAAGATATAATGAATTTAAAGAAAACTACGAAATGAAATCCATAGGAGAAAATAATGACTACAAAATTGGAAGGAAATACAAGACTTGAAGGAAAAACTTTATTTCTTTTTTTTTATTTGTGAGTTAAGAAAACAGAAAACAATTAAAGGATAAATTTTTTTATATCTCAAATTCAAAAAATAAGTATATGAAGATAGATAACCAATTTCCAGCAAATATGGCTCTGATATCAAATGATCCGGATAATTAAGGCGAACAACCAAGGAACCCACCAAGTCAAATAAATAGGAAATATTGAATTGCTAAGAATATAGTTACGATAATGAAATTGGATCAATGAAGAATAAGAAACAAAAGAACGCAATAAGGTGGCACCAAACCTTTAAGACATGGGTATGTTGGGTAAGAGATGGAATGTGGTTTCAAAAACATGGAGGTATAAACAATTGCTTCGGTGTATTTTTTGGATTCTAAACGAGCTTCGATTTGATATAATATAATAGTTGTTTAAATGCACAAATTAGAAGTTATAACTGTTTAAAGTTGCAACCCCAATTATAAACTTCTTTTTTTTTTGGACCAAGAATTGTAATAGCTATCTTGATTTTTGAAGAAAAAAGATTCTTTGAAGGTACAAAACAAAGAACAAGAAAAAGATATAATGAATTTAAAGAAAACTACGAAATGAAATCCATAGGAGAAAATAATGACTACAAAATTGGAAGGAAATACAAGACTTGAAGGAAAAACTTTATTTCTTTTTTTTTATTTGTGAGTTAAGAAAACAGAAAACAATTAAAGGATAAATTTTTTTAAATATAAAATTCAAAAAATAAGTATATGAAGATAGATAACCAATTTCCAGCAAACATTGCTCTGATATCAAATGACGCGGATAATTACGGCGAACAACCTAGGAACCCACCAAGTCAAATGAATAGAAAATATTGAATTGCTAAGAATATAGTTACGATAATGAAATTGGATCAATGAAGAATAAGAAATAAAAGAACGCAATAAGGTGGCACCAAACCTTTAAGACATGGTTCTGTTGGGTAAGAGATGCAATGTGGTTTCAAAAACATGGAGGTATAAAGAATTGCTTCGGTGTATTTTTGGATTCTAAACGAGCTTCGATTTGATATAATATAATAGTTGTTTAAATGCACAAATTAGAAGTTATAACTGTTTAAAGTTGCAACCCCAATTATAAACTTCTTTTTTTTGGACCAAGAATTGTAATAGCTATCTTGATTTTTAAAGAAAACAAGATTCTTTGAAGGTACAAAACAAAGAACAAGAAAAAGATATAATGAATTTAAAGAAAACTACGAAATGAAATCCATAGGAGAAAATAATGACTACAAAATTGGAAGGAAATACAAGACTTGAAGGAAAAACTTTATTTCTTTTTTTTTATTTGTGAGTTAAGAAAACAGAAAACAATTAAAGGATAAATTTTTTTAAATCTCAAACTCAAAAAATAAGTATATGAAGATAGATAACCAATTTCCAGATAACATGGCTCTGATATCAAATGACGCGGATAATTAAGGCGAACAACCTAGGAACCCACCAAGTCAAATGAATAGGAAATATTGAATTGCTAAGAATATAGTTACGATAATGAAATTGGATCAATGAAGAATAAGAAACAAAAGAACGCAATAAGGTGGCACCAAACCTTTAAGACATGGGTATGTTGGGTAAGAGATGGAATGTGGTTTCAAAAACATGGAGGTATAAACAATTGCTTCGGTGTATTTTTTGGATTCTAAACGAGCTTCGATTTGATATAATATAATAGTTGTTTAAATGCACAAATTAGAAGTTATAACTGTTTAAAGTTGCAACCCCAATTATAAACTTCTTTTTTTTTGGACCAAAAATTGTAATAGCTATCTTGATTTTTGAAGAAAAAAGATTCTTTGAAGGTACAAAACAAAGAACAAGAAAAAGATATAATGAATTTAAAGAAAACTACGAAATGAAATCCATAGGAGAAAATAATGACTACAAAATTGGAAGGAAATACAAGACTTGAAGGAAAAACTTTATTTCTTTTTTTTTATTTGTGAGTTAAGAAAACAGAAAACAATTAAAGGATAAATTTTTTTATATCTCAAATTCAAAAAATAAGTATATGAAGATAGATAACCAATTTCCAGCAAACATGGCTCTGATATCAAATGACGCGGATAATTAAGGCGAACAACCTAGGAACCCACCAAGTCAAATGAATAGGAAATATTGAATTGCTAAGAATATAGTTACGATAATGAAATTGGATCAATGAAGAATAAGAAACAAAAGAACGTAATAAGGTGGCACCAAACCTTTAAGACATGGGTCTGTTGGGTAAGAGATGGAATGTGGTTTCAAAAACATGGAGGTATAAACAATTGCTTCGGTGTATTTTTTGGATTCTAAACGAGCTTCGATTTGATATAATATAATAGTTGTTTAAATGCACAAATTAGAAGTTATAACTGTTTAAAGTTGCAACCCCAATTATAAACTTCTTTTTTTTTGGACCAAAAATTGTAATAGCTATCTTGATTTTTAAAGAGAAAAAGATTCTTTGAAGGTACAAAACAAAGAACAAGAAAAAGATATAATGAATTTAAAGAAAACTACGAAATGAAATCCATAGGACAAAATAATGACTACAAAATTGGAAGGAAATACAAGACTTGAAGGAAAAACTTTATTTCTTTTTTTTTATTTGTGAGTTAAGAAAACAGAAAACAATTAAAGGACAAATTTTTTAAATCTCAAATTCAAAAAATAAGTATATGAAGATAGATAACCAATTTCCAGCAAACATGACTCTGATATCAAATGACGCGGATAATTAAGGCGAACAACCTAGGAACCCACCAAGTCAAATGAATAGGAAATATTGAATTGCTAAGAATATAGTTACGATAATGAAATTGGATCAATGAAGAATAAGAAACAAAAGAACGCAATAAGGTGGCACCAAACATTTAAGACATGGGTCTGTTGGGTAAGAGATGGAATGTGGTTTCAAAAACATGGAGGTATAAACAATTGCTTCGGTGTATTTTTTGGATTCTAAACGAGCTTCGATTTGATATAATATAATAGTTGTTTAAATGCACAAATTAGAAGTTATAATTGTTTAAAGTTGCAACCCCAATTATAAACTTCTTTTTTTTGGACCAAAAATTGTAATAGCTATCTTGATTTTTGAAGAAAAAAAGATTCTTTGAAGGTACAAAACAAAGAACAAGAAAAAGATATAATGAATTTAAAGAAAACTACGAAATGAAATCCATAGGAGAAAATAATGACTACAAAATTGGAAGGAAATACAAGACTTGAAGGAAAAACTTTATTTCTTTTTTTTTTATTTGTGAGTTAAGAAAACAGAAAACAATTAAAGGACAAATTTTTTTAAATCTCAAATTCAAAAAATAAGTATATGAAGATAGATAACCAATTTCAAGCAAACATGGCTCTCATATCAAATGATGCGGATAACTAAGGCGAACAACCTAGGAACCCACCAATTCAAATGAATAGGAAATATTGAATTGCTAAGATTATAGTTACGATAATCAAATTGGAGCAATAAAGAATAAGAGACAAAAGAACGCAATAAGGTGGAACCAAACCTTTAAGACATGGGTCTGTTGGGTAAGAGATGGAATGTGGTTTCAAAAACAAGGAGGTATAAACAATTGCTTTGGTGTATTTTTTGTATTCTAAACGAGCTTCGATTTGATATAATATAATAGTTGTTTAAATGCTCAATTTAGAAGTTATTATTGTTTGAAGTTCCAACCCCAATTATAAACTTCTTTTTTTTGGACCAAAAATTGTAATAGCTATCTTGATTTTTGAAAAAAAAAGATTCTTTGAAGGTACAAAACAAAGAACAAGAAAAAGATATAATGAATTTAAAGAAAACTACGAAATGAAATCCATAGGAGAAAATAATGACTACAAAATTGGAAGGAAATACAAGACTTGAAGGAAAAACTTTATTTCTTTTTTTTTATTTGTGAGTTAAGAAAACAGAAAACAATTAAAGGATAAATTTTTTTATATCTCAAATTCAAAAAATAAGTATATGAAGATAGATAACCAATTTCCAGCAAACATGGCTCTGATATCAAATGACGCGGATAATTAAGGCGAACAACCTAGGAACCCACCAAGTCAAATGAATAGGAAATATTGAATTGCTAAGAATATAGTTACGATAATGAAATTGGATCAATGAAGAATAAGAAACAAAAGAACGCAATAAGGTGGCACCAAACCTTTAAGACATGGGTCTGTTGGGTAAGAGATGGAATGTGGTTTCAAAAACATGGAGGTATAAACAATTGCTTCGGTGTATTTTTTGGATTCTAAACGAGCTTCGATTTGATATAATATAATAGTTGTTTAAATGCACAAATTAGAAGTTATAACTGTTTAAAGTTGCAACCCCAATTATAAACTTCTTTTTTTTTTGGACCAAAAATTGTAATAGCTATCTTGATTTTTGAAGAAAAAAAGATTCTTTGAAGGTACAAAACAAAGAACAAGAAAAAGATATAATGAATTTAAAGAAAACTACGAAATGAAATCCATAGGAGAAAATAATGACTACAAAATTGGAAGGAAATACAAGACTTGAAGGAAAAACTTTATTTCTTTTTTTTTATTTGTGAGTTAAGAAAACAGAAAACAATTAAAGGATAAATTTTTTTATATCTCAAATTCAAAAAATAAGTATATGAAGATAGATAACCAATTTCCAGCAAACATGGCTCTGATATCAAATGACGCGGATAATTAAGGCGAACAACCTAGGAACCCACCAAGTCAAATAAATAGGAAATATTGAATTGCTAAGAATATAGTTACGATAATGAAATTGGATCAATGAAGAATAAGAAACAAAAGAACGCAATAAGGTGGCATCATACCTTTAAGACTTGGGTATGTTGGGTAAGAGATGGAATGTGGTTTCAAAAACATGGAGGTATAAGCAATTGCTTCGGTGTATTTTTTGGATTCTAAACGAGCTTCGATTTGATATAATATAATAGTTGTTTAAATGCACAAATTAGAAGTTATAACTGTTTAAAGTTGCAACCCCAATTATAAACTTCTTTTTTTTTTGGACCAAAAATTGTAATAGCTATCTTGATTTTTGAAGAAAAAAAGATTCTTTGAAGGTACAAAACAAAGAACAAGAAAAAGATATAATGAATTTAAAGAAAACTACGAAATGAAATCCATAGGAGAAAATAATGACTACAAAATTGGAAGGAAATACAAGACTTGAAGGAAAAACTTTATTTCTTTTTTTTTTATTTGTGAGTTAAGAAAACAGAAAACAATTAAAGGATAAATTTTTTTATATCTCAAATTCAAAAAATAAGTATATGAAGATAGATAACCAATTTCCAGCAAACATGGCTCTGATATCAAATGACGCGGATAATTAAGGCGAACAACCTAGGAACCCACCAAGTCAAATAAATAGGAAATATTGAATTGCTAAGAATATAGTTACGATAATGAAATTGGATCAATGAAGAATAAGAAACAAAAGAACGCAATAAGGTGGCATCATACCTTTAAGACTTGGGTATGTTGGGTAAGAGATGGAATGTGGTTTCAAAAACATGGAGGTATAAGCAATTGCTTCGGTGTATTTTTTGGATTCTAAACGAGCTTCGATTTGATATAATATAATAGTTGTTTAAATGCACAAATTAGAAGTTATAACTGTTTAAAGTTGCAACCCCAATTATAAACTTCTTTTTTTTTTGGACCAAAAATTGTAATAGCTATCTTGATTTTTGAAGAAAAAAAGATTCTTTGAAGGTACAAAACAAAGAACAAGAAAAAGATATAATGAATTTAAAGAAAACTACGAAATGAAATCCATAGGAGAAAATAATGACTACAAAATTGGAAGGAAATACAAGACTTGAAGGAAAAACTTTATTTCTTTTTAATTTATTTGTGAGTTAAGAAAACAGAAAACAATTAAAGGATAAATTTTTTTATATCTCAAATTCAAAAAATAAGTATATGAAGATAGATAACCAATTTCCAGCAAACATGGTTCTGATATCAAGTGACGCGGATAATTAAGGCGAACAACCTAGGAACCCACCAAGTCAAATAAATAGGAAATATTGAATTGCTAAGAATATAGTTACGATAATGAAATTGGATCAATGAAGAATAAGAAACAAAAGAACGCAATAAGGTGGCACCAAACCTTTAAGACATGGGTATGTTGGGTAAGAGATGGAATGTGGTTTCAAAAACATGGAGGTATAAACAATTGCTTCGGTGTATTTTTTGGATTCTAAACGAGCTTCGATTTGATATAATATAATAGTTGTTTAAATGCACAAATTAGAAGTTATAACTGTTTAAAGTTGCAACCCCAATTATAAACTTCTTTTTTTTTGGACCAAAAATTGTAATAGCTATCTTGATTTTTGAAGAAAAAAAGATTCTTTGAAGGTACAAAACAAAGAACAAGAAAAAGATATAATGAATTTAAAGAAAACTACGAAATGAAATCCATAGGAGAAAATAATGACTACAAAATTGGAAGGAAATACAAGACTTGAAGGAAAAACTTTATTTCTTTTTTTTTTATTTGTGAGTTAAGAAAACAGAAAACAATTAAAGGATAAATTTTTTTATATCTCAAATTCAAAAAATAAGTATATGAAGATAGATAACCAATTTCCAGCAAACATGGCTCTGATATCAAATGACGCGGATAATTAAGGCGAACAACCTAGGAACCCACCAAGTCAAATAAATAGGAAATATTGAATTGCTAAGAATATAGTTACGATAATGAAATTGGATCAATGAAGAATAAGAAACAAAAGAACGCAATAAGGTGGCATCATACCTTTAAGACTTGGGTATGTTGGGTAAGAGATGGAATGTGGTTTCAAAAACATGGAGGTATAAACAATTGCTTCGGTGTATTTTTTGGATTCTAAACGAGCTTCGATTTGATATAATATAATAGTTGTTTAAATGCACAAATTAGAAGTTATAACTGTTTAAAGTTGCAACCCCAATTATAAACTTCTTTTTTTTGGACCAAGAATTGTAATAGCTATCTTGATTTTTGAAGAAAAAAAGATTCTTTGAAGGTACAAACCAAAGAACAAGAAAAAGATATAATGAATTTAAAGAAAACTACGAAATGAAATCCATAGGAGAAAATAATGACTACAAAATTGGAAGGAAATACAAGACTTGAAGGAAAAACTTTATTTCTTTTTAATTTATTTGTGAGTTAAGAAAACAGAAAACAATTAAAGGATAAATTTTTTTATATCTCAAATTCAAAAAATAAGTATATGAAGATAGATAACCAATTTCCAGCAAACATGGTTCTGATATCAAGTGACGCGGATAATTAAGGCGAACAACCTAGGAACCCACCAAGTCAAATAAATAGGAAATATTGAATTGCTAAGGATATAGTTAAGATAATGAAATTGGATCAATGAAGAATAAGAAACAAAAGAACGCAATAAGGTGGCACCAAACCTTTAAGACATGGGTATGTTGGGTAAGAGATGGAATGTGGTTTCAAAAACATGGAGGTATAAACAATTGCTTCGGTGTATTTTTTGGATTCTAAACGAGCTTCGATTTGATATAATATAATAGTTGTTTAAATGCACAAATTAGAAGTTATAACTGTTTAAAGTTGCAACCCCAATTATAAACTTCTTTTTTTTTGGACCAAAAATTGTAATAGCTATCTTGATTTTTGAAGAAAAAAAGATTCTTTGAAGGTACAAAACAAAGAACAAGAAAAAGATATAATGAATTTAAAGAAAACTACGAAATGAAATCCATAGGAGAAAATAATGACTACAAAATTGGAAGGAAATACAAGACTTGAAGGAAAAACTTTATTTCTTTTTTTTATTTGTGAGTTAAGAAAACAGAAAACAATTAAAGGATAAATTTTTTTATATCTCAAATTCAAAAAATAAGTATATGAAGATAGATAACCAATTTCCAGCAAACATGGTTCTGATATCAAGTGACGCGGATAATTAAGGCGAACAACCTAGGAACCCACCAAGTCAAATAAATAGGAAATATTGAATTGCTAAGAATATAGTTACGATAATGAAATTGGATCAATGAAGAATAAGAAACAAAAGAACGCAATAAGGTGGCACCAAACCTTTAAGACATGGGTATGTTGGGTAAGAGATGGAATGTGGTTTCAAAAACATGGAGGTATAAACAATTGCTTCGGTGTATTTTTTGGATTCTAAACGAGCTTCGATTTGATATAATATAATAGTTGTTTAAATGCACAAATTAGAAGTTATAACTGTTTAAAGTTGCAACCCCAATTATAAACTTCTTTTTTTTTGGACCAAAAATTGTAATAGCTATCTTGATTTTTGAAGAAAAAAGATTCTTTGAAGGTACAAAACAAAGAACAAGAAAAAGATATAATGAATTTAAAGAAAACTACGAAATGAAATCCATAGGAGAAAATAATGACTACAAAATTGGAAGGAAATACAAGACTTGAAGGAAAAACTTTATTTCTTTTTTTTTATTTGTGAGTTAAGAAAACAGAAAACAATTAAAGGATAAATTTTTTTATATCTCAAATTCAAAAAATAAGTATATGAAGATAGATAACCAATTTCTAGCAAACATGGCTCTGATATCAAATGACGCGGATAATTAAGGCGAACAACCTAGGAACCCACCAAGTCAAATAAATAGGAAATATGGAATTGCTAAGAATATAGTTACGATAATGAAATTGGATCAATGAAGAATAAGAAACAAAAGAACGCAATAAGGTGGCACCAAACCTTTAAGACATGGGTATGTTGGGTAAGAGATGGAATGTGGTTTCAAAAACATGGAGGTATAAACAATTGCTTCGGTGTATTTTTTGGATTCTAAACGAGCTTCGATTTGATATAATATAATAGTTGTTTAAATGCACAAATTAGAAGTTATAACTGTTTAAAGTTGCAACCCCAATTATAAACTTCTTTTTTTTTTGGACCAAGAATTGTAATAGCTATCTTGATTTTTGAAGAAAAAAAGATTCTTTGAAGGTACAAACCAAAGAACAAGAAAAAGATATAATGAATTTAAAGAAAACTACGAAATGAAATCCATAGGAGAAAATAATGACTACAAAATTGGAAGGAAATACAAGACTTGAAGGAAAAACTTTATTTCTTTTTAATTTATTTGTGAGTTAAGAAAACAGAAAACAATTAAAGGATAAATTTTTTTATATCTCAAATTCAAAAAATAAGTATATGAAGATAGATAACCAATTTCCAGCAAACATGGTTCTGATATCAAGTGACGCGGATAATTAAGGCGAACAACCTAGGAACCCACCAAGTCAAATAAATAGGAAATATTGAATTGCTAAGGATATAGTTAAGATAATGAAATTGGATCAATGAAGAATAAGAAACAAAAGAACGCAATAAGGTGGCACCAAACCTTTAAGACATGGGTATGTTGGGTAAGAGATGGAATGTGGTTTCAAAAACATGGAGGTATAAACAATTGCTTCGGTGTATTTTTTGGATTCTAAACGAGCTTCGATTTGATATAATATAATAGTTGTTTAAATGCACAAATTAGAAGTTATAAGTGTTTAAAGTTGCAACCCCAATTATAAACTTCTTTTTTTTTGGACCAAAAATTGTAATAGCTATCTTGATTTTTGAAGAAAAAAGATTCTTTGAAGGTACAAAACAAAGAACAAGAAAAAGATATAATGAATTTAAAGAAAACTACGAAATGAAATCCATAGGAGAAAATAATGACTACAAAATTGGAAGGAAATACAAGACTTGAAGGAAAAACTTTATTTCTTTTTTTTTATTTGTGAGTTAAGAAAACAGAAAACAATTAAAGGATAAATTTTTTTATATCTCAAATTCAAAAAATAAGTATATGAAGATAGATAACCAATTTCCAACAAACATGGCTCTGATATCAAATGACGCGGATAATTAAGGCGAACAACCTAGGAACCCACCAAGTCAAATAAATAGGAAATATTGAATTGCTAAGAATATAGTTACGATAATGAAATTGGATCAATGAAGAATAAGAAACAAAAGAACGCAATAAGGTGGCACCAAACCTTTAAGACATGGGTATGTTGGGTAAGAGATGGAATGTGGTTTCAAAAACATGGAGGTATAAACAATTGCTTCGGTGTATTTTTTGGATTCTAAACGAGCTTCGATTTGATATAATATAATAGTTGTTTAAATGCACAAATTAGAAGTTATAACTGTTTAAAGTTGCAACCCCAATTATAAACTTCTTTTTTTTTTGGACCAAAAATTGTAATAGCTATCTTGATTTTTGAAGAAAAAAAGATTCTTTGAAGGTACAAAACAAAGAACAAGAAAAAGATATAATGAATTTAAAGAAAACTACGAAATGAAATCCATAGGAGAAAATAATGACTACAAATTTGGAAGGAAATACAAGACTTGAAGGAAAAACTTTATTTCTTTTTAATTTATTTGTGAGTTAAGAAAACAGAAAACAATTAAAGGATAAATTTTTTTATATCTCAAATTCAAAAAATAAGTATATGAAGATAGATAACCAATTTCCAGCAAACATGGTTCTGATATCAAGTGACGCGGATAATTAAGGCGAACAACCTAGGAACCCACCAAGTCAAATAAATAGGAAATATTGAATTGCTAAGGATATAGTTAAGATAATGAAATTGGATCAATGAAGAATAAGAAACAAAAGAACGCAATAAGGTGGCACCAAACCTTTAAGACATGGGTATGTTGGGTAAGAGATGGAATGTGGTTTCAAAAACATGGAGGTATAAACAATTGCTTCGGTGTATTTTTTGGATTCTAAACGAGCTTCGATTTGATATAATATAATAGTTGTTTAAATGCACAAATTAGAAGTTATAACTGTTTAAAGTTGCAACCCCAATTATAAACTTCTTTTTTTGTTTACCAAGAATTGTAATAGCTATCTTGATTTTTGAAGAAAAAACGATTCTTTGAAGGTACAAACCAAAGAACAAGAAAAAGATATAATGAATTTAAAGAAAACTACGAAATGAAATCCATAGGAGAAAATAATGACTACAAAATTGGAAGGAAATACAAGACTTGAAGGAAAAACTTTATTTCTTTTTAATTTATTTGTGATTTAAGAAAACATAAAACAATTAAAGGATAAATTTTTTTATATCTCAAATTCAAAAAAAAAAGTATATGAAGACAGATAACCAATTTCCAGCAAACATGGTTTTGATATCAAGTGACGCGGATAATTAAGGCGAACAACCTAGGAACCCACCAAGTCAAATAAATAGGAAATATGGAATTGCTAAGAATATAGTTACGATAATGAAATTGGATCAATGAAGAATAAGAAACAAAAGAACGCAATAAGGTGGCACCAAACCTTTAAGACATGGGTATGTTGGGTAAGAGATGGAATGTGGTTTCAAAAACATGGAGGTATAAACAATTGCTTCGGTGTATTTTTTGGATTCTAAACGAGCTTCGATTTGATATAATATAATAGTTGTTTAAATGCACAAATTAGAAGTTATAACTGTTTAAAGTTGCAACCCCAATTATAAACTTCTTTTTTTTTTTGGACCAAGAATTGTAATAGCTATCTTGATTTTTGAAGAAAAAAAGATTCTTTGAAGGTACAAACCAAAGAACAAGAAAAAGATATAATGAATTTAAAGAAAACTACGAAATGAAATCCATAGGAGAAAATAATGACTACAAATTTGGAAGGAAATACAAGACTTGAAGGAAAAACTTTATTTCTTTTTAATTTATTTGTGAGTTAAGAAAACAGAAAACAATTAAAGGATAAATTTTTTTATATCTCAAATTCAAAAAATAAGTATATGAAGATAGATAACCAATTTCCAGCAAACATGGTGTTGATATCAAGTGACGCGGATAATTAAGGCGAACAACCTAGGAACCCACCAAGTCAAATAAATAGGAAATATTGAATTGCTAAGAATATAGTTACGATAATGAAATTGGATCAATGAAGAATAAGAAACAAAAGAACGCAATAAGGTGGCACCAAACCTTTAAGACATGGGTATGTTGGGTAAGAGATGGAATGTGGTTTCAAAAACATGGAGGTATAAACAATTGCTTCGGTGTATTTTTTGGATTCTAAACGAGCTTCGATTTGATATAATATAATAGTTGTTTAAATGCACAAATTAGAAGTTATAACTGTTTAAAGTTGCAACCCCAATTATAAACTTCTTTTTTTTGGACCAAGAATTGTAATAGCTATCTTGATTTTTGAAGAAAAAAAGATTCTTTGAAGGTACAAACCAAAGAACAAGAAAAAGATATAATGAATTTAAAGAAAACTACGAAATGAAATCCATAGGAGAAAATAATGACTACAAAATTGGAAGGAAATACAAGACTTGAAGGAAAAACTTTATTTTTTTTTAATTTATTTGTGAGTTAAGAAAACATAAAACAATTAAAGGATAAATTTTTTTATATCTCAAATTCAAAAAATAAGTGTATGAAGATAGATAACCAATTTCCAGCAAACATGGCTCTGATATCAAATGACGCGGATAATTAAGGCGAACAACCTAGGAACCCACCAAGTCAAATAAATAGGAAATATGGAATTGCTAAGAATATAGTTACGATAATGAAATTGGATCAATGAAGAATAAGAAACAAAAGAACGCAATAAGGTGGCACCAAACCTTTAAGACATGGTTCTGTTGGGTAAGAGATGCAATGTGGTTTCAAAAACATGGAGGTATAAACAATTGCTTCGGTGTATTTTTTGGATTCTAAACGAGCTTCGATTTGATATAATATAATAGTTGTTTAAATGCACAAATTAGAAGTTATAACTGTTTAAAGTTGCAACCCCAATTATAAACTTCTTTTTTTTTGGACCAAGAATTGTAATAGCTATCTTGATTTTTGAAGAAAAAAAGATTCTTTGAAGGTACAAAACAAAGAACAAGAAAAAGATATAATGAATTTAAAGAAAACTACGAAATGAAATCCATAGGAGAAAATAATGACTACAAAATTGGAAGGAAATACAAGACTTGAAGGAAAAACTTTATTTCTTTTTTTTTTTATTTGTGAGTTAAGAAAACAGAAAACAATTAAAGGATAAATTTTTTTATATCTCAAATTCAAAAAATAAGTGTATGAAGATAGATAACCAATTTCCAGCAAACATGGCTCTGATATCAAGTGACGCGGATAATTAAGGCGAACAACCTAGGAACCCACCAAGTCAAATAAATAGGAAATATTGAATTGCTAAGGATATAGTTAAGATAATGAAATTGGATCAATGAAGAATAAGAAACAAAAGAACGCAATAAGGTGGCACCAAACCTTTAAGACATGGGTATGTTGGGTAAGAGATGGAATGTGGTTTCAAAAACATGGAGGTATAAACAATTGCTTCGGTGTATTTTTTGGATTCTAAACGAGCTTCGATTTGATATAATATAATAGTTGTTTAAATGCACAAATTAGAAGTTATAAATGTTTAAAGTTGCAACCCCAATTATAAACTTTTTTTTTTGGACCAAGAATTGTAATAGCTATCTTGATTTTTGAAGAAAAAAAGATTCTTTGAAGGTACAAACCAAAGAACAAGAAAAAGATATAATGAATTTAAAGAAAACTACGAAATGAAATCCATAGGAGAAAATAATGACTACAAAATTGGAAGGAAATACAAGACTTGAAGGAAAAACTTTATTTCTTTTTAATTTATTTGTGAGTTAAGAAAACAGAAAACAATTAAAGGATAAATTTTTTTATATCTCAAATTCAAAAAATAAGTATATGAAGATAGATAACCAATTTCCACCAAACATGGTTCTGATATCAAGTGACGCGGATAATTAAGGCGAACAACCTAGGAACCCACCAAGTCAAATAAATAGGAAATATTGAATTGCTAAGGATATAGTTAAGATAATGAAATTGGATCAATGAAGAATAAGAAACAAAAGAACGCAATAAGGTGGCACCAAACCTTTAAGACATGGGTATGTTGGGTAAGAGATGGAATGTGGTTTCAAAAACATGGAGGTATAAACAATTGCTTCGGTGTATTTTTTGGATTCTAAACGAGCTTCGATTTGATATAATATAATAGTTGTTTAAATGCACAAATTAGAAGTTATAACTGTTTAAAGTTGCAACCCCAATTATAAACTTCTTTTTTTTTTGGACCAAGAATTGTAATAGCTATCTTGATTTTTGAAGAAAAAAAGATTCTTTGAAGGTACAAACCAAAGAACAAGAAAAAGATATAATGAATTTAAAGAAAACTACGAAATGAAATCCATAGGAGAAAATAATGACTACAAAATTGGAAGGAAATACAAGACTTGAAGGAAAAACTTTATTTTTTTTAATTTATTTGTGAGTTAAGAAAACATAAAACAATTAAAGGATAAATTTTTTTATATCTCAAATTCAAAAAATAAGTGTATGAAGATAGATAACCAATTTCCAGCAAACATGGCTCTGATATCAAATGACGCGGATAATTAAGGCGAACAACCTAGGAACCCACCAAGTCAAATAAATAGGAAATATGGAATTGCTAAGAATATAGTTACGATAATGAAATTGGATCAATGAAGAATAAGAAACAAAAGAACGCAATAAGGTGGCACCAAACCTTTAAGACATGGTTCTGTTGGGTAAGAGATGCAATGTGGTTTCAAAAACATGGAGGTATAAAATATTGCTTCGGTGTATTTTTTGGATTCTAAACGAGCTTCGATTTGATATAATATAATAGTTGTTTAAATGCACAAATTAGAAGTTATAACTGTTTAAAGTTGCAACCCCAATTATAAACTTCTTTTTTTTTTGGACCAAGAATTGTAATAGCTATCTTGATTTTTGAAGAAAAAAAGATTCTTTGAAGGTACAAACCAAAGAACAAGAAAAAGATATAATGAATTTAAAGAAAACTACGAAATGAAATCCATAGGAGAAAATAATGACTACAAATTTGGAAGGAAATACAAGACTTGAAGGAAAAACTTTATTTCTTTTTAATTTATTTGTGAGTTAAGAAAACAGAAAACAATTAAAGGATAAATTTTTTTATATCTCAAATTCAAAAAATAAGTATAT
Organism: Hippophae rhamnoides; assembly: GCA_033030585.1. Classification (NCBI taxonomy): domain Eukaryota; kingdom Viridiplantae; phylum Streptophyta; class Magnoliopsida; order Rosales; family Elaeagnaceae; genus Hippophae; species Hippophae rhamnoides. Next base: position 45,118,206 of record CM065429.1, on the reverse strand, counting down.
GAAGATAGATAACCAATTTCCAGCAAACATGGTTCTGATATCAAGTGACGCGGATAATTAAGGCGAACAACCTAGGAACCCACCAAGTCAAATAAATAGGAAATATTGAATTGCTAAGGATATAGTTAAGATAATGAAATTGGATCAATGAAGAATAAGAAACAAAAGAACGCAATAAGGTGGCACCAAACCTTTAAGACATGGGTATGTTGGGTAAGAGATGGAATGTGGTTTCAAAAACATGGAGGTATAAACAATTGCTTCGGTGTATTTTTTGGATTCTAAACGAGCTTCGATTTGATATAATATAATAGTTGTTTAAATGCACAAATTAGAAGTTATAACTGTTTAAAGTTGCAACCCCAATTATAAACTTCTTTTTTTTGGACCAAGAATTGTAATAGCTATCTTGATTTTTGAAGAAAAAATATTCTTTGAAGGTACAAAACAAAGAACAAGAAAAAGATATAATGAATTTAAAGAAAACTACGAAATGAAATCCATAGGAGAAAATAATGACTACAAATTTGGAAGGAAATACAAGACTTGAAGGAAAAACTTTATTTCTTTTTAATTTATTTGTGAGTTAAGAAAACAGAAAACAATTAAAGGATAAATTTTTTTATATCTCAAATTCAAAAAATAAGTATATGAAGATAGATAACCAATTTCCAGCAAACATGGTTCTGATATCAAGTGACGCGGATAATTAAGGCGAACAACCTAGGAACCCACCAAGTCAAATAAATAGGAAATATTGAATTGCTAAGGATATAGTTAAGATAATGAAATTGGATCAATGAAGAATAAGAAACAAAAGAACGCAATAAGGTGGCACCAAACCTTTAAGACATGGGTATGTTGGGTAAGAGATGGAATGTGGTTTCAAAAACATGGAGGTATAAACAATTGCTTCGGTGTATTTTTTGGATTCTAAACGAGCTTCGATTTGATATAATATAATAGTTGTTTAAATGCACAAATTAGAAGTTATAACTGTTTAAAGTTGCAACCCCAATTATAAACTTCTTTTTTTTTGGACCAAAAATTGTAATAGCTATCTTGATTTTTGAAGAAAAAAAGATTCTTTGAAGGTACAAAACAAAGAACAAGAAAAAGATATAATGAATTTAAAGAAAACTACGAAATGAAATCCATAGGAGAAAATAATGACTACAAAATTGGAAGGAAATACAAGACTTGAAGGAAAAACTTTATTTCTTTTTTTTTATTTGTGAGTTAAGAAAACAGAAAACAATTAAAGGATAAATTTTTTTATATCTCAAATTCAAAAAATAAGTATATGAAGATAGATAACCAATTTCCAACAAACATGGCTCTGATATCGAATGACGCGGATAATTACGGCGAACAACCAGGGAACCCACCAAGTCAAATGAATAGGAAATATTGAATTGCTAAGAATATAGTTACGATAATGAAATTGGATCAATAAAGAAAAGAACACAAAACAACGCAATAAGGTGGCACCAAACCTTTAAGACATGGGTATGTTGGGTAAGAGATGGAATGTGGTTTCAAAAACATGGAGGTATAAACAATTGCTTCGGTGTATTTTTTGGATTCTAAACGAGCTTCGATTTGATATAATATAATAGTTGTTTAAATGCACAAATTAGAAGTTATAACTGTTTAAAGTTGCAACCCCAATTATAAACTTCTTTTTTTTTGGACCAAGAATTGTAATAGCTATCTTGATTTTTGAAGAAAAAAAGATTCTTTGAAGGTACAAACCAAAGAACAAGAAAAAGATATAATGAATTTAAAGAAAACTACGAAATGAAATCCATAGGAGAAAATAATGACTACAAAATTGGAAGGAAATACAAGACTTGAAGGAAAAACTTTATTTCTTTTTAATTTATTTGTGAGTTAAGAAAACAGAAAACAATTAAAGGATAAATTTTTTTATATCTCAAATTCAAAAAATAAGTATATGAAGATAGATAACCAATTTCCAGCAAACATGGTTCTGATATCAAATGACGCGGATAATTAAGGCGAACAACCTAGGAACCCACCAAGTCAAATAAATAGGAAATATTGAATTGCTAAGAATATAGTTACGATAATGAAATTGGATCAATGAAGAATAAGAAACAAAAGAACGCAATAAGGTGGCACCAAACCTTTAAGACATGGGTCTGTTGGGTAAGAGATGGAATGTGGTTTCAAAAACATGGAGGTATAAACAATTGCTTCGGTGTATTTTTTGGATTCTAAACGAGCTTCGATTTGATATAATATAATAGTTGTTTAAATGCACAAATTAGAAGTTATAACTGTTTAAAGTTGGAACCCCAATTATAAACTTTTTTTTTTGGACCAATAATTGTAATAGCTATCTTGATTTTTGAAGAAAAAAAGATTCTTTGAAGGTACCAAGCAAAGAACAAGAAAAAGATATAATGAATTTAAAGAAAACTATGAAATGAAATCCATTGGAGAAAATAATGACTACAAAATTGGAAGGAAAAACAAGACTTGAAGGAAAAACTTTATTTCTTTTTTTTATTTGTGGGTAAAGAAAACAGAAAACAATTAAAGGACAAATTTTATTAAATCTCAAATTCAAAAAATAAGTATATGAAAATAGATAACCAATTTACAGCAAACATGGCTCTGATATCAAATGACGCGGATAATTAAGGCGAACAACCTAGGAACCCACCAAGTCAAATAAATAGGAAATATTGAATTGCTAAGAATATAGTTACGATAATGAAATTGGATCAATGAAGAATAAGAAACAAAAGAACGCAATAAGGTGGCACCAAACCTTTAAGACATGGGTCTGTTGGGTAAGAGATGGAATGTGGTTTCAAAAACATGGAGGTATAAACAATTGCTTCGGTGTATTTTTTGGATTCTAAACGAGCTTCGATTTGATATAATATAATAGTTGTTTAAATGCACAAATTAGAAGTTATAACTGTTTAAAGTTGCAACCCCAATTATAAACTTCTTTTTTTTTGGACCAAAAATTGTAATAGCTATCTTGATTTTTGAAGAAAAAAAGATTCTTTGAAGGTACAAAACAAAGAACAAGAAAAAGATATAATGAATTTAAAGAAAACTACGAAATGAAATCCATAGGAGAAAATAATGACTACAAAATTGGAAGGAAATACAAGACTTGAAGGAAAAACTTTATTTCTTTTTTTTTTATTTGTGAGTTAAGAAAACAGAAAACAATTAAAGGACAAATTTTTTTAAATCTCAAATTCAAAAAATAAGTATATGAAGATAGATAACCAATTTCCAGCAAACATGGCATTGATATCAAATGATGCGGATAATTAAGGCGAACAACCTAGGAACCCACCAAGTCAAATGAATAGGAAATATTGAATTGCTAAGAATATAGTTACGATAATGAAATTGGATCAATGAAGAATAAGAAACAAAAGAACGCAATAAGGTGGCACCAAACATTTAAGACATGGGTCTGTTGGGTAAGAGATGGAATGTGGTTTCAAAAACATGGAGGTATAAACAATTGCTTCGGTGTATTTTTTGGATTCTAAACGAGCTTCGATTTGATATAATATAATAGTTGTTTAAATGCACAAATTAGAAGTTATAACTGTTTAAAGTTGCAACCCCAATTATAAACTTCTTTTTTTTTGACCAAAAATTGTAATAGCTATCTTGATTTTTGAAGAAAAAAAGATTCTTTGAAGGTACAAAACAAAGAACAAGAAAAAGATATAATGAATTTAAAGAAAACTACGAAATGAAATATATAGGAGAAAATAATGACTACAAAATTGGAAGGAAATACAAGACTTGAAGGAAAAACTTTATTTCTGTTTTTTTATTTGTGAGTTAAGAAAACAGAAAACAATTAAAGATTAAATTTTTTTAAATCTCAAATTCAAAAAATAAGTATATGAAGATAGATAACCAATTTCCAGCAAACATGGCTCTGATATCAAATGACGCGGATAATTACGGCGAACAACCTAGGAACCCACCAAGTCAAATGAATAGGAAATATTGAATTGCTAAGAATATAGTTACGATAATGAAATTGGATCAATAAAGAATAAGAAACAAAAGAACGCAATAAGGTGGCACCAAAGCTTTAAGACATGGGTCTGTTGGGTAAGGGATGGAATGTGGTTTCAAAAACATGGAGGTATAAACAATTGCTTCGGTGTATTTTTTGGATTCTAAACGAGCTTCGATTTGATATAATATAATAGTTGTTTAAATGCACAAATTAGAAGTTATAACTGTTTAAAGTTGCAACCCCAATTATAAACTTCTTTTTTTTGGACCAAAAATTGTAATAGCTATCTTGATTTTTGAAGAAAAAAAGATTCTTTGAAGGTACAAAACAAAGAACAAGAAAAAGATATAATGAATTTAAAGAAAACTACGAAATGAAATCCATAGGAGAAAATAATGACTACAAAATTGGAAGGAAATACAAGACTTGAAGGAAAAACTTTATTTCTTTTTTTTATTTGTGAGTTAAGAAAACAGAAAACAATTAAAGGACAAATTTTTTTAAATCTCAAATTCAAAAAATAAGTATATGAAGATAGATAACCAATTTCCAGCAAACATGGCTCTGATATCAAATGACGCGGATAATTAAGGCGAACAACCTAGGAACCCACCAAGTCAAATGAATAGGAAATATTGAATTGCTAAGAATATAGTTACGATAATGAAATTGGATCAATGAAGAATAAGAAACAAAAGAACGCAATAAGGTGGCACCAAACCTTTAAGACATGGGTCTGTTGGGTAAGAGATGGAATGTGGTTTCAAAAACATGGAGGTATAAACAATTGCTTCGGTGTATTTTTTGGATTCTAAACGAGCTTCGATTTGATATAATATAATAGTTGTTTAAATGCACAAATTAGAAGTTATAACTGTTTAAAGTTGCAACCCCAATTATAAACTTCTTTTTTTTGGACCAAAAATTGTAATAGCTATCTTGATTTTTAAAGAAAAAAAGATTCTTTGAAGGTACAAAACAAAGAACAAGAAAAAGATATAATGAATTTAAAGAAAACTACGAAATGAAATCCATAGGAGAAAATAATGACTACAAAATTGGAAGGAAATACAAGACTTGAAGGAAAAACTTTATTTCTTTTTAATTTATTTGTGAGTTAAGAAAACAGAAAACAATTAAAGGACAAATTTTTTTAAATCTCAAATTCAAAAAATAAGTATATGAAGATAGATAACCAATTTCCAGCAAACATGGCTCTGATATCAAATGACGTGGATAATTATGACGAACAACCTAGGAACCCACCAAGTCAAATAAATAGGAAATATTGAATTGCTAAGAATATAGTTACGATAATGAAATTCGATCAATAAAGAAAAGAACACAAAACAACGCAATAAGCTGGCACCAAACCTTTAAGACATGGGTATGTTGGGTAAGAGATGGAATGTGGTTTCAAAAACCCGGAGGTATAAACAATTGCTTCGGTGTATTTTTTGGAATATAAACGAGCTTCGATTTGATATAATATAATAGTTGTTTAAATGCACAAATTAGAAGTTATAACTGTTTAAAGTTGCAACCCCAATTATAAACTTCTTTTTTTTTGGACCAAAAATTGTAATAGCTATCTTGATTTTTCAAGAAAAAAAGATTCTTTGAAGGTACAAAACAAAGAACAAGAAAAAGATACAATGAATTTAAAGAAAACTACGAAATGAAATCCATAGGCGAAAATAATGACTACAAAATTGGAAGGAAATACAAGACTTGAAGGAAAAACTTTCTTTCTTTTTTTTTATTTGTGAGTTAAGAAAACAGAAAACAATTAAAGGACAAATATTTTTAAATCTCAAATTCAAAAAATAGGTATATGAAGATAGATAACCAATTTATAGCAAACATGGCTCTGATATCAAATAACGCGGATAATTAAGGCGAACACCCTAGGAACCCACCAAGTCAAATGAATAGGAAATATTGAATTGCTAAGAATATAGTTACGATAATCAAATTGGATCAATAAAGAAGAAGAACACAAAAGAAAGCAATAAGGTGGCACCAAACCTTTAAGACAAGGGTTTGTCGGGTAAGAGATGGAATGTGGTTTCAAAAACACGGAGGTATAAAAAATTGCTTCGGTGTATTTTTTGGAATCCAAACGAGCTTCGATTTGATACAATATAATAGTTGTTTAAATGCACAAATTAGAAGTTATAACAATTTAAGTTGCAACCCCAATTATAAAATTCTTTTTTTTGGACCAAAACTTGTAATACCTATCATGATTTTTGAAGAAAAAAAGTTCTTTGAAGGTAGAAAACAAAGAACAAGAAAAAGATATAATGAATTTAAAGAAAACTACGAAATGAAATCCATAGGAGAAAATAATGACTACAAAATTGGAAGGAAATACAAGACTTGAAGGAAAAACTTTATTTCTTTTTTTTTATTTGTGAGTTAAGAAAACAGAAAACAATTAAAGGACAAATTTTTTTAAATCTCAAATTCAAAAAATAAGTATATGAAGATAGATAACCAATTTCCAGCAAACATGGCTCTGATATCAAATGACGCGGATAATTAAGGCGAACAACCTAGGAACCCACCAAGTCAAATGAATTGGAAATATTGAATTGCTAAGAATATAGTTACGATAATGAAATTGGATCAATGAAGAATAAGAAACAAAAGAACGCAATAAGGTGGCACCAAACCTTTAAGACATGGGTATGTTGGGTAAGAGATGGAATGTGGTTTCAAAAACCCGGAGGTATAAACAATTGCTTCGGTGTATTTTTTGGAATCTAAACGAGCTTCGATTTGATATAATATAATAGTTGTTTAAATGCACAAATTAGAAGTTATAACAATTTAAGTTGCAACCTCAATTATAAAATTCTTCTTTTTTTTGGACCAAAAATTGTAATACCTATCTTGATTTTTGAAGAAAAAGAGTTCTTTGAAGGTACAAAACAAAGAACAAGAAAAAGATATAATGAATTTAAAGAAAACTACGAAATGAAATCCATAGGAGAAAATAATGACTACAAAATTGGAAGGAAATACAAGACTTGAAGGAAAAACTTTATTTCTTTTTTTTTATTTGTGAGTTAAGAAAACAGAAAACAATTAAAGGACAAATTTTTTTAAATCTCAAATTCAAAAAATAAGTATATGAAGATAGATAACCAATTTCCAGCAAACATGGCATTGATATCAAATGATGCGGATAATTAAGGCGAACAACCTAGGAACCCACCAAGTCAAATAAATAGGAAATATTGAATTGCTAAGAATATAGTTACGATAATGAAATTGGATCAATGAAGAATAAGAAACAAAAGAACGCAATAAGGTGGCACCAAACCTTTAAGACATGGTTCTGTTGGGTAAGAGATGCAATGTGGTTTCAAAAACATGGAGGTATAAACAATTGCTTCGGTGTATTTTTTGGATTCTAAACGAGCTTCGATTTGATATAATATAATAGTTGTTTAAATGCACAAATTAGAAGTTATAACTGTTTAAAGTTGCAACCCCAATTATAAACTTCTTTTTTTTTGGACCACAAATTGTAATAGCTATCTTGATTTTTGAAGGAAAAAAGATTCTTTGAAGGTACAAAACAAAGAACAAGAAAAAGATATAATGAATTTAAAGAAAACTACGAAATGAAATCCATAGGAGAAAATAATGACTACAAAATTGGAAGGAAATACAAGACTTGAAGGAAAAACTTTATTTTATTTTTATTTGTGAGTTAAGAAAACAGAAAACAATTAAAGGACAAATTTTTTTAAATCTCAAATTCAAAAAGTAATTATATGAAGATAGATAACCAATTTCCCGCAAACATGGCATTGATATCAAATCATGCGGATAATTAAGGCGAACAACCTAGGAACCCACCAAGTCAAATGAATAGGAAATATTGAATTGCTAAGAATATAGTTACGATAATGAAATTGGATCAATAAAGAATAAGAAACAAAAGAACGCAATAAGGTGGCACCAAACCTTTAAGACATGGGTCTGTTGGGTAAGAGATGGAATGTGGTTTCAAAAACATGGAGGTATAAACAATTGCTTCGGTGTATTTTTTGGATTCTAAACGAGCTTCGATTTGATATAATATAATAGTTGTTTAAATGCACAAATTAGAAGTTATAACAATTAAAGTTGCAACCCCAATTATAAACTTCTTTTTTTTTGGACCAAAAATTGTAATAGCTATCTTGATTTTTGAAGAAAAAAGATTCTTTGAAGATACAAAACAAAGAACAAGAAAAAGATATAATGAATTTAAAGAAAACTACGAAATGAAATCCATAGGAGAAAATAATGACTACAAAATTGGAAGGAAATACAAGACTTGAAGGAAAAACTTTATTTCTTTTTTTTTATTTGTGAGTTAAGAAAACAGAAAACAATTAAAGGACAAATTTTTTTAAATCTCAAATTCAAAAAATAAGTATATGAAGATAGATAACCCATTTCCAAAGAAACATGGCTCACATATCAAATGACGCGGATAATTACGGCGAACAACTTAGGAACCCACCTAGTCAAATGAATAGGAAATATTGAATTGCTAAGAATATAGTTAAGATAATGAAATTGGATCAATGAAGAATAAGAAACAAAAGAACGCAATAAGGTGGCACCAAAACTTTAAGACATGGGTATGTTGGGTAAGAGATGGAATGTGGTTTCAAAAACATGGAGGTATAAACAATTGCTTCGGTGTATTTTTTGGATTCTAAACGAGCTTCGATTTGATATAATATAATAGTTGTTTAAATGCACAAATTAGAAGTTATAAGAATTAAAGTTGCAACGCCAATTATAGACTTCAATTTTTTTTTGGCCCAAATATTGGAATAGCTATCTCGTTTTTTGAAGAAAAATGATTCTTTGAAGGTACAAAACAAAGAACAAGAAAAAGATATAATGAATTTAAAGAAAACTACGAAATGAAATCCATAGGAGAAAATAATGACTACAAAATTGGAAGGAAATACAAGACTTGAAGGAAAAACTTTATTTCTTTTTTTTTATTTGTGAGTTAAGAAAACAGAAAACAATTAAAGGACAAATTTTTTTAAATCTCAAATTCAAAAAATAAGTATATGAAGATAGATAACCAATTTCCAGCAAACATGGCTCTGATATCAAATGACGCGGATAATTAAGGCGAACAACCTAGGAACCCACCAAGTCAAATGAATAGGAAATATTGAATTGCTAAGAATATAGTTACGATAATGAAATTGGATCAATAAAGAATAAGAAACAAAAGAACGCAATAAGGTGGCACCAAACCTTTAAGACATGGGTATGTTGGGTAAGAGATGGAATGTGGTTTCAAAAACCCGGAGGTATAAACAATTGCTTCGGTGTATTTTTTGGAATCTAAACGAGCTTCGATTTGATATAATATAATAGTTGTTTAAATGCACAAATTAGAAGTTATAACTGTTTAAAGTTGCAACAACAATTATAAACTTCTTTTTTTTGGACCAAAAATTGTAATAGCTATCTTGTTTTTTGAAGAAAAAAAAGATTCTTTGAAGGTACAAAACAAAGAACAAGAAAAAGATACAATGAATTTAAAGAAAACTACGAAATGAAATCCATAGGCGAAAATAATGACTACAAAATTGGAAGGAAATACAAGACTTGAAGGAAAAACTTTCTTTCTTTTTTTTTATTTGTGAGTTAAGAAAACAGAAAACAATTAAAGGACAAATATTTTTAAATCTCAAATTCAAAAAATAGGTATATGAAGATAGATAACCAATTTATAGCAAACATGGCTCTGATATCAAATAACGCGGATAATTAAGGCGAACACCCTAGGAACCCACCAAGTCAAATGAATAGGAAATATTGAATTGCTAAGAATATAGTTACGATAATCAAATTGGATCAATAAAGAAGAAGAACACAAAAGAAAGCAATAAGGTGGCACCAACCTTTAACACATGGGTATGTTGGGTAAGAGATGGAATGTGGTTTCAAAAACGAAGAGAAATAAACAATTGCTTCGGTGTTTTTTTTTTTGAAATCTAAATGAGGTTCGATTTGATATAATATAATAATTGTTGAAATGCACGAATTAGAAGTTATAACTATTTAAAGTTGCAACCCCAATTATAAACTTCTTTTTTTTGGTCCAAAAATTGGAATAGCTATCTTGATTTTTGAAAAAAAAAGATTCTTTGAAGGTACAAAACAAAGAACAAGAAAAAGATACAATGAATTTAAAGAAAACTACGAAATGAAATCCATAGGCGAAAATAATGACTACAAAATTGGAAGGAAACACAAGACTTGAAGGAAAAACTTTATTTCTTTTTGTGATTTCTGAGTTAAGAAAGTAGAAAACAATGAAAGGACAAATTTTTTTAAATCTCAAATTCAGAAAATAAGTATATGAAGATAGATAACCAATTTCCAGCAAACATGGCTCTGATATCAAATGACGCGGATAATTGAGGCGAACAACCTAGGAACCCACCAAGTCATATGAATAGGAAATATTGAATTGCTAAGAATATAGTTACGATAATGAAATTGGATCAATGAAGAATAAGAAACAAAATAACGCAATAAGGTGGCACCATACCTTTAAGACATGGGTATGTGGGGTAAAAGATGGAATGTGGTTTCAAAAACCCGGAGGTATAAACATTTGCTTCGGTGTATTTTTTGGAATCTAAACGAGCTTCGATTTGATATAATATAATAGTTGTTTAAATGCACAAATTAGAAGTTATAACTGTTTAAAGTTGCAACCCCAATTATAAACTTCTTTTTTTTTGACCAAAAATTGTAATAGCTATCTTGATTTTTGAAGAAAAAAAGATTCTTTGAAGGTACAAAACAAAGAACAAGAAAAAGATATAATGAATTTAAAGAAAACTACGAAATGAAATCCATAGGAGAAAATAATGACTACAAAATTGGAAGGAAATACAAGACTTGAAGGAAAAACTTTATTTCTTTTTTGTGATTTGTGAGTTAAGAAAACAGAAAACAATTAAAGGACAAATTTTTTTAAATCTCAAATTCAAAAAATAAGTATATGAAGATAGATAACCAATTTCCAGCAAACATGGCATTGATATCAAATGATGCGGATAATTAAGGCGAACAACCTAGGAACCCACCAAGTCAAATGAATAGGAAATATTGAATTGCTAAGAATATAGTTACGATAATCAAATTGGATCAATAAAGAATAAGAACACAAAAGAACGCAATAAGGTGGCACCGAGCTTAAAGACATGGGTATGTTACGAAAGAGATGGAATGTTGTTTCAAAAACACAGAGGTATAAACAATTGCTTTGGTGTATTTTTTGGAATCTAAAAGAGCTTCGATTTGATACAATATAATAGATGTTTAAATGCACAAATTTGAAGTTATAACAGTTAAAAGTTGCAAACCCAATTATAAACTTCTTTTTTTTTTGGACCAAAAATTGGGAAAGCTATCTTGTTTTTTGAAGAAAAAAAGATTCTTTGAAGGTACAAAACAAAGAACAAGAAAAAGATACAATGAATTTAAAGAAAACTACGAAATGAAATCCATAGGCGAAAATAATGACTACAAAATTGGAAGGAAACACAAGACTTGAAGGAAAAACTTTATTTCTTTTTTTCTGATTTGGTAGTTAAGAAAATAGAAAACAATTAAAGGACAAATTTTTTTAAATCTCAAATTCAAAAAATAAGTATATGAAGATAGATAACCAATTTCCAGCAAACATGGCATTGATATCAAATGATGCGGATAATTAAGGCGAACAACCTAGGAACCCACCAAGTCTAATGAATAGGAAATATTGAATTGCTAAGGATATAGTTAAGATAATGAAATTGGATCAATGAAGAATAAGAAACAAAAGAACGCAATAAGGTGGCACCAAACCTTTAAGACATGGGTTTGTCGGGTAAGAGATGGAATGTGGTTTCAAAAACATGGAGGTATAAACAATTGCTTCGGTGTATTTTTTGGAATCTAAACGAGCTTTGATTTGATAAAATATAATAGTTGTTTAAATGCACAAATTAGAAGTTATAACAATTAAAGTTGCAACCCCAATTATAAACTTCTTTTTTTTTGGACCAAAAATTGTAATAGCTATCTTGATTTTTGAAGAAAAAAAGATTCTTTGAAGGTACAAAACAAAGAACAAGAAAAAGATATAATGAATTTAAAGAAAACTACGAAATGAAATCCATAGGAGAAAATAATGACTACAAAATTGGAAGGAAATACAAGACTTGAAGGAAAAACTTTATTTCTTTTTTTTATTTGTGACTTAAGAAAGCAGAAAACAATGAAAGGAAATTTTTTTTTAAATCTCAAATTCAAAAATAGATATATGAAGATAGATAACCTATTTCTAGCAAACATGGCTCTGATATCAAATGATTCGGATAATTAAGGGGAACAACCTAGGAACCTACAAACTCACAAGAATAGGAAATATTGAATTCCTAAGAACATAATTAAGATGATCAAATTGGATCAATAAAGAAGAAGAACACCAAACAACATATTAAGGTGGCACCAAACTTTAAGACGTGGGTATGTTTAGTATGAAATGGAATTATGTTTCAAAAACGTGGAGAAATAAATGATGAGTGCTCAAAAAGCACTAAAATTACCATGATTTTATGCACATTAATTGATTAAAAATATATATATTTATATGTTTTATCATATATTTATATAAATTTGTCTTTTTCGGAATCACGGGTATTTTTATTGTTTTTCAGGTATTTTGGCTTAAAAACGCAACTTAAAAAAAGAGGAATACTAGAAGCAATACATCACAAATATATTAATAAATAAATGGGGAAAGGTCAACAAATAAGGAAAAATTGGACAAAATGGGTCAAAAAGGACAAAAATGTCAGAAAGGAGAAAATCGCGCCGCCGCGCCCCAGCGCCCAACTCCGCCCCAAGCTGCGCGCAACACTGTTCATCCGCGGTACTGTTCATCCGCGACACTGTTCATCCGCGCGTACTGTTCATCCGCGCGTACTGTTCATCCGCGACACTGTTCATCCGCAGATCTTGTTCATCCGCAGATCTTGTACTGCGGATCTTGTTCATCCGCTAGCGTCTTGTCACCGCCATACTGTCGTCGACGTTATCAATGACGTCAGCAATCACTAATCCGCGTTTTTACATTTTTTTAACATTTTTTTTCTCTATTTTTTCTCTCCATCCTCACCTATAAATACCCCCCTTCCCTACACCTTCAAAACACCTCAAAACCACACTTCTCTCTTCTTTCTTTCTCTCCATTTCTTAGTTTTTAGTTTTTTTAGTTTTTCTTATGTTTTAGCTAGTTTCTCTTAGTTTTAGAGTTCTTCCCTTTTTAGGGAAGAACTAGTTATGTTTTTGTAATATTTTAGCTTTTTGATTCAATAAATGGAAGTGCAAATTCCGCTTGGAGGTTTTCTAGCAACGGGAATAGCGTCGAAGTTCTGTAAGGATTTTATTTTCTTTACAGTTATTTTTATGCTTTATTCTTACATGTTATATTTAATTTGTCTGTGATTAAATTTAACTGTGCTATCTGTTCATAATCATGATATAATAATAACGTTGTTATGCTTGCGAAATATTAAATAGGTGAAAATTTCTAAAATGAATTGATTTTATTTTTATTCAAGATTTTATATTAAGGATGTTAGAGAGAAATATATTATTTTTCATTACAAACTTAAATCTGAAGATTAGACTTTAAGGTTTAGTTATCCGGTCTAATTTAGAGTAGTGCTGTTTTATTTGATGGTACAATCGCAGTAGTTGGGGTGAAGCTCTATTTCAAAAGTTTTTATAAGAATTATTATGTGAAAATGTATTGACAACATGTTTTCAGTAGTGGTTTTAAAACTTGAAAGTTAGTACTCGGATAACTAAATTCTTGGGTTTAATTTGGACACCTTGAATAAAGTTTAAACTGTCTAACCCCACCAAAGGTGGCATTTAAATGGTTCATTTTCAATCTCTTAGAAAAAGGAATTAATTTAATTAACCAAATTAGTTATCAACCCCACCCATAGGTGTTAATTGATTTGTTTAGTTAACAAAGAATATCTAACCCCACCAAAGGTGGTATTCATACAAAAAAGAGAGAATCAATAAAATATCAATTTATACCTTTAATACCCTAGATAATATGAGCAAGCATAATTAATTTAGTTATTATATCCATAAACACTCCACTAATATAAATGATAAAATTTGCATGAATATTTATTGAATCTATATTTATATTTATTTATTGAATTTGTATCTATGTTTATTTTTTTTATTATATTTAATTAATCTGTATATATGTTTATTTTATGTTATTAGATTAGGAACACAAAAACCAAACTATCGTGACAGGATGTTTAGGATTTAATTTCGTTTTTAAAAGTTTGAATAATAAATTAAAAACCACATACATACATTCCTTAGATCGACCTTGGGAGTATACTTATCATTTTCTACGAAATGATTCGTGCACTTGCGAGAGTTTTATAAATATAAAACCAAAGTATTGGCAGGATCGGCGATCCCGGTTTTCGTTAATCAAGTTTTCGTTCATCAAAGTATTTGGCGATCACGATTCTGCTCATCAATAAACTACTGCTTTTGTGTGTTTTTAGGAATCTAAACGAGATTCGATTGATATATGGTAATAGTTATCTCGATCCATAAATTTAAAGTTATAATAGTTTAAAGTTGCAACCCCAATTATAAACTTCTTTTTTTTGGACTAAAAATTGGAGTAGCTCTTTTGTTTTTCGAAGAACAAAAGATTGGTTGACGTTAAAAAAAAAGAACAAGAAAAAGATACAAAGAATTTGAAGAAAAGTATGAAATGAAATCCATAGACAAAAATAATGACTACAAAATTGGAAGTAAACACAAGACTTGAAGGAAAAACTTTCTTTCTTTTTTCTAATTTGCGACTTAAGAAAGTAAAAATAAATCAAAGGGTATATTTTTTTAAATCTCAAATTCAAAAAATAGATATACGAAAATAGATAACCAATTTCCATCAAACATGGCCTTAAATATCAAATGATGAGGATCCTTAAGTGAAATAACCTAGGAACCCACAAACTGAAATTAATAGGAAATATTGAATTGCTAAGAATATAGTTAAGTTGATCGAATTGGATCAATAAAGAAGAAGAACACAAACCAACGCAATATGCTGGCACCAAACTTTAAGGCATGGGTATGTTAAGTAAAAGATGGAGTTTCTTTTCAAAAACACAGAGAAATAAACAATTGCTTTGGTGTGTTTTTTGGAATCCAAACTAGATTTTATTTATATATTGTAATAGTTATCTCGATCCATGAATTAAAAGTTATAACAGTTTAATGTTCTCACCCCAATTAATAACTTCTTTTTTTTTGGACTAAAAACTAGAGTAGCCACCTTATTTTTTAAGAACAAAAGATTGGTTGAAGGTACAAAACAAAGAACAAGAAAAAAAATACAAAGAGTTTAAAGAAAACTACGAAATGAAATCCATACACGAAAATAATGCAACAAAATTGGAAGAAAACACAAGACTTGAAGGACAAAACTTCCTTTCTTTTTTGTGATTTGTGACTTAAGAAAGCATAAAACAATCAAAGGACAAATTTTTTTAAATCTCAAATTCAAAAAATAGATATATGAAAATAGATAACCAATTTTCATCAAACATGGCATTAATATCAAACGATGTGGATCCTTATGGAAAACAACCTAGTATCCCATGAACTTAAAGGAATAGGAAATATTGAATTTCTAAGAACCTAGTTAAGATGATCAAATTGGATCAATAAAGAAGAAGAACACAAAACAACCCATTAAGGTGGTAGCAAACTTTAAGACGTAGGTATGTTCAGTATGAGATGGAATTAGGTTTCCAAAATGTGGAGAAATAAACAATTGCTTCGATGTGTTTTTTGGAATCTAAATGACCTTCAATTTGATATAATATAGTAGTTGTTTTAATGCACAAATTAATACTTATAACAGTTTAAAGTTGCAATCCCAATTAATAACTTCTTGCTTTTTGGACTAAAAACTGGAGTAGCCCTCTTGTTTTTTGAAGAACAAAAGATTGGTTGAAGGTACAAAACAAAGAAGAAAAGAATACAAAGAATTAAAAGAAAACAACGAAATGAAATCCATAGACGAAAATAAAGACTACAAAATTGGAAGAAAACACAAGACTTGAGGGAAAACATTTCTTTCTTTTTTGTGATTTATGATTAAAAAAAGCAGAAAACAATCAAATGACCAATTTTTTTAAATCTCAAATTCTGAAATAGATATATGAAAATAGACTACCAATTTCCAGCAAACATGGCATTGATATCAAATGATACGGATTGATGCATACTTTCGCAAGTGTACGAATCCTTCAAGTAATAAAGTATGAAAAAGTACGGATATCGAACCCACATGGAATGGCGTTACTAAGTACTGAAATTGACGAATCCTAATTTTATTTGAAAATCCAATTGTTGAAATTGTTTAAGAAGCAAATTAACTTAAAAATAAACGCAAATAACACAATTGAATGTTGTTCACAAATGATTAAAAATGCTAAGGCATTTGATTTCGCTAAATCAATTCAATCCGATTTCAAGTCATGTTATATGAGAATAAAAGCTAAACGTGATGGTTGAAAAACCCAAATTTACCTAATACTCTCTCTCGAGTTATATTAGAATTACTTATCTATGAAAACCAACTATATTTCTATGAAGATTTAATCACAAACAAGCACATTAAAATTTATGGAATTTCTAGAATAACCACATACATCATGCATTAGGTTTCACACTCGCATTCATTACACATCTCTTCTCGGTCTCAATATAATGCAACAAATCATCTAAATCTTGGCCAGAAATTTAAAAGCATTAAGCATGGAAATAAATACTCAACTTGAAAACAATAAACTTATATAACAATAACAAAAGAAATCATATTTTCTTGATTCAACTACATCATAGCCTTAGCAAAAACGAATTAGTTCATAACGAAAATAAGAACAAACATATTCTCAATTGAATCCATGAACAAACAATCTAAATAAAATGCAGAAAATGAATGCTAAGGAGAAGAGATGAAAAACTCTTGAAGATGAACACTTGGTAGCAACAATGGTGATGATCCTTCAAGCTTCTCCAACCTTTCTCTCCAAAATTGCCATCTCTCCTCTAAAATGTCTTAAACCTCCTCCTCTCTATCGTCCCCTCTTTTCTCTATCTTATGGTATATATAGATCTAGGGTTTGGGGGGCAATTTTGGAACAAAACAACATAAAAAATGTGTTTTCGGATGAAACTTTCCGGCGGCAACATTATTCTCGCTGGCGGTGACATGAATTTGGCCAGAGGTGAAAGGTGTCTCGCCGGTGGCGAGATTTCCAAATTTTGAAACTTTGTTTTTTTATTCTCACTCAATCCTGATCATTGAAATTTGTCCCAAACTTCTCCAAAATCATGATTTTACCTGAAATTGCACTTTAAACCCAAAATACCCGTGAAATGACATTTGTGGATTAAATAGTCAAATAAACAGAATTTTCACACAAATATCAATATTTAAATCATAACAGAAATGCAATAATTTGACTCTTATGAAAAAACCCCAACCAGCTTCTTGCTAGTCTCTAGCAAGAAAAGCGATCTATGAATAAATTCAAAGGAGACATTAAACGAAAAATGTAAAGAAAATTTATTCTATTTACAAAATTACATTAAGTGTATGCAATAAGGCTTTAAACCCCTAGGCGGCCCTAGTAGGACGAGTTGCAGTCTCATGAGGGCTTCCAGTGATGATACCCACAAACATCTTACCTATAACTATCCTAACTCAAAACAATAAAATCACATAACAATTAATTTGCACAAATGTCTCAAAAATTGTAAATAACACACAACACATAGATTAATTAAATGTCACCTAAGCTTTAAGAAATCTCGAATGCCAATTTCACTTTCGTTATTGACTCTTAAACATCCATCAAACCACAAACCAATAACCATAATGCCCGAAAAATATTATGCACAAAATCCACAAACAAAAAGGTGAAATCTCATACTCAATAGGCACACTTTTCAAACCTCTCTCCACTAATAAAGGAAAATACACTACTTTGGATCAATAGGACTTTATGAGGCTTGTAATGTTAGGCCTAGGTATTTCGTTAACAAAGAACAAGAAGTGTCAAAATACAAACAAGAGAACTTATTAGATTAAACACAACCAATTATGTAAAAGAGTAACACCATTAAACCCAAATTGTTTCTTCCGATCATATCCCATTTTTCCAAAGATAAACAAAATTATTCCTCAATCTTTCACCTCAGTACATCCATCACTAACACTCTTTTATTTACTAGAATGTGAAGGTTTTTTTTAATTTATTCCATCCTTACTCCAATTGCTCTTGAAAAGTTTGTGTTCAAAATTAAGTGCTCTTAACAAATAAGGTAGGAATTATATATATATTTTGGCTAAATAAAAGGTAGGTTATAGAAGGCAAAAAGAAAGAAAAATAAGGCTAACAATATATTTAAATAGGCTCAAAGAGGTAACTAGTGGTATAAGGATAACAAGGTAGGCTTAAAATGGCATAATCGATCCAAAAATGGCCTACATCATATCCTAAACAGTGCAATTCCAAATTATTTCGCCTTAAGAGGTTTTCAAATGAGTTTTAGAGTTTGTGGAGATCACAAAAATGTCCATGAAAAATTGGCACATCAGACTTCTCTAAGCATTTAGACTAATCAACCAAATCATACCACATACCAAAAGAGTCACCAACTAGGTAGAATCAACATTTGAAATTATCTTTAAACCGAAGCAAAATTTAATGTCTTCTAAAAGCTACTTGTTATCAAATTCACACTATTATCATCAACGTGCAAATTGAAACAAGTAAAATGCAAATGAGAAAAAAAATAAAATAAAAAATAAGACAATAAAGAAATGAAAGAAATTAAATCAAAATGCAGAAAAATAAATGAAAAATCAAAATTAAACACAAATAAACACACAAACAAAAATACTAAAAATGAAGCAAAGAAAAGATTTACCGTTTACCACACCCCCAACCAAAACCTTACATTATCCTCGATGTAAGAAAGAAAAACTGCAAATGGCTATCGACATCACAAAGAGAAAAAGAGCTAGGTGCAACATCACAGTCACATTAATTTGTTAAATCACAGGGTTAACAATAAAAGAAAATTAATCATAAAGAAATCAATCACAGTCACATTTATTTATTTTTACCTACAAGACAAATAATATAAGCAAATTTAATTAAAAATAAAATTATCATAAAATGAAGTGCAGAATTTAAAATCTAACTAATAATTCACCAAAACTTAAAATCTAAGCTAAAATTTAAAATTTAAAATTGCTAAAATAAAATGAGACAAAAGATGAGAAAACAAATCTGATGGGTTTCCTCCTATTAAGCACTTTAAGTTATAGTCATTAGCTAGGCTTTCTATCGTTCTTTACTATAGTTGTTGTAACTCTAGAGAATCTTTCTACTTGCTGAATTCTTCGTCAAAATATGGCTTCAACCGTTGTCCATTCACCTTGAAAGTTCCCTTTGTTTCATGGCTGATCTCAACTGCTCCATAAGGAAACACCTTGATTACTAGAAAAGGTCCTGACCAACGAGATTTTAGCTTTCCCGAAAAAAGTCTGAGACGGGAATTATAAAGCATCACTTTCTATCCTGCCTCAAAGTTTCGCCTCAAAATGTGCTTATCATGCCAAATATTCATATTGTCTTTATATATTCGGGCATTCTCATAAGCATCATTCCCCACTTCATCCATCTCATTCAATTGCAACACCCTCTTTTCACCTACTACCTTAAGATCAAAATTTAGAATTTTAATTGCCCAATATGCCTGATGTTCCAATTCAACTAGAAGGTGACAAGCTTTTCCATACACCAATCAGTATGGAAACATGCTGATAGGTGTCTTGAAAGCTGTCCTATAAGCCCAAAGTGCATCATCTAGTTTCCTTGACCAATCCTTGCGTGAGTTATTTATGGTCTTTTCAAGGATCCTCTTCAACTCTCGGTTTGACACTTCAACTTGTCCACTAGTTTGAGTATGGTAAGGTGTTGCTATCCGGTGTGTTACTCCATATTTTTGCAACAAAGCCTCAAATTGGTTATTGCAAAAATGCTTACATCCATCACTTATAATTGCTCTAGGTGTGCCAAATCTGGAAAATATGTTCTTCTTGAGAAAATTGATCACAAACCTAGCATCATTGGTAGGCAAGGCAACTGCTTCCACCCATTTAGAGACATAGTCTACACCAACAAGAATGTATTTATTAGAATGAGATGAAGGAAAAAGGCCCCATAAAATCAGTACCCCAAACATCAAATAAATCAATTATCAAAATATTATTTAAGGGCATTTCATGTCTCCATGAAATATTTCCGCTCCTTCGGCAATAATCACACATTGAAACAAACTTGAAAGCATCTTTAAACAATAAAGGCCAATAGAATTCGGATTGAAAAAATTTTGCTACAGTTTTTGTTCCACCAAAATGTCCTCCAACTTCCTTTGAATGGCAATGACGAAGAATGCTTTCCATTTCTTCCTCCGGCACACATCTTCTAATAATTTGATCTGCACAATGTTTATACAAGTAAGGTTCATCCCAAAAATAATGTTTCAAATCAAAAAATAATTTCCTTCTTTGTTGATAATACATGTCAAGAGGTAAAATTTTCTTGATCAAATAATTTGCATAATTAGCAAACCATGGAGCCATTCGGATAGCAAGCAATTGCTCATCAGGAAATGTTTCATTAATTTTTCCTTCAACCTCAAGGTAATCTTCCTCCAACCTAGACAAATGGTCAGCAACCAAATTTACAGTCCCCTTTTTGTCCCAGATTCCTAAGTCAAATTCTTGCAAGAGAAGAATCCATCTTAGTAATCGCAGTTTGGCATCTTTATTGGCTAGAAAATACTTAAGAGTAGAATGATTAGTATAAACAATGATTTTAGACCCAATTAAATAAGATCTAAACTTATCAAATGCAAACACTACTACCAAAAGCTCTTTCTCAGTTGTTGTATAATTATGTTGTACATCTGTCAATGTTCTGCTTGCATAATAAATCACATGCAGCAACTTATTCTTCCTTTGGCCCGAAAAAGCACCTATAGCATAGTCATTGCCATCACACATTACCTCAAATGGAAGACTCCAATCTGGTGCACAAATTATAGGGGCTGAAGTGAGCTTCTCCTTCAAAAGGTTAAAAGCCTGCAAACAATCAGAAGAAAAATCAAACTGTGCATTTTTACCTAACAAACTTCAAAGAGGTTTTGTTATTTTTGAAAAATCCTTAACAAATCTTCTATAAAACCCAGCATGTCCCAAGAAACTTCTAACGCCCTTTACAGTTGTTGGAGGTGGTAATTTTTTGATCACTTCCACCTTTGCACGGTCCACTTCTATTCCCTTTGCTGAAATTTGATGGCCAAGAACAAATCCTTCTTGAACCATGAAGTGACATTTCTCCCTATTTAGCACTAAATTTGTGTCTTCATGATGCTGCAAGACTAAAGAGAGATTATGCAAGAAATTATAAAAAGAATGGCCAAAAACAGAAAAATCATCCATAAAAACCTCAATAAACTTTTCGACCATATCAGAGAAAATCGCTATCATGCATCTTTGGAAAGTTGCAGGTGCATTACATAAACCAAATGGCATCCTTATATATGCAAGAAAATAATAATAAGTATGTCCAACCAATATTTCCAACATCTGATCAATAAATGGTAAAGGAAAATGATATTTTCGGGTGGCGTTATTTAACTTTCGATAATCAATACACACCCTCCACCCAGTCACTTTCCTTGTTGGAATAAGCTCATTGTTTTCATTTTCCACAACTGTGATTCCTCCTTTCTTTGGTACATACTGAATTGGGCTTACCTAAGCACTATCTGAAATTGGATAAATTACCCGAACATCCAAAAGCTTAATCACCTCAGCCTTGACCACTTCTTGCATTGTTGGGTTTAACCGCCTTTGTGGCTGAATTATGGGCTTGTAATCCTCATTCATCAAGATTTTATGCATGTAAACAGAGTTGCTAATCCTTTTGATGTCCGCCATTGTCCATCCAATTGCCATTTTGTGAGTCCGAAGAACACCTAATAGCTTGTTTTCCTCTTCATCATTCAAAGAATTGTTAATAATAACAGGAAAAGATTCAGAGTCTTCAAGATAGGCATACCATAGATGGGATGGTAGTGGCTTTAGCTCAATCTTGTTGGCTTCCTTCTTTACCACTGAGGTTTGAGTTTCATTTTTTCCCAACTCCTTGAATGTTTTATCACTAAACAAATATTCATCAAGTGCTGCCAGTGATTCGGAACATTGTCTCACTCCCTCATCTTCCTCCTCAATTGTTGCAGATTTCACAAGGCAAGATTCTAGTGGTAGCAATGGAGTTCTCTCCTCAAATTTTTCCGAGATTAACCTGTCAAGAGTGTTAATTTGAAAACAAGAATGTACCTCACTTGGAAATTTCATTGCTTCAAAAACATCAAAAGTCACTTGTTCATCTTGCACTTGTAGAATGAGCTTTCCTTGTTGAACATCAATCAATGTTCTTCTAGTTCCAAGGAATGGTCGCCCCAATATCAACGGTACCTCTCTATCTTCCTACATGTCAAGCACCAATAAATGTATAGGGAAAATAAATTTGTCAACTTTAATTAAAACATCCTCAATTACCCCTCGAGGATATTTCACCAATCGATGTGCTACTTGTAGAGAGATTTAAGTGAGCTTCACTTTTCCCAGGCTTAGTTTCCTGAAAACAAAAAGTGGCATCAAATTAATGATTGCTCCTAAATCACATAGAACTATATCAAAATTGCAACTTACTATAGTACAAGGTATAGTAAAACTCCTTGGGTCTTTCAATTTCTGTGGCAGTTTTCTTTGAAGAACTACACTACACTTCTCATTTAGCATGATAGTTTCATAATCTCCCAACTTCCTCTTCTTTGATAGAATTTCCTTCATGAATTTTGCATACTTGGGAATTTGTTCCAACATCTCTGCAAAAGGAATGTTAATATGCAATTTCTTAAAAGTTTCCAAAAATTTATGAAATTGATTATCAAGCTTTTTCTTATTCAATCTTTGAGGATATGGGATAGGAGCCTCATATTTCGCATTTGGGAAAGGTTGAACATCTTGGGATGTTGATGGCTTTTCTTTAGATTCTTCCATCTTTTTCTCCAATTTCCTCTGCCATTCAATTTCTTTACCGCTTCTTAATGTGATTGCTTTTGCATTCTCTTTGGGATTTATTGTGTCACTAGGCAACAATCCTTGAGACCTTTCTACAATCTGCTTTGAAAGCTGCCCTAGTTGGTTTTGGATGTCCCTATTGATTGCCTCTTGATTTCTAATATTTATTCTTGACTCTTCAATGAACTTTCCCAAAATTCCTTCCAAATCTGTTTGTTTCTTCTCTTGGGGTTGGTAGGAAGATGATGACGGTTTGAATCTCCCTTGGTTATTTCCCCATGACAAATTTGGATGATTTCTCCAACTTGGATTGTAGGTGTTCGAATATGGGTTCTGTTGGGTCTTTGGAATTTTGAAACATAATTTTCTTGCTCAATATTTGGTAAAGCAAATGGATTTCCAACTTGGCACTCGATACTAGTATGATTTCCACCACATAAATCACATCCTGCAGTTGGTTTGGATTCAAACTTAGATGACAAAGAATCCATCTTTCTTGAAAGAGTAGCAACTTGAGCCGAAAAAGCATTCATTGAATCAATTTCATGCACTTCTGCTGGTCTTTTTGCAGTTACCCATTCTGAATGCCACTGATTTTTATTTTCTACCAAAATCTCTAACAACTCATGAGCATCCTCCGGTGTTTTTCCCATTAAAGACCCTCCAGCTGCATCATCAATCATTGCCCGATAGTTTGAAACCAACCCATTATAAAATGTAGAGACTTGCAGCCAAATCGGTATACCATGATGTGCGCACTTCCTCAACATTTCTTTGAATCTTTCCCAAGCTTCATATAATGATTCTTGGTCATACTATGTAAAATATGTGATTTCATTCCACAATTTTTCCATCTTAGTAGGAGGAAAGAACTTGGAAAATAATTTCTGAACCAACTCATTCCATGTTGTAATTGATACCAGTGGTAATGAGTTTAGCCACTCCTTCGCTTTATACCAAAGTGAAAAAGGAAAACCCCTCAATTTTACAGCATCTTCAGACACACCATTTATCTTGTAAAGATCACACACCTCCAGAAAGTAAGCAATATGTGCATTTGGATCATCCTTTGACATTCCCCCAAACTGATTTGATTGAACCATTTGGATAAAGGATGCTTTTATCTCAAAGTTATTGGCTTGAACAGTTGGCCTCCTTATACCCGAAGTAGTTCCAGCAACATTAGGCCCAGCATAATCCCTCAAACCTCTATGATTTCCACCTCTCTCAACAAATGGTGGATCCATGGATGATTGTCTATTAGGAGCTGAGGTTGAACGCCTTCTCTCTCGGTTTAGACGCCTATATGTTCTATCAATCTCCGGATCAAATGGAAGAAGGTTAAGGCTTCTTGCACGTCTCATACAACAATCCTACAACCTGAAAATCAACTAGCACAAAAAAAACACAAAGTTACCTTTTTTTATGATAAATAAGATAAAAGAGCAAAAGAAAAAAATTAAAAATGAAACAATGATAAAGCATATTAACTTCAAATTAAAACTAAAAGCGATGGTTGAAAAACCCAAATTTACCTAATACTCTCTGTCGAGTTATATTAGAATTACTTATCTATGAAAACCAACTATATTTCTATGAAGATTTAAACACAAACAAGCACATTACTATTTATGGAATTTCTAGAATAACCATATACATCATGCATTAGGTTTCACACTCGCATTCAACATACGGTATTTATCACAAGAAGCATTCATTACATATCTCCTCTCGGTCTCAATATAATGCAACAAATCATCTAAATCTTGGCCAGAAATTTAAAAGCATTAAGCATGGAAATAAATACTCAACTTTAAAACAATAAACTCATATAACAATAACAAAAGAAATCATATTTTCTTGATTCAACTACATCATAGCCTTAGCAAAAATGAATTAGTTCATAATGGAAATAAGAACAAACATTATCTCAATTGAATCCATGAATAACAGATCTGAATAAAATACAGAAAATGAAAGCTAAGGAGAAGAGATGAAAAACTCTTGAAGATGAACACTTGGTAGCAACAATGGTGATAATCCTTCAAGCTTCTCCAAACTTTCTTTCCAAAATTGCCTTCTCTCCTCCAAATTGTCTCAGACCTCCTCCTCTCTACCGTCCCTTCTTTTCTCTATCTTATTGTATATATAGATCTAGGGTTTCGGGAACAATTTTGGAACAAAACAACATAAAAAATATGTTTTTGGACAAAACTCGCCGGCGGCGAGATTTTTGGAAAAATTAAAATTTTGGTTCCTCTGATTCTCGCCGGCGGCAAGATGAATTTTCCGGTAGCAAAATAATCTTGCCGGCGGTGATATTTGCATCTGCCAAAACCCATGCTCTCGGTAAGATTTTTCTTTGGGTCCTATGATTCTCGCTTGCTGCGAGATGAATTTGGCCGGCAACTAAAGGTGTCTCACCAGTGGCTAAATAATCTCGCCAGCAACGAGATTTGTATCTGCTAAAACCTGTGCTCTCCGTAAGATTTTTGCCATGATCTCTATAATATTTTCACCGGCGGTGGGATTTCCAAATTTTGAAACTTTGTTTTTTTATTCTCTATCAATCCCGATCATTGAAATTTGTCCCAAACTTCTCAAAAATCATGATTTTATTTGAAATTGCACTTTAAACATGAAAATACCCGTGAAATGATATTTGTGGATTAAATAATCAAATAAACACAATTTTCACACAAATATCAACATTTAAATCATAATAAAAAATGCAATAATTTGACTCTTGTCACGGATCCTTATGACAAATAACCTAGGAACCCACAAACTCAAAGGAATAGGAAATATTGATTTGCTAAGAACAAAGTTAAGATGACCAAATTGGATCAATAAAGAAGAAGAAAAGAAAACAACGCAATAAGGTGGCACCAAACTTTAAGAGTGGGTATGTTGGGTACAAGATGGAATGTGGTTTCAAAAACGTGGAGAAATAATCAATTGCTTTGGTGTGTTTTTTTGAAATCTAAACGAGATTCGATTGATATCTTGTAATAGTTATCTCGATCCATAAATTTAAAGTTATAAGAGTTTAAACAAGCCCAATTATAAACCTCTTTTTTTTTTTGGACTAAGAACTAGAGTACCCTTCTTGTTTTTTGATGAACCAAAGACTTGTTGAAGGTACAAAAAAAAGAACAAGAAAAAGATTCAAGAATTTGAAGAAAACTACGAAATGAAATCCATAGACAAAAATAATGACTACAAAATTGGAAGAAAACACAAGACTTGAAGGAAAAACTTTCTATTGTTTTTGTGATTTGTGACTTAAGAAAGTACAAAACAATCAAAGGAAAATTTTTTTAAGTCTCAAATTCAGAAAATGGATATATGAATATAGATAACCAATTTCCACCAAACAAGGCATTGATATCAAACGATGCGGATCCTCAAGGCGAAGAACTTAGGAACCCAAAACAACGCAATAAGGAGGCACCAAACATTAAGACGTGAGTAAGTTTGGTAAGAGATGGAATTTGATTTCAAAAACGGGGAGAAATGAACAATTACTTTGGTGTGTTTTTTGGAATCTAAACGAGCTTCAATTTGATATAATATAAAAGTTGTTTCAATGCACGAATTAATAGTTATAATAGTTTAAAGTTGCAACCCCAATTAAAAACTTCTTGTTTATAAAAGAACAAAAAATTGGTTGAAGGTACAAAACAAAGAACAATAAAAAGAAAAAAGAATTTAAATAAAAATACGAAATGAAATCCATAGACGAAAATAATGACTAAAAAATTGGAAGAAAATACAAGACATTAAGGAAAAACTTTATTTTTTGTTTTGTGATTTGTGACTTAAGAAAGCAGAAAATTATTAAAGGACAAATTTTATTAAATCTCAAAAGCACAAAATAGATATATGAAGATAGATAACCAATTTCCAGAAACATGGCACTAATATCAAATGATGCGGATCCTTAAGGCGAACAACCTAGGAACCCACGAAATCAAATGAATAGGAAATATTGCATTGCTAAGAACATAGTTAAGATGATCAAATTGGATCAATAAAGAAGAAGAACACAAAAAACGCAATAAGGTGGCACTAAACTTTAAGATGTGGGTATGGTGGGCAAGAGATGGAATTTGTTTTCAAAAACACGAAGAAATAAACAATTGCTTCAGTGTGTTTTTTGGAATCTAAACGAGCTTCTATTTGATATGATTTAATAGTTGTTTCAGTGCATGAATTAATAGGTATCACAGTTTAAAGTGGCAACCCAAATTAATAATTTTATTTTTTGAACTTAAAATTGGAGTAGCACTCTTGTTTTTTGAATAACAAAATATTGGTTGAAGGTACAAAACAAAGAACCAGAGAAAGATACAAAGAATTTAAAGAAAACTACAAAATGAAATCCATAGACAAAAATAATAACAACCAAATTTGAAGAAAACACAAGTCATTAAGGACAAAATTTCTAACTTTTTTTGTTATTTGTGACTTAAAAAGTACAAAACAATCAAAGGAAAAAAAACTTTAAGTCTCAAATTCAAAAAATGGATATATGAAGATAGATAACCAATTTCCACCAAACAAGGCATTGATATCAAATGATGCGGATCCTTAAGGCGAACAACCTAGGAACCCACGAAATCAAATGAATAGGAAATATTGCATTGCTAAGAACATAGTTAAGATGATCAAATTGGATCAATAAAGAAGAAGAACACAAAAAACGCAATAAGGTGGCACTAAACTTTAAGATGTGGGTATGGTGGGCAAGAGATGGAATTTGTTTTCAAAAACATGAAGAAATAAACAATTGCTTCGGTGTGTTTTTTGGAATCTAAACGAGCTTCTATTTGATATGATTTAATAGTTGTTTCGTGTCATGAATTAATAGATATCACAGTTTAAAGTGGCAACCCAAATTAATAATTTTATTTTTTGAACTTAAAATTGGAGTAGCACTCTTGTTTTTTGAATAACAAAATATTGGTTGAAGGTACAAAACAAAGAACCAAAGAAAGATACAAAGAATTTAAAGAAAACTACAAAATGAAATCCATAGACAAAAATAATAACAACCAAATTTGAAGAAAACACAAGTCATTAAGGACAAAATTTCTAACTTTTTTTGTTATTTGTGACTTAAAAAGTACAAAACAATCAAAGGAAAAAAAACTTTAAGTCTCAAATTCAAAAAATGGATATATGAAGATAGATAACCAATTTCCACCAAACAAGGCATTGATATCAAATGATGCGGATCCTTAAGGCGAACAACCTAGGAACCCACGAAATCAAATGAATAGGAAATATTGCATTGCTAAGAACATAGTTAAGATGATCAAATTGGATCAATAAAGAAGAAGAACACAAAAAACGCAATAAGGTGGCACTAAACTTTAAGATGTGGGTATGGTGGGCAAGAGATGGAATTTGTTTTCAAAAACATGAAGAAATAAACAATTGCTTCAGTGTGTTTTTTGGAATCTAAACGAGCTTCTATTTGATATGATTTAATAGTTGTTTCAGTGCATGAATTAATAGGTATCACAGTTTAAAGTGGCAACCCAAATTAATAATTTTATTTTTTGAACTTAAAATTGGAGTAGCACTCTTGTTTTTTGAATAACAAAATATTGGTTGAAGGTACAAAACAAAGAACCAAAGAAAGATACAAAGAATTTAAAGAAAACTACAAAATGAAATCCATAGACAAAAATAATAACAACCAAATTTGAAGAAAACACAAGTCATTAAGGACAAAATTTCTAACTTTTTTTGTTATTTGTGACTTAAAAAGTACAAAACAATCAAAGGAAAAAAAACTTTAAGTCTCAAATTCAAAAAATGGATATATGAAGATAGATAACCAATTTCCACCAAACAAGGCATTGATATCAAATGATGCGGATCCTTAAGGCGAACAACCTAGGAACCCACGAAATCA
Source organism: Hippophae rhamnoides (assembly GCA_033030585.1). Taxonomy (NCBI): domain Eukaryota; kingdom Viridiplantae; phylum Streptophyta; class Magnoliopsida; order Rosales; family Elaeagnaceae; genus Hippophae; species Hippophae rhamnoides. The sequence continues at coordinate 45,088,914 of CM065429.1, read as the reverse complement.
AATGAATAGGAAATATTGCATTGCTAAGAACATAGTTAAGATGATCAAATTGGATCAATAAAGAAGAAGAACACAAAAAACGCAATAAGGTGGCACTAAACTTTAAGATGTGGGTATGGTGGGCAAGAGATGGAATTTGTTTTCAAAAACATGAAGAAATAAACAATTGTTTCGGTGTGTTTTTTGGAATCTAAACGAGCTTCTATTTGATATGATTTAATAGTTGTTTCATGCATGAATTAATAGGTATCACAGTTTAAAGTGGCAACCCAAATTAATAATTTTATTTTTTGAACTTAAAATTGGAGTAGCACTCTTGTTTTTTGAATAACAAAATATTGGTTGAAGGTACAAAACAAAGAACCAAAGAAAGATACAAAGAATTTAAAGAAAACTACAAAATGAAATCCATAGACAAAAATAATAACAACCAAATTTGAAGAAAACACAAGTCATTAAGGACAAAATTTCTAACTTTTTTTGTTATTTGTGACTTAAAAAGTACAAAACAATCAAAGGAAAAAAAAATTTAAGTCTCAAATTCAAAAAATGGATATATGAAGATAGATAACCAATTTCCACCAAACAAGGCATTGATATCAAATGATGCGGATCCTTAAGGCGAACAACCTAGGAACCCACGAAATCAAATGAATAGGAAATATTGCATTGCTAAGAACATAGTTAAGATGATCAAATTGGATCAATAAAGAAGAAGAACACAAAAAACGCAATAAGGTGGCACTAAACTTTAAGATGTGGGTATGGTGGGCAAGAGATGGAATTTGTTTTCAAAAACATGAAGAAATAAACAATTGCTTCAGGTGTTTTTTGGAATCTAAACGAGCTTCTATTTGATATGATTTAATAGTTGTTTCAAAGGTATGAATTAATAGGTATCACAGTTTAAAGTGGCAACCCAAATTAATAATTTTATTTTTTGAACTTAAAATTGGAGCAGCACTCTTGTTTTTTGAATAACAAAATATTGGTTGAAGGTACAAAACAAAGAACCAAAGAAAGATACAAAGAATTTAAAGAAAACTACAAAATGAAATCCATAGACAAAAATAATAACAACCAAATTTGAAGAAAACACAAGTCATTAAGGACAAAATTTCTAACTTTTTTGTTATTTGTGACTTAAAAAGTACAAAACAATCAAAGGAAAAAAAACTTTAAGTCTCAAATTCAAAAAATGGATATATGAAGATAGATAACCAATTTCCACCAAACAAGGCATTGATATCAAATGATGCGGATCCTTAAGGCGAACAACCTAGGAACCCACGAAATCAAATGAATAGGAAATATTGCATTGCTAAGAACATAGTTAAGATGATCAAATTGGATCAATAAAGAAGAAGAACACAAAAAACGCAATAAGGTGGCACTAAACTTTAAGATGTGGGTATGGTGGGCAAGAGATGGAATTTGTTTTCAAAAACATGAAGAAATAAACAATTGCTTGGTGTGTTTTTTGGAATCTAAACGAGCTTCTATTTGATATGATTTAATAGTTGTTTCGGTGCATGAATTAATAGGTATCACAGTTTAAAGTGGCAACCCAAATTAATAATTTTATTTTTTGAACTTAAAATTGGAGTAGCACTCTTGTTTTTTGAATAACAAAATATTGGTTGAAGGTACAAAACAAAGAACCAAAGAAAGATACAAAGAATTTAAAGAAAACTAGAAAATGAAATCCATAGACAAAGATAATGACAACCAAATTTGAAGAAAGCGCAAGTCATTAAGGACAAAATTTCTAACTTTTTTTGTTATTTGTGACTTAAAAAGTACAAAACAATCAAAGGAAAAGAAAATTTAGGTCTCAAATTCAAAAAATGGATATATGAAGATAGATAACCAATTTCCACCAAACAAGGCATTGATATCAAATGATGCGGATCCTTAAGGCGAACAACCTAGGAACCCACGAAATCAAATGAATAGGAAATATTGCATTGCTAAGAACATAGTTAAGATGATCAAATTGGATCAATAAAGAAGAAGAACACAAAAAACGCAATAAGGTGGCACTAAACTTTAAGATGTGGGTATGGTGGGCAAGAGATGGAATTTGTTTTCAAAAACATGAAGAAATAAACAATTGCTTCAGTGTGTTTTTTGGAATCTAAACGAGCTTCTATTTGATATGATTTAATAGTTGTTTCAGTGCATGAATTAATAGGTATCAAAGTTTAAAGTGGCAACCCAAATTAATAATTTTATTTTTTGAACTTAAAATTGGAGTAGCACTCTTGTTTTTTGAATAACAAAATATTGGTTGAAGGTACAAAACAAAGAACCAGAGAAAGATACAAAGAATTTAAAGAAAACTACAAAATGAAATCCATAGACAAAAATAATAACCACCAAATTTGAAGAAAACACAAGTCATTAAGGACAAAATTTCTAACTTTTTTTGTTATTTGTGACTTAAAAAGTACAAAACAACCAAAGGAAAAAAACTTTAAGTCTCAAATTCAAAAAATGGATATATGAAGATAGATAACCAATTTCCACCAAACAAGGCATTGATATCAAATGATGCGGATCCTTAAGGCGAACAACCTAGGAACCCACGAAATCAAATGAATAGGAAATATTGCATTGCTAAGAACATAGTTAAGATGATCAAATTGGATCAATAAAGAAGAAGAACACAAAAAACGCAATAAGGTGGCACTAAACTTTAAGATGTGGGTATGGTGGGCAAGAGATGGAATTTGTTTTCAAAAACATGAAGAAATAAACAATTGCTTCAGTGTGTTTTTGGAATCTAAACGAGCTTCTATTTGATATGATTTAATAGTTGTTTCAGTGCATGAATTAATAGGTATCAAAGTTTAAAGTGGCAACCCAAATTAATAATTTTATTTTTTGAACTTAAAATTGGAGTAGCACTCTTGTTTTTTGAATAACAAAATATTGGTTGAAGGTACAAAACAAAGAACCAGAGAAAGATACAAAGAATTTAAAGAAAACTACAAAATGAAATCCATAGACAAAAATAATAACAACCAAATTTGAAGAAAACACAAGTCATTAAGGACAAAATTTCTAACTTTTTTTGTTATTTGTGACTTAAAAAGTACAAAACAATCAAAGGAAAAAAAACTTTAAGTCTCAAATTCAAAAAATGGATATATGAAGATTGATAACCAATTTCCACCAAACAAGGCATTGATATCAAATGATGCGGATCCTTAAGGCGAACAACCTAGGAACCCATGAACTTAACGGAATAGTAAATATTGAATTGCTAATAACATAGTTAAGATAATTAAATTGGATCAATAAAGAAGAAGAACACAAAACAACGCAATAAGGTGGCACCAAACTTTAAGACGTGGGTATGTTGGGTAAGAGATAGAATTTGGTTTCCAAAGTGGGGAGAAATGAATAATTGCTTTGTTGTGTTTTTTGGAATCGAAACGAGCTTCTATTTGATATAATATAATAGTTGTTTCAATGCACGAATTAAAGTTATAACAGTTTAAAGTTGTAACCCCAATTATAAACTTCTTTTTTTTTTTGAAAAAAGGTTGGAGGAGCTATCTTGTTTTTTGAAGGAATAAAGATTTGTTGAAGGTACCTAAACAAAGAACAAGAAAAAGATACAAAGAATTTAAATAAAACTAGGAAATGAAATATATAGACAAAAATAATAACAACAAAATTGTAAGAAAACACAACACTTAAGGGACAAAATTTCTTAATATTTTGGTGATTCGTGACTTAAGAAAGAAGAAAACAATCAAAGGAAAAAAAATTTAAATCTTAAATTCAAAAAATGCATATATGAAGACAGATAACCAATTTCTAGCAAACATGGCATTGATATCAAACGATGCGGATCCTTAATGCGAACAACCTAGGCACCCACGAACTTAAATGAATAGGAAATAATGAATTGCTAACAATATAGATAATATGATCAAATTGGATCAATAAAGAAGAACACAAAACAATGCAATAAAAAAGGCACCAAACTTTAAGATGTGGGTATGTTGCGTAAGAGATGGAATTTGGTTTCAAAAATGCCGAGAAATAAACACTTGCTTCGGTGTTTTTTGTGGAAACTAAACGAGCTTCGATTTGATATAATATAATAGTTGTTTCAATGCATGAATTAATAGTTATAACATTTTAAATTTGCAACCTCAATTAATAACTTTTTTGTTTTGGAATAAAAGTTGGAGGAGTTATCTTGTTTTTTGAAAAAAAAAAGTTGAAGGTACGAAACAAAGAACAAGAAAAATATATAAAGAATTTAAAGAAAACTATGAAATGAATTCAATAGACAAAAATAATGACTACAAAATTTGAAGAAAACACAAGACTTGAAGTACAAAATTTCTTTCTTTTTTTATGATTTGTGATGGAAGAAAGCAGAAAAAAATCAAAGGACATTTTTTTTAAATCTTAAATTCAAAAAATAGATATATGATTATGGATAACCAATTTCTAGCAATAATGGCATTGATATCAAAATGACGTGGGTTCTAAAGGTCAACAACCTAGGCATTCATGAACCCTAATGAATAGGAAAGATTGAACGGCAAAGAATATAGTTAAGATGATCAAATTGGAACCCAATAGAAGAAGAAGACAAAACAACGCAAGACGGTGGTCCCAAACTTTAAGACGTGGGTATGTTGCCTAAGAGATGAAATTTGGTTTTAAAGAATGCCGAGAAATAAACACTTTCTTCGGTGTGTTTTGTGGTATCTAAACGAGCTTTGATTTGATATAATATAATAATTGTTTCAATGCATGAATTAATAGTTATAACTATTTAACTTTGCTACCTCAATTAATAACTTCTTTTTCTTTTTTTACTAAAAAACAAAGAACAATAAAAATATATAAAGAATTTAAAGAAAACTATGAAATGAATTCAATAGACAAAAATAATGACTACAAAATTGGAATAAAAAACAAGACTTGAAGGACAAAATTTATTTCTTTTTTTATGATTTGTGATTGAAGAAAGCAGAAAATAATCAAAGCACAAATTTTTTTAAATCTCAAATTCAAAAAATAGATATATGAAGATAGATAACCAATTTCTAGCAAACATGGCATTGATATCAAAAAGATGCGGATCCCTAAGGTGAACAACCTAGGAACCTATGAACTCAAAGGAATAGGAAATATTTAATTACTAAGAACATAGTTAAGATGATCAAATTGGAACCCTAAAGAAGAAGAATACAAAACAATGCAATAAGGTGGTCCCAAACTTTAAGACGTGGGTATGTTGCCTAAGAGATGGAATTTGGTTTAAAAAACGCGGAGAAATAAGCAATTTCTTTCGTGTGTATTTTGGAATCTAAACGAGCATCGATTTGATATAATATAATAGTTATCTCGATACACGAATTAAAAGTTATAACTGTTCAAAGTTGCCACCGCAATTAATAACTTCTTCTTTTTTTTACTAAAAACTGGAGTAGCCTTCTTGTTTTTTGAAGAACAAAAGATTGATTGAAGGTACAAAATAAAGAAAAAGAAAAATATATAAAGAATTTAAAGAAAAGTATGAAATGAAATCAATAGACAAAAATAATTAAATAAAATTGGAAGAAAACACAAGACTTGAAGGAAATATTTTCTTACTTTTTTTGTGATTTGTCAATTGAGAAAGTAGAAAACAATCAAAGGACAAATTTTTTTAAACCTCAAATTCAAAAAATTGATATATGAAGGTAGATAACCAATTTCCACCAAACATGGCATTGATATCAAATGATGCGGATCCTTCAAGCGAACAACCTCGGAGCCCATGGACTCAAATGAATAGGACATATTTAATTGCTAATAATATTGTTAAGATGATCAAATTGGAACCATAAAGAAGAAGAACACAAAACAACGCAATAAGGTGGTCCCAAACTTTAAGACGTGGGTATGTTTCCCAAGAGAGGGAATTTTGTTTCAAAAACACGGAGAAATAAGCGATTTTCTTTGGTGTGCTTTTTGGAATCTAAACGAGCTTCGATTTGATATAATATAATCGTTATCTCGATGCACGAATTAAAAGTTATAACAGTTTAAAGTTGCCACTACAATTAATAACTTCTTGTTTTTGTATTAAAAATTGGAGTAGCACTCTTGTTTGTTGAAGAACCAAAGATTGGTTGAAGGTACAAAACAAAGAACAAGAAAATATATAAACAATTTAAAGAAAACTACGAATTGAAATCAATAGACAAAAATAATGACAACAAAATTGGAAGAAAACACAAGACTTGAAAGATAAAATTTCTTACTTTTTATGATTTGTCACTTGAGAAAGTAGAAAACAATCAAAGGAAATTTTTTTTCAATATCAAATTCAAAAAATAGATATATGATTATAGATAACCAATTTCCAGCAATAATGGCATTGATATCAAATGATGCGGATTCTTAAGGCTAACAACCTAGGCTTCCATGAACCCAAATGAATAGGAAATATTGAAAGGCTAAGAATATAGTTAAGATGATCAAATTGGAACCCTAAAGAAGAAGAAGACAAAACAACGCAATAAGATGGTCCCAAACTTTAAGGCGTGGGTATGTTGGTTAAGGGATGGAATTTGGTTACAAAAACGCAGAGAAATAAGCAATTTCTTGGGTGTGTTTTTTGGAATCTAAAGGAGCTTCGATTTGAAACAGTATAATAGCTATCTCAATGCACGAATTAGAAGTTGTAACAGTTTAAAGTTGCCATCGCAATTAATAACATCTTCTTTTTTGGACTAAAACTTGGAGTAGCACCCTTGTTTTTTTAAGAACAAAAGATTGGTTAAAGGTATAAAACAAAGAACAAAGAAAATTATATAAAGAGTTTAAAGAAAACTATGAAATGAAATAAATAGACAAAAATATTGACATCAAAATTGGAAGAAAACACAAGACTTGAAGGATAAAATTTCTTTCTTTTTTTGTGATTTGTCACTTGAGAAAGTAGAAAACAATCAAAGGACAATTGTTTTTAAACCTCAAATTCAAAAAATAGATATATGAAGGTAGATAACCAATTTCTAGCAAACATGGCATTGATATCAAATGATGTGGATCCTTAAGGCGAACAACCTAGGCACCCACGAACTCAAATGAATAGGGTATATTTAGTTGCTAAGAATATTGTTAAGATGATCAAATTGGAACACAATAGAAGAAGAACACAAAACAACGCAATAAGGTGGTCCCAAAATTTAAGACATGGGTATGTTGGCTAAGAGATGAAATTTTGTTTCAAAAACGCAGAGAAATAAGTGATTTCTTTTGTGTGTTTTTTTGGAATCTAACCAAGCTTTGATTTGATATAATATAATAGTTATCTCAATGCACGAATTAAAAGTTATAACAGTTTAAAGTTGCAACAACAATTAATATTTTCTTTTTTACTAAAAACTGGAGTAGCCTTCTTGTTTTTTGAAGAACCAAAGATTGGTTGAAGGTACTAAACAAAGATAAAGAAAAATATATAAAGAATTTAAATAAAACTAAGAAATGAAATCAATAGACAAAAATAATGACAACAAAATTGGAAGAAAACAGAAGACTTGAAAGATAAAATTTCTTACTTTTTTTATGATTTGTCACTTGAGAAAGTAGAAAACAATCAAAGGACAAATTTTTTTTAAATCTCAAATTCATAAAATAGATATATTATGATAGATAACCAATTTCCAGCAATAATGGCATTGATATCAAATGATGCGGATTCTTAAGGCAAACAATCTAGGCACCCATGAACTCAAATGAATAGGAAAATTGAATTTATAAGAATATAGTTAACATGATCAAATTGGAACCCAAAAGAGCAAGAAGACAAAACAATGCCATACGATGGTCCCAAACTTTAAGGCGTGGGTATGTTGGGTAAGGGATGGAATTTGGTTTCAAAAACAAAGAGAAATAAGCAATTTCTTTGGTGTGTTTTTTGGAATCTAAACGAGCTTCGATTTGATGTAATATAATAGTTATCTTGATACATAAATTAAAAGTTATAACAGTTTAAAGTTTCCACCCCAATTAATAACTTCTTTTTTTACTGAAAACTAGAGTAGCCTTCTTGTTTTTTGAAGAACAAAAGATTGATTGAAGGTACAAAACAAAGAACAAGAAAAATATATAAAGAATTTAAAAAAAGTACGAAATGAAATCAATATACAAATATAATGAGAACAAAATTGGAAGAAAACACAAGGTTTGAAAGATAAAATTTCTTAGTTTTTTTTTATTTGTCACTTAAGAAAGTAGAAAACAATAAAAGGACAAATTTTTTTAAATCTCAAATTCAAAAAATAGATATATGATTATAGATAACCAATTTCCAGCAATAAGGGAATTGATATCAAATGATGCAGATTCTTAAGGCAAATAACCTAGGCATCCAAGAACCCAAATGAATAGGAAATATTGAATGGCTAAGAATATAGTTAAGATGATTAAATTGGAACACTAAAGAAGAAGAAGACAAAACAACGTAATACAGTGGTTCCAAACTTTAAGGCGTGGTATGTTGGCTAAGGGATGGAATTTGGTTTCAAAAACGCGGATAAAATAAGCAATTTCTTTGGTGTGTTTTTTTAATCTAAACGAGCTTCGATTTGATATAATATAATAGTTATCTCGATGCACGAATTAAAATTTATAACAGTTTAAAGTTGCAACCCCAATTAATAACTTCTTTTTTTTTTACTAAAAACTGGAGTAGCCTACTTGGTTTTTGAAGAACCAAAAATTGGTTGAAGGTACAAAACAAAGAACAAGAAAAATATATAAAGAAATTAAAGAAAACTATGAAATGAAAATCAATAGACAAAAATAATGACAACAAAATTGGAAGATGATAGATAACCAATTTCTTTCTTTTTTGTGATTTGTCACTTGAGAAATTAGAAAACAATCAACGGATAAATTTTTTTAAATCTCAAATTCAAAAAATAGATATATGAAAATAGATAAAATATTTCCAGCAAACATGGCATTGATATCAAAACGATGCGAATCCTTAAGGTGAACAACCTAGGAACCTATGAACTCAAAGGAATAAAAAATATTTAATTTCTAAGAAGATTGTTAAGATGATCAAATTCGAACCATAAAGAAGATGAACAAAAAATAACACAATAAGGTTGCCCCAAACTTTAAGACATGAGTATGTTGGGTAATAGATGGGATTTGGTTTGTTAAATGTGGAGAAATAAGCAATTACTTTGGTGTGTTTTTTGGAATCTAAACGAGCTACGATTTGATATAATATAATAGGTGTTTCAATGCACGAATTAAAGGTTATAACAGTTTAAAGTTTTAACCCCAATTAATAAGTTCTTCTTCTTTTTACTAAAAAGTGGAGTAGCTTTCTTGTTTTTTGAAGAACAAAAGATTGATTAAAGGTACAAAACAAAGAACAAGAAAAATATATAAAGAATTTAAAGAAAAGTACGAAATGAAATCAATAGACAAAATTAATGACATAAAATTGGAAGAAAACACAAGACTTAAAGGATATAATTTCTTTCTTTTTTTTGTGATTTGACACTTGAGAAATTAGAAAACAATCAACGGCAAATTTTTTAAATCTCAAATTCAAAAAATAGACATAATATGATAGATAACCGATTTCCAGCAAAAATAGCATTGATATCAAATGATGTGGATTCTTAAGGAAAATAACCTAGGCATCCAAGAACCTAAATGAATAGGAAATATTGAATGGATAAGAATATAGTTAAGAAGATCAAATTGGGACCCTAAAGAAGAAGAAGACAAAGCAACGCAATACGGTGGTTGATAAGAGCTAAATTATTGCATTTTTGTTATGATTTAAATGTTGATATGTGTGTGAAAATTGTGTTTATTTGATTATTTAATCCACAAATGTCATTTCACGGGTATTTCATGTTTAAAAGTGCAATTTCAGGTAAAATCATGATTTTGGAGAAGTTAGGGACAAAGTACAATGATCGGGATTGAATGAAAATAAAAAGAGAACAAAATTTCAAAATTTGGAATTTTGCCGCCAGCGAGAGTATTCTCGCCGCCGGGAAAAACCTTACGGAGAAAATGTTGAAAATCATGCAGGAAGCACGGATTTTGGCCTAGTGAATCTCGCCGCCAGCCAAAGTACTCTCGCCGCCAGCCAAAGTGTCTCGCTGCCAGCCATATTCATCTCGCCGCCGGTGAAAATCTTGGCGAAAATCCTCCCGAGAGCACAAATTTTGAGGAGAAACTTTGAAGTGGGACAGAAAGTGCTGCTTTATAATTCCCGTCTCAGATTTTTTCCAGGAAAGCTTAAATCTCATTGGTCAGGACCTTTTCTAGTAACCAAGGTGTTTCCTTATGGAGCAGTTGATATCAGTCATGCAACAAAGGGAACTTTCAAGGTGAATGGACAACGGTTGAAGCCATATTTTGACGGAGAATTCAACAAGCAGAAAGATTCTCTAGAGTTACAACAACCGCAGTAAAGAATGACAAAAAGTCTAGCTAATGACTATAACTTAAAGTGCTTAATGGGAGGCAACCCATCAGATTTGTTTTCTCATCTTTTATCTCATTTTATTTTAGAAATTTTAAATTCTGCACTTCATTTTATGATAATTTTATTTTTAATTAAATTTGCTTATTTTATTTGTCTTGCAGGTAAAAAAAAAACCATTTGTAGTTTTTCTTTCTTACATTGAGGACAATGTAAGGTTTTGGTTGGGGGTGCGGTAAACGGTAAATCTTTTCTTCCCTTCATTTTTATTAGTTTTGTTTGTGTGTTTATTTGTGTTTAATTTTGATTTCCATTTATTTTTCTGCATTTTGATTTAATTTCTTTTATTTTGATTTTTTATTTTATTTGCATTTTACTTATTTTAATTTGCACGTTGATGATAATAATGTGATTGTGATAACAAGTAGCTTTTAGAAGACATTAAATTTTGCTTCACTATAAAGATAATTTCAAATGTTGATTTTACCTAGTTGGCGACTCTTTTGGTATGTGGTATGATTTGGTTGATTAGTCTAAATGCTTAGAGAAGTCTTATGTGCAAATTTTTCATGGACATTTTTGTGATCTCAACAAACTCTAGAACTCATTTGAAAACCCCTTGAGGCAAAATAATTTGGGATTGCACTGTTTAGGAGATGATGTAGGCCATTTTTGGATCGATTGTGCCATTTTAAGCCTACCTTGTTATCCTTATAGCACTAGTTACCTATTTGAGCCTATTTAAATATATTGTTAGCCTTATTTTTCTTTCTTTTTGCCTTCTATAACCTACCTTTTAATGAGCCAAATATATATATATATAATTCCAACCTTATTTGTTAGGAGCACTTAATTTTGAACACAAACTTTTCAAGAGCAATTGGAGTAAGGATGGAATAAAAAAAATAAGACATCTTCCACATATATTGGAAGAAATTGGTTGGGGGTTATGTTTAAAAAAAAAGAGAAGAAAAGAAAAAAAAGAAAAGAAAAGAAAAAAAGAGAAAAAAAGGGCCTTCACACTCTAGTAAATAAAAGAGTGTTAGTAATGGATGTACTGAGGTGAAAGATTGAGGAAGAATTATTGTTTATCTTTGGAAAAATGGGTTATGATCGGAAGAAACAATTTGGGTTAAATGGTGTTACTCTTTTACTTAATTGGTTGTGTTTAATCTAATAAGTGCTATTATTTGTATTTTGACACTTCCCGTTCTTTCTTAACCAAATACCTAAGCCTAACATTACAAGCCTAATAAGCCCTATTGATCCGAAGTGGTGTATTTTTCTTCATTAGTGGAGAGAGTTTTGAAGAGTGAGCCTATGGAGTTTGAGATTTCACCTTTTTGTTTGTGGATGTTTTGCATAATATTATCTGGGCATTATGGCTATTGGTTTGTGGTTTGATGGATGTTTAAGAGTCAATAACAAAAATGAAATTGGCATTTGAGATTTCTTAAAGCTTAGGTGACATTTAATTATTCTATGTATTGTGTGTTATTTACAATTTTTGAGACATTTGTGCAAATTAATTTTTGTGTGATTTTATTTTTTTAAGTTAGGATAGTTATAGGTAAGATGTTTGTGGGTATCATCACTGGAAGCCCTCACGAGACTACAACTCGTCCTACTAGGGTCGCCTAGGGGTTTAAAGGCTTATTGCATACGCTTAATGTAATTTTTTAAATAGAATAAAATTTTCTTTGAAGTTTCTCTTAATGTTTTCTTTGAATTTATTAAATAGATCACTTTTCTTGCTAGAGACTAGCAAGAATCTGGTTGGGGGTTGTTGATAAGAGCTAAATTATTTCATTTTTGTTATGATTTAAATGTTGATATTTGTGTGAAAATTGTGTTTATTTGATTATTTAATCCACAAATGTCATTTCACGGGTATTTCGTGTTTAAAAGTGAAATGTTGAAAATCATGCAGGAAGCACAGATTTTGGCCAAGTGAATCTCGCCACCAGCCAAAGTACTCTTGCCGCTGGCCAAAGTGTCTCGCTGCCGGCCATATTCATCTCGCCGCCGGCCAAAATCAGAAAAACAAAATTTAAATTGCCAGAAATCTCGTCGCGGCGATAATAATATCGCCCCCGATGAGTTTCATCCGAAAACACATTTTTTTTGTTGTTTTGTTCCAAAATTGCCCCCCAAACCCAAGATCTATATATACATTATGATGGAGAAAGAGGGGGACAGCAGAGAGAACAGAATTGAGTTATTTTTGCAGGAGAAAAGGAAATTTTGGAGAGAAAGGTTGGAGAAGCTTGAAGGATCATCACCATTGTTGCTACCAAGTCTTCCTCTTCAAGAGTTTTTCATCTCTTCTCATTAGCTTTTATTTTCTGTATTTTATTCAGATTATTTGTTCATGGATTCAATAGAGAATATGTTTGTTCTTATTTTCGTAATGAACTAATTCGTTTTTGCTAAGGCTATGATGTAGTTGAATCATGAAAATCTGATTTCTTGTGTTATCATTATATGAATTCATTGTTTTCAAGTTGAGTATTTATTTCAATGCTTAATGCTTTTAAATTTCTGATCAACATTTAAATGATTTGTTGCATTATATTGAGACCGAGAGGAGATGTGTAATGAACGCTTCTTGTGATAAATACCGTATGTTGAATGCGAGTGTGAGAACTAATGCATGATGTATGTGGTTATTCTAGAAATTCCATAAATCGTAATGTGCTTGTTTGTGATTAAATCTTCATAGAAATATAGTCGGTTTTCATAGATAAGTAATTCTAATATAACTCGAGAGAGAGTATTAGGTAAATTTGGGTTTTTCAACCATCACTTTTAACTTTGATTTTCATATAACATGACTTGAAATCAGATTGAATTGATTTAGCGAAATCAAATGCCTTAGCGTTTTCAATCATTTGTGAATAGCATTAAATTTTGTTATTTGCGTTAGTTTTAAGTTAATTTACTTCTTAAACAAATTCAAAAATTCGGTTTTCAAATAAAATTAGGATTAGTCAATTTCGGTACTTAGTAACGCCATTCCTTGTGGATTCGATATCCGTACTTTTGTACACTTTATTACATGAACGATTCGTACACTTGCGAAAATACACATAAGTGGTTCCAAACTTTAAGGCGTGGGTATGTTGGGTAAGGGATGGAATTTGGTTTCAAAAACGCAGAGAAATAAGTAATTTCTTTGGTGTGTTTTTTGGAATCTAAAAGAGTTTCAATTTGATATAATATAATAGTTATCTCAATGCACGAATTAAAAATTATAACAGTTTAAAGGTGCCACCGCAATTAAAAACTTCTTGTTTTTTGGATTACAAATTGGAGTAGCACCCTTGTTTGTTGAAGAACAAAAGATTGGTTGAAGGTAAAAAACAAAGAACAAAGAAAATTATATAAAGAGTTTAAAGAAAACTATGAAATGAAATCAATAGACAAAAATATTGACATCAAAATTTGTAGATAACACAAGACTTGAACTAAAAAATTTCTTACTTTTTTGTGATTTATCACTTGAGAAAGTAGAAAACAATCAAAGGACAAATTTTTTTAAATCTGAAATTCAAAAAATTGATATATAAAGATAGATAACCAATTTCCAGCACACATGGCATTGATATCAAATGATGCGGATTCTTATGGCGAACAACCTAGGCACCCACGAACTGAAATGAATAGGAAATATTTAATTACTAAGAATATAGTTAAGATGATCAAATTAGAACCCTAAAGAAGAAGAACGAAAAAAAACGTAATAAGCTGGTTCTAAACTTTAAGACGCGGGTATGTTGGCTAAGGGATGGAATTTGATTTAAAAAACGCGGAAAAATAAGCGATTTCTTTGGTGTGTTTTTTCGAATATAAAGGAGCTTCAATTTGATATAATATAATACTTATCTCGATGCATGAATTAAAAGTTATAATAGGTTAAAGTTGCCAACGCAATTAATAACTTTGTTTTTTTTTACTAAAAACTAGAGTAACCATCTTGTCTTTTGAAGAACAAAAGTATGTTTGAAGGTACAAAACGAAGAAAAGAAAAATATATAAAGAATTTAAAGAAAACTATGAAATGAAATCAAAAGGCAAAAATAATGACAACAAAAATTGGTATGTACCACAAGACTTGAACGATAAAAATTCTTACTTCTTTTGTGATTTGTGACTTAAGAAATTAGAAAACAATCAAGGACAAATTTTTTTAAATCTAAAATTCAGAAAATAAATATATGAAAATAGATAGTAACCTATGAACTCAAACGAATAAGAAATATTTAATTTCTAAGAAGATTGTTAAGATGATCAAATTCGAACCCTAAAGAAGATGAACAAAAAATAACACAATAATGTTGCCCCAAACTTTAAGACATGAGTATGTTGGGTAAGAGATGGGATTTGGTTTGTTAAATGTGGAGAAATAAGCAATTAATTTGGTGTGTTTTTTGGAATCTAAACAAGCTACGATTTGATATAATATAATAGGTGTTTCAATGCATGAATTAAAGGTTATAACAGTTTAAAGTTGTAACCCCAATTAATAAGTTCTTCTTCTTTTTACTAAAATGTGGAGTAGCTTTCTTGTTTTTTGATGAACAAAAGATTGGTTGAAGGTACAAAACATAGAACAAGAAAAAGATACAAAAAAATTTAAAGAAAACAACGAAATGAAATCTACACACGAAAATAATGACTACAAAATTTGGTAGAAAAGACATGACTTGCAGGACAAAATTTCTTTCTTTTTTTGTGATTTGTGACTTAAGAAAGTAGAAAAATATCAAATGACATTTTTTTTAAATCTCAAATTCGGAAAATAGATATATGATGATAGATTACCAATTTCCAGCAAAACTGCCATTGATATTAAACGATGCGGATCCTTAAGGCAAACAACCTAGGCACCCTAAAACTCATAATAATAGGAAATATTGAATTGCTAAGAATATAGTTAAGATGATCCATTTGCATCAATAAAGAAGAAGAACACAAAACAATGCCATAAGCTGGCACATATCTTTAAGACGTGGGTATGTTGGCTAAGAGATGGAATTTGGTTTAAAAAATGCGAAGAAATAAGCGATTTCTTTGGTGTTTTTTTTGGAATATAAAGGAGCTTTGATTTGATATAATATAATACTTATCTCGATGCATGAATTAAAAGTTATAGCAGGTTAAAGTTTCCACCGCAATTAATAACTTTGTTTTTTTTTACTAAAAACTAGAGTAGCCCTCTTGTCTTTTGAAGAAAAAAAGAATGTTTGAAGGTACCAAACGAAGAACAATAAAAATATATAAAGAATTTAAAGAAAACTACGAAATAAAATCCAAAGGCAAAAATAATGACAACGAAATTGGTAGGTAACACAAGACTTATACGATATAATTTCTTACTTCTTTTGTGATTTATGACTTAAGAAATTAGAAAACAATCAAAGGACAAATATTTTTAAATCTAAAATTCAAAAAATAGATATATGAAGATAGATAACAAATTTCCAGAAAAAATGGCATTGATATCAAAACAATGCGAATCCTTAAGGTGAACAACTTAGGAACCCATGAACTCAAAGGAATAAGAAATATTTAATTTCTAAGAAGATTGTTAAGATGATCAAATTTGAACCCTAAAGAAGATGAACAAAACATAATGCAATAAGATGGCCCCAAACTTTAAGATGTGGGTATGTAGGATAAGAGATGGGATTTGGTTTGTTAAATGTGGAGAAATAAGCAATTACTTTGGTGTGTTTTTTGGAATCTAAACGAACTACGATTTGATATAATATAATAGGTGTTTCAATGCACAAATTAAAAGTTATAACAGTTTAAAGTTGTAACCCCAATTAATAACTTCTTCTTCATTTTACTAAAAACTGGAGTAGCTTTCTTGTTTTTTGAAGAACAAAAGATTGGTTGAAGGTAAAAAACATAGAACAAGAAAAAGATACAAAAAATTTAAAGAAAACTACGAAATGAAATCTACAGACGAAAATAATGACTACAAAAATTGTTAGAAAACACATGACTTGTAGGACAAAATTTCTTTCTTTTTTTGTAATGTGTGACTTAAGAAACCAGAAAATCATCAAATGATAAATTTTTTTAAATCTGAAATTCAAAAAATAGATATATGAAGATAGATAATCAATTTCTAGCAAACATGGCATTGATATCAAAACGATGCGTAACCCAGGAACTCAAAGGAATAGGAAATATTTAATTTCTAAGGATATAGTTAATATGATCAAATTGGAACCCCGAAGAAGAAGAACACAAAACAAGCAATAAGCTCGCATCAAACTTGAAGACATTTGTATGTTGGATAAGAGATGGGATTTGGTTTCTTAAACGTAGAGAAATAAATAATTTCTTTGGTGTGTTTTTTGGAATCTAAAGTAGCTTCGATTTGATATAATACAATAGGTGTTTCAATATACGAATTAAAAGTTATAATAGTTTAAACTTGCAACCCCAATTTATAATTTCTTTTTTTTAGACTAAGAACTAGAGTACCCTTCTTGTTTTTTGATGAACCAAAGACTTGTTGAAGGTACAAAACGTTGAACAAGAAAGATATACAAATAATTTAAAGGAAACTACAAAATGAAATCAATAGACGAAAATAATGACAACAAAATTGGAAGAAAAAAGAAGAGTTGAAAGATAAAATTTCTTAATTTTTTTATGATTTGTCACTTGAGAAAGTAGAAAACAATCAAAGGACAATTTTTTTTAAATCTCAAATTCATAAAATAGATATATTATGATAGATAACCAATTTCCAGCACACATGGCATTGATATCAAAATATGTGGATCCTTAAGGTAAACGACCTAGGAACCAAAGAACTCAAAGCAATAGGAAATATTTAATTGCAAAGAATATATTTAAGATGATCAACTTGGATCAATTTTCTGGCATCAAACTTGAAGACCTGGGTATGTTGGGTAAGAGATGGGATTTGTTTCTTAAACGTGGAGAAATAAACAATTGCTTTGGTGTGTTTTTTGGAATCTAAACGAGATTCAATTTGATATAATATAATAGTTATCTCGATACATGAATTAAAAGTTATAATAGTTTAAAGTTGCCACCCCAATTAATAACTTCTTTTTTCTATTTTTACTAAAAATTGGAGTAGCCTTCTTGTTTATTGAAGAACAAAAGAATGTTTGAAGGTACAAAACGAAGAACAAGAAAAAGATACATAGAATTTAAAGAAAACTACGAAATGAAATCAATAGACGAAAATAATGACAATAAAATTGGAAGAAACACAAGACTTGAAGGACAAATGTTTATGCCTTTTTGTGATTTGTGACTTAAGAAAGCATAAAGATTTCAAAGGACAAATATTTTTTAATTTGAAATTCAAAAAATAGATATATGAATATGGATAACAAATTTCCAAAAAACATGACATTGATACAAAAAATATGTGGATCCTTAAGGCGAACAACCTAGGAACCCATGAACTCAAAGGAATAGGAAATATTTAATTGCTAGAAGATAGTTAAGTTGATCAAATTGGAACCCTAAAAAAGAAGAACAAAAAACAATGCAATAAGCTGGCATCAAACTTGAAGATGTGGGTATGTTGGGTAAGAGATGGGATTTGGTTTCTTAAACGTGGAGAAATAAACAATTATTTTGGTGTGTTTTTTGGAATCTAAACGAGCTTGGATTTGATATAATAGAATAGTTATCTCGATGCATGAATTAAAAGTTATAACAGTTTAAAGTTGCCACCAAAATTAATAACTTCATTTTTTTTTTACTAAAAACTGGAGTAGCCCTCTTGTCTTTTGAAAAACAAAAGAATGTTTGAATGGACAAAATTAAGACCAAGAAAATATACAAAAAAGTAAAAGAAAACTACGAAATGAAATCTATAGACGAAAATAAGGACTACAAAATTGGAAGAAAACACATGCCTTTAAGGACAAAATTTCTTTCTTTTTTTGTGATTTGTGACTTAAGAAAGCAGAAAAATATCAAATGAAAATTTTTTTAAATCTGAAATTCAAAAAATAGATATATGATGATAGCTAAGCCATTTCAAGCAAACATGGCATTGATATCAAATGATAGGGATCCTTAAGGCAAACAACCTAGGCACCCATGAACTCAAATGAATTGGAAACATTGAATTGCAAAGAATATAGTTAAGATGATCAAATTGGGTCAATAAAGAAGAAGAACACAAGACAACAGAATAAGCTGGCATCAAACTTGAAGATCTGGGTATGTTGGGTAAGAGATGGGATTTGTTTCTTAAACGTGGAGAAATAAACAATTGCTTTGGTATGTTTTTTGGAATCTAAACGAGATTCGATTTGATATAATATAATAGTTATCTCGATACATGAATTAAAAGTTATAACAGTTTAAAGTTGCCACCCCAATTAATAACTTCTTTTTTCTCTTTTTACTAAAAATTGGAGTAGCCTTCTTGTTTTTTGAAGAACAAAAGAATGTTTGAAGGTACAAAACGAAGAACAAGAAAAAGATACATAGAATTTAAAGAAAACTACGAAATGAAATCAAAAGACGAAAATAATGACAACAAAAATGGAAGAAACACAAGACTTGAAGGACAAATGTTTATGCCTTTTTTGTGATTTGTGACTTAAGAAAGCATAAAGATTTCAAAGGACAAATATTTTTTAATCTGAAATTCAAAAAATAGATATATGAATATGGATAACAAATTTCCAAAAAACATGACATTGATACAAAAAATATGTGGATCCTTAAGGCGAACAACCTAGGAACCCATGAACTCAAAGGAATAGGAAATATTTAATTGCTAGAAGATAGTTAAGTTGATCAAATTGGAACCCTAAAAAAGAAGAACAAAAAACAATGCAATAAGCTGGCATCAAACTTGAAGATGTGGGTATGTTGGGTAAGAGATGGGATTTGGTTTCTTAAACATGGAGAAATAAACAATTATTTTGGTGTATTTTTTGGAATCTAAACGAGCTTGGATTTGATATAATAGAATAGTTATCTCGATGCATGAATTAAAAGTTATAACAGTTTAAAGTTGCCACCAAAATTAATAACTTCATTTTTTTTGGACTAAAACCTGGAGTAGCCCTCTTGTCTTTTGAAAAACAAAAGAATGTTTGAATGGACAAAATTAAGAACAAGAAAAATATACAAAAAAGTAAAAGAAAACTACGAAATGAAATCTATAGATGAAAATAAAGACTACAAAATTGGAAGAAAACACATGCCTTTAAGGAAAAAATTTCTTTCTTTTTTTGTGATTTGTGACTTAAGAAAGCAGAAAAATATCAAATGAAAATTTTTTTAAATCTGAAATTCAAAAAATAGATATATGATGATAGCTAAGCCATTTCAAGCAAACATGGCATTGATATCAAACGATAGGGATCCTTAAGGCAAACAACATAGGCACCCATGAACTCAAATGAATTGGAAACATTGAATTGCAAAGAATATAGTTAAGATGATCAAATTGGTTCAATAAAGAAGAAGAACACAAGACAACAGAATAAGCTGGCATCAAACTTGAAGACGTGGGTATGTTGGGTAAGAGATGGGATTTGGTTTCTTAAACGTGGAGAAATAAACAATTGCTTTGGTGGGTTTTTTGGAATCTAAACGTGCTTCGATTTGATATAATATAATTTTTGTTTCAATTCACGAATTAAAAGTTATAAGAGTTTAAACTTGCAACCCCAATTTATAACTTCTTTTTTTTTCGACTAAGAACTAGAGTAGCCTTCTGGTTTTTTGAAGAACCAAAGATTTGTTGAAGGTACAAAAAAAACAAGGAAAAGATTCAAGAATTTGAAGAAAACTACGAAATGAAATCCATAGACAAAAATAATGACAACAAAATTGGAAGAAAACACAAGACTTGAAGCACAAAATTTCTTTTCTTTTTTGTGATTTATGACTTAAGAAAGCCGAAAACAATCAAATGACAAATTTTGCTCAATCTAAAATTAAAAAAATAGATATATGATGATAGATAACCAATTTCCAGCAAACATGGAATTGATATCAAATGTTGCGGATCCTTAAGGTAAACAACCTAGGTCCCCAAGAACTCATATGAATAGGAAATATTTAATTGCTAAAAATATAGTTAAGTTGATCAAATTGGAACCCTAAAGAAGAAGAATAGAAAACAACACAATAAGATGGCTTATATCTTGAAGAAGTGGGTATGTTGGGTAAGAGATGGGATTTGGTTTCTTAAATGTGGAGAAATAAACAATTTCTTTGGTATGTTTTTTAGAATCTAAACGAGATTCGATTCGATATAATATAATAGTTATCTCGATGCATGAATTAAAAGTTATAACAATTTAAAGTTGCCACCCCAATTAATAACTTCATTTTTTTGGACTAAAAACTGGAGTAGAACTCTTGTCTTTTGAAGAACAAAAGAATGTTTGAAGGTACAAAACGAAGAACAAGAAAAAGATACAAAGAATTTCAAGAAAACTATGAAATGTAATCAATAAACGAAAATAATGACAACAAAATTGGAAGAAAACACATGACATGAAGGACAAATGTTTTTTTCTTTTTTTTGTGGTTTGAGATTTAAGAAAGCAGGAAACAATCAAAGGACAATGTTTTTTATATATGAAATTCAAAAAATAGATATATGAAGATAGATAACCAATTTCCAGCAAACATGGCATTGACATCAAAACGATGTGGATCCTCAAGGCGAACAACCTAGGAACCCATGAACTAGAAGGAATAGGAAATATTGAATTTCTAAGATAGTTAAGTTGATCGAATTGGAAACCTAAGAATAAGAACACAAAACAACGCAATAAGGTGGCCCCAAACTTTAAGACACGGGTATGTTGGATAGCAGTTATAATTTGGTTTCAAAAACACAGAGAATTAATCAATTGCATTGGTGTGTTTGTTGGAATCTAAACGAGCTCCGATTTGATATAATATAATAGTTATCTCGATGCATGAACTAAAATTTATAACAGTTTAAAGTTGCCACCCCAATTAATAACTTCATTTTTTTATACTAAAAACTAGAGTAGCCCTCTTGTCTTTTAAAGAACAAAGGAATGTTTGAAGGTACAAAACGAAGAGCAAGAAAAAGATACAAAGAATTTAAAGAAAACTATGAAATGTAATCAATAGATGAAAATAATGACAACAAAATTGGAAGAAAACACAGGACTTGAAGGATAAAATTTCTTACTTTTTTTGTGAATTGTCACTTGAGAAAGTAGAAAACAATCAAAGGACAAATTTTTTTAATTCTGAAATTGAAAAAATATATATATGAAGATAGATAACCAATTTCCAACAAACATGGCATTTATATCAAACGATGCGGATCCTTAAGGTGAACAATTTATCTCAATGCATGAATTAAAAGTTATAACAATTTAAAGTTGCCATCCCAATTAATAACTTCATTTTTTTTGGACTACAACCTAGAGTAGCCCTCTTGTCTTTTGAAGAACAAAAGAATGTTTGAAGGTACAAAACGAAGAACAAGAAAAAGATACAAAGAATTTCAAGAAAACTATGAAATTTAATCAATAAACGAAAATAATGACAACAAAATTGGAAGAAAACACAAGACTTGAAGAACAAATTTTTCTTCTTTTTTGTGATTTGAGACTTAAGAAAGCAGGAAACAATCAAAGGACAAATTTTTTTAAATATGAAATTCAAAAAATAGATATATGAAGATAGATAACCAATTTCCAGAAAATATGGCATTGATATCAAAACGATGTGGATCCTTAAGGTGAAAACCCTAGGAACCCATGAACACAAAGGAATAGGAAATATTTAATTTCTAAGAAGATGGTTAAGTTTTTCAAATTGGAAACCTAAAGAAGAAGAACACAAAACAACGCAATAAGGTGGCCTCAAACTTTAAGGCACGGGTATTTTGGGTAGCAGTTATAATTTGCTTTCAAAAACATTGAGAAATAATCAATTGCATTGGTGTGTTTGTTGGAATCTAAACGAGCTCCGATTTGAGATAATATAATAGTTATGTCGATGCATGAATTAAAAGTTATAACAGTTTAAATTGCAACCCAATAAATAACTTCATTTTTTTATACTAAAAACTAGAGTAGCCCTCTTGTCTTTTGAAGAACAAAGGCATGTTTGAAGGTACAAACGAAGAGCAAGAAATAGATACAAAGAATTTAAAGAAAACTAGCAAAATTGGAAGAAAACACAAGACTGGAAGGATAAAATTTCTTACTTTTTTTTGTGAATTGTCACTTGAGAAAGTAGAAAACAATCAAAGGACAATTTTTTTTAAATCTGAAATTCAAAAAATATATATATGAAGATAGATAACCAATTTCCAACAAACATGGCATTGATATCAAAACGATGCGGATCCTTAAGGTGAACAACCTAGGAACCCATGAACTCAAAGGAATAGGAAATATTTAATTACTAAGAAGATAGTTAAGATGATCAAATTGGAACCCTAAAGAAAAAGAACACAAAACAATGCAATAAGGTGGCCCAAACTTTAGAACATGGGTATGGTGGGTAAGTGATGGCATTTGGTTTTTTAAACGTGGAGAAATAAACAAGTACTTTGGTGTGTTTTTTGAAATCAAAAAGAGCTTTGATTTGATATAATACAATAGGTGTTTAAATGCACGATTTAAATGTTATAACAATTTAAAGTTGCAACCCCAATTAATAAGTTCTTTTTTTTACTAAAAACTGGGAAGCCTTCTTGTTTTTTGAAGAACAAAAGATAGGTTGAAGGTACAAAACATAGAACAAGAAAAAGATACAAAATTTTTAAAGAAAACTTCAAAATGAAATCTATAGACGAAAATAATGACTACAAAATTGGAAGAAAACACAAAACAATCAAATGAAAAATTGTTTAAAATCTCAAATTCAAAAAATAGATATATGATGATATATAACTAATTTCCAACAAACATGGCATTGATATCAAACGATGCTGATCCTTAAGGAAAACAACCTAGGCACCCATGAACTCCTATGAATAGGAATTATTGAATTGCTAAGAATATAGTTAAGATGATCAAATTGGATCAATAAAGAAGAACACAAAACAATGCAATAAGGTGGCATCAAACTTGAAGACGAGCATATGTTGGGTAAGAGATGGGATTTGGTTTCTTAAACGTGGAAAAATACAAAGAATTTATAGAAAACTATGAAATTAAATCCATAGACGAAAATAATGACTACAAAATTGGAAGAAAACACAAGAAATAATGGACAAAATTTCTTTTTTTTTTGTGATTTGTGACTTACGAAAGCAGAAAACAATCAAAGGACATTTTTTTTAAATCTCAAATACAAAAAATAGATATATGAAGATAGATAACCAATTTCTAGCAAACATGGAATTGATATCAAACGATGCGGATCCATAAGGTGAACAACCTATGAACCCATAGAGAAAAATGAATAGTAAATATTGAATTGCCAAGAAGATAGTTGAGATGATCAAATTGGATCAGTAAAGAAGAAGAACACAAAACAATGCAATAAGGTGGCACAAAATTTTAAGACGTGGGTATGTTGGGTAAGAGATTGAATTTGGTTTAGAAAATTCAGAGAAATAAACAATTGCTTTGGTGTGTATTTTGGAATCTAATTGAGCTTCGATTTGATATAATATAATAGTTGTTTCAATGCACGAATTAAAAGTTATAGAAGTTTAAAATTGCAACCCCAATTGATTACTTCTTTTCTTTTTTTACTAAAAACTGGAGTAGCCCCCATGTTTTTTGAAGAACAAAAGATTAGTCGAAGGTACAAAACAAAGAACTAGATATATGAAGATAGATAACTATGAAATGAAATCCATAGACGAAAAATATGAAATGAAATCCATAGACGAAAATATTGACACCAAAATTGGCGGAAAACACAAGACTTGAAGGACGAAATTTATTTATTTTTTTGTTATTTGTTACTTAAGAAAGCGGAAAACAATCAAAGGACAATTTTTTTTAAATCTCAAATTTAAAAATAGATATATGAAGATAGATAACCAATTTCTAGCAAACATGGCATTGATATGAAACGATTCGGATCCTTACGGTGAACAACCTAGGAACCCACTAACTTATATGAATAGGAAATATTGAATTGCTAAGAAGATAGTTAAGATGATCAAATTGGAACCCTAATGAAGAAGAACACAAAACAACGCAATAAAGTGGCATCAAAAATTAAGATGTGGGTAGGTTGGGTAAGTGATGGGATTTGGTTTCAATAACGTGGAGAAATAAAAAAGTGCTTCGGTGTGTTTTTTGGAATCTAAACAAGCTTCGATTTGCTATAATATAATATTTGTTTGAATGCACAAATTAATAGTTATAATGGTTTAAAGTTGCAACCCCAATTGATAACTTCTTTTTTTTACTAAAAACTACAGCAGGCTCTTGTTTTTTGATGAACAAAAGATTGGTTAAAGGTACAAAACAAAGAACAAGAAAAAGATACAAAGAATTTAAAGAAAACGACGAAATGAAATCCATAGATGAAAATAATGACAACAAAATTGGCATTGATATACACAAGACTTGAAGGACAAAATTTATTTCTTTTTTTATGATTTTTGACTTAAGAAAGTAGAAAACAATCAATGGACAATTTTTTTTAAAATCTCAAATTCAAAAAAATAGATATATGAAGATAGAAAACCAATTTCCAGCAAATATGGAATTCATATCAAACGATACGGATCCTTAAGGCGAACAACCTAGGAACCTACGAACTCAAAGGAATAAGAAATATTGAATTGCTAAGAATATAGTTAAGATGATCAAATTGGTTCCCAAAAGAAGAAGAACACAAAACAATGCAATAAGGTGTCACCAAACTTTAGGACATTGGTAAGTTGCGTAAGAGATGGGATTTGGTTTCATAATCGTGGAGAAATAAACAATTTCTACCGTTTGTTTTTTGGAATCTAAACGAGCTACGATTTGATATAATATGATTATTGTGTCAATGCATGAATTAAAAGTTATAATAGTTTATAGTCGCTACCCCAATTAACAACTTCTTTTTTTGGACTAAAAACTTGAGTAGGCCTCTTGTTTTTTGAAGAACAAAAGATTGGTTGAAGGTACGAAAAAAAGAACAAGAAAAAGATACAAAGAATTTTAAGAAAACTACAAAATGAAATCCATAGACGAAAATAATGACAACAAAATTGGAAGAAAACACAAGACATGAAGGAAAACATTTCTTTCTTTTTTTGTGATTTATGACTTAAAAAAAAAGCAAAAAACAATCAAAGGACAAATTTTCTTCAATCTAAAATTCAAAAAATAGATATATAAAGATAGATAACCAATGTCCAGCAAACATGGCATTGATATCAAACGATGCGGATCTTAAAGGCGAAAAACCTAGGAACCTATGAACTCAAATGAATAAGAAATTTTGAATTGCTGAGAACATTGTTAAGATGATCAAATTGGATCCCTGAAGAAGAAGAACACAAAATAACGCAATAAGGTGGCATCAAACTTGAAGATGTGGGTATGTTGGGTTAGAGATGGGATTTGGTTTCAAAAACATGGAGAAATAAACAATTATTTCAATGTGTATTTTGGAATCTAAACAAGCTTAAATTTTATATATTATAATAGTTGTTTCAATGCACGAATTAAAAGTTATAACAATTTAAAGTTCCAACCCCAATTAATAACTATTTTTTTTTTACTAAAAACAGGAGTAGCCCTTTTGTTTTTTAAAGAACAAAAGATTTATTGAAGATAAAAAATAAAAAAACAAGAAAAAGATACAAAGAATTTAAAGTAAACTACGAAATGAAATCTATAGACGAAAATAATGACAAAAAAATTGAAAGAAACCAAAAGACTTGAAGGACAAAATTTCTTTCTTTTTTTTCATTTGTGACTTAAGAAAGCAGAAAACAATCGAAGGAAAATGTTTTCTCAATCTAACATACAAAATATAGATATATGAAGATAAATAACCAATTTCCAGCAAATATTGCATTGATATCAAACAACGAGGATCCTTAAGGTGAAAAACCTAGGAACCAACGAACTCAAAGGAATATGAAATTTTGAATTACCGAGAACATAGTTAAGATGATCAAATTGAATCCCCAAAGAAGAAGAACAGAAAACAAAGCAATAAAGTGGCACCAAAATTTGAGACGTGTGTATGTTGCGTAAGAGATGGGATTTGGTTTCATAAACGTGGAGAAATAAACAATTGCTTTGGTGTGTTTTTTTCAATCTAAATGAGCTTCGATTTTATATAATATAATAGTTGCTTGAATGTAAAAATTAATAGTTATAATAGTTTAATATTGCAACCCTAATTAATAACTTCTTCTTTCTTGGACTAAAAACTGGAGTAGCCCTCTTATTTTTTGAAGAACAAAAGATTGGTTGAAGGTAGAAAAAAAGAAGAAAAAGATAGAAAAAATACAAAGAAAACTAGGAAACAAAATCCATAGACGAAAATAATGACAAAAAAATTAGAAGAAAACACAAGACTTGAAGGACAAAATTTCTTTCTTTTTTTGTGATTTGTGACTTAAGAAAGCTGAAAACAATCAAAGGACAAATGTTTTAAATATCTAATTCAAAAAATAGATATATGAAGATAGATAATAAATTTCTATCAAACATGGCATTGATATCAAACGATGTGGGTCCTTAAGACGAACAACGTAGGAACCCACGAACACAATGGAATAAGAAATACTGAATTGCTAAGAACATAGTTAAGATGATCAAATTTTATCCCTAAAGAAGAAGAACACAAAACAACACAATAAGGTGGCACCATACTTTAAGACATGGGTATGTTGAGTAAGAGCTGGAATTTGGTTTCAAAAACAAGGAGAAATAAACAATTACTTTAGTGTGTTTTTTGGAATCTAAATGAATTTTGATTTGATATAATATAATGGTTGTTTAAATGCACGAATTAAAAGTTATAAAAGGTTAAAGTTGCAACCCCAATTAATAACTTCTTTTTTTTGGAGTAAAAACTGGAGTAGCCCTCTTTTTTTTTTTTTGAAGAACAAAAGATTGGTTATAACTTTAAGATGTGGGTATGTTGGGTAAGCATTGAAATTTGGTTTCAAAAAAACGGAGACATAAACAATTACTTCGGTGTGTTTTTTGGAATCTAAACGAGCTTCAATTATATATAATATAATAGTTGTTTCAATGCACGAATTAATAGTTAAAACAGTTTAAAGTTGCAACCCCAATTAATAACTTCTTTTTTTTCTTCTAAAAACTATAGTAGCCCTCTTGTTTTTTGAAGAACAAAAGATTGGTTGAAGGTACAAAAGAAAGAAGAAGAAAAAGATACAAATCATTTAAAGAAAACTACCAAATGAAATCCATAGATGAAAATAATGACATTAAAATTTTTAAGAAAACACAAACTTGAATGACAAAATTTCTTTTTTTTCTCTCATTTAGGACTTAAGAAGGCAGAAAACAATCAAATGAAAAAAAATCTTAAATCACAAATTCAAAAAATATATATATGAATATAGATACCCAATTTCCAACCAATATGGCATGGATAGAAAATGATGCGAATTCTTAGGGCGAACAACCTAGGAACCGACGAACTCAAAGGAATAAGAAATATTGAATTCCTAAAAACAGAGTTAAGATGATCAAATCGGAACAATAAAGAAGACAAACACAAAACAACGCAAGGCATCATACACTAAGACGTGGATATGTTGGTTAATTATTGGAATTTGGTTTCAAAAACACGGAGAAATGAACAATTGCTTTGGTGTGTTTTTTGCAATCCAAACTAGCTTCTATTATGTATAAAATAATAGTTGTTTCAATGCACTAATTAATAGTTAAAAGAGATTAAATTTGCAACCCCAATTAATAGCTTCTTTTTTTATTACTAAAAACTGGATTAGCCCTCCTGTTTTTTGAAGTCCAAAATATTGGTTGAAGGTACAAAACAAAGAAGAAGAAAAAGATACAAAGAATTTAAAGAAAACTATGAAAGGAAATCCATAGACGAAAATAATGACAAGAAAATTGGAAGAAAACAGAACAAAAAAGAATCAAAGATAAAAAAAATTTTAATATAAAATTCAAAAAATAGATATATGAAGATATATAACCAAATTCCAACAAAAAGGCATTGATATCAAATGATGTGGATCCTAAAGGCGAACAACGTAGGGACTCACAAACTCAAAGGAATGAGAAATATTAAATTCCTTAGAACAGAGTTAAGATGATCAAATCGGAACCATAAAGAAGAAGAACACAAAACAACCCAATAAGGCATGAAACTATAAGATGTGGGTATGTTGGGTAATCGATGGAATTTGGTTTCAAAAACACGGAGAAATAAACAATTTCTTCAGTGTGTTTTTCGGAATCTAAACTAGCTTCAATTATATATAAAATAATAGTTGTTTCAATGCACGAATTAATAGTTAAAAGAGTTTAAAGTTGCAACCCCAATTAATGACTTCTTTTTTTTATTACTAAAAACTGGAGTAGCCGTCTGGTTTTTTGAAGAAAAAAAGTTTGGTTGAAGGTACAAAACAAAGAAGAAGAAAAAGATACAACGAATTTAAAGAAAACTACGAAATGAAATCCATAGAAAAAAATAATGACAACAAAATTCGAAGAAACTGCAAGACTTTAAGGACAAAGTTTTTTCCTTTTTTTATTTGTGACTTAAGAAAGCGGAAAACAATCAAAGGAAACATTTTTTTAAATCTGAAATTCAAAAAGTAGATAAATGAAGATAGATAACCAATTTCACCAAACATGGCATTGATATCAAACGATGGGGATCCTTAAGGCGAACAACTTAGGAACCCACCAACTTAATGGAATAAGAAATATTGAATTGCTAACTATAGAGTTAAGATAATCAAATCGAAACACTAAAGAAGAAAAACACAGACCAACGCAATAATGTGGCATCAAACTTTTTGACATGGGTATATTCGGTAAGAGATGGAATTTGGCTTCATAAAAGGGGAGAAATAAAAAAATGCTTCGGTTTATTTTTTGGAATCTAAACGAGCTTTGATTTGATATAATATAATAGTTGTTTCAATGCACGAATTAATAGATATAACAGTCTAAAGTTGCAACCTCAATTAACAACTTCTTTCTTTTTTGGACTAAAAACTGGAGTAGCCCTCTTGTTTTTTGAGGAACAAAATATTGGTTAAAGGTACAAAATAAAGAAGAAGAAAAAGATACAAAAATTTAAAGAAAACTACGAAAAAAAATCTATAGATGAAAATAATGACAACAAAATTGGAAGAAAACAAAAAAGTTGAAGCACAAAAGTTGTTTCATTTTTTGTCATTTGTGACTTAAGAAAGTAGAAAAACAGTCAAAGGACAAATTTATTTAAATCTCAATTTCAAAATATAGATATATGAAGATACATAACCAATTTCCAACAAACATGGCATTGATATCAAACGATTATGGGTATGTTGGGTAAGAGATGGGATTTGGTTTCATAAACGTGGAGAAATAAAAAATTGCTTCGGTTTGTTTTTTGGAATCTAAACGACTTCGATATGATATAAGATAATTGTTGTTTCAATGCACGAATTAATAGATATAACAGTCTAAAGTTGCAACCCCAATTAATAACTTCTTATTTTTTTTACTAAAAATAGGAGTAGCACTCTTGTTTTTTCAAGAACAAAATATTATTTGAAGGTACAAAGTAAAGAAGAAGAAAAAGATACAAAGAATTTAAAGAAAACTAGGAAATGAAATCCATAGATGAAAATAATGACAAAAAATTGGAAGAAAAATGAAAAATCTTAAAGCACAAAATTTCTTTCCTTTTTTGTCATTTGTGACTTAAGAAAGCAGAAAAATAATCAAAGGATATATTTTTTAAAATCTCAAATTCAAAAATTAGATTTATGAAGATAGATAACCAATTTCCCACAAACATGGCATTGATATCAAGCGATCCGGATCCTTAAGGCTAACAACCTATGAACCCACGAACTCAACGCAATAAGAAATATTGAATTGCTAAGAATAGAGTTAAGATGATCAAAATGGAATCCTTAAGAAGAAGATCATAGAACAACGCAATAAGGTGGCATCAAACTTTATGAAGTGGGTATGTTGGGTAAGAGATGGGATTTAGTTTCTTAAACGGGGAGAAAAAAAATTTGCTTCGGTTTGTTTTTTGGAATCTAAACGAACTTCGATTTGATATAATATAATAAATGTTTCAATGCACGAATCAATACATATAACAGTGTAAAGTTGCAAGACCAATTAATAACTTATTTTTTTTGGACTAAAAATAGGAGTAGCCCTCTTGTTTTTTCAAGAAAAAAATATTATTTGAAGGTACAAAGTAAATAAGAAGAAAAAGATACAAAATAATGACAAGAAAATTTCTAAGAAAACACAAGATTTGAAGCACAAAATTTCTTTCTTTTTTGTAATTTGCCCCATAAGAAAGTATAAAACAATCAAAGGAAAAAAAATTAAAATCTAAAAGTCAAAAAATAGATATATGAAGATAGATAACCAATTTCTAGTAAATATGGCATTGATATCAAGCGATCCGGATCCTTAAGGCGAACATCCTAGGAACCCACGAACTCAACGAAATTAGAAATATTAAATTGCTAAGAACAGAGTTAAGATGATCAAATCGGAACCCTTAAGAAGAAGAACATAGAACAACGCAATAAGGTGGCATCAAACTTTATGGCATGGGTATGTTGGATAAGAGATGGGATTTAGTTTCATAAAGTGGAGAAATAAAAAATTCCTTTGGTTTGTTTTTTGGAATCTAAACGAGCTTCATTTTGATATAATATAACAGTTGTTTCAATGCACAAATTAATAGATATAACAGTCTAAAGTTGCAACACCAATTAATGACTTATTTTTTTGGACTAAAAATAGGAGTAGCCCTCTTCTTTTTTCAAGAACAAAATATGATTTTAAGGTGCAAAGTAAAGAAGAAGAAAAAGATACAAAGAATTTAAAGAAAACTACCAAATGAAATCCATAGAAGAAAATAATGACCAAAAACATTTCTAAGAAAACACAAGATTTGAAGGACAAAATTTCTTTCTTTTTTTGTGATTTGCGACATAAGAAAGTATAAAGCAATCAATGGAAAAAATTTTAAAATCTAAAATTCCAAAAATAGATATATAAAGATAGATAACCAATTTCCATCAAATATGGCATTGATATCAAACAATGCTTATCCTTACGGCGAACAACCTAAGAACCCAGGAACTCAACGGAATAAGAAATGTTGAATTGCTAAGAACATAGTTAAGATGATCAATTCGGAACCCTAAAGAAGAATAACCTAGAACAACGCAATAAGGTGGCATCAAACTTTTTGACATGAGCATGTTCGGTAAGAGATGGGATTTGGTTTCATAAACGTGGAGAAATAAAAAATTACTTTGGTTTGTTTTTTGAAATATAAACGAGCTTCGATTTGATATAATATAATAGTTATTTCAATGCACGAATTAATTAATATAATAGTCTAAAGTGGCAACCCCAATTAATTACTTCTTCTTTTTCTGGAATAAAAATAGGAGTAACCCTCTTGTTTTTAGAAGAACAAAATATTGGTTGAACGCACAAAGTAAAGAAGAAGAAAAAGATACAAATAATTTAAAGATTACAACGAAATGAAATCCATAGAAAAAAATAATGACAACAAAATTTCTAAGAAAACATAAGAGTTGAAGGATAAAATTTCTTTGTTTTTTTATGATTTGTGACATAAGAAAGCAGACAACAATCAAAGGAAAAAAATTGAAAATCTACAATTGAAAAAATAGATATATAAAGTTAGATAACCAATTTCTAGGAATTATGGCATTGATATCAAACGATGCGGATCCTTATGGCGAACAACCTAGGAACCCACGAGCTCAATGGAATAAGAAATATTGAATTGCTAATAATAGAGTTAAGATGATCAAATCTGAACTGTTAAAGAAGAAGAATGCAAAACAACATAATAAGGTGGCAACAAACTTTATGATATGGGTATGTTGGGTAAGAGATGGGATTTGGTTTCATAAATGCGGAGAAATAAAAAATTGCTTCAGTTTGTGTTTTGGAATTTAAACGAGCTTCGATTTCATTTAATGAAATAGTTGTTTCAATGCACGAATTAATACTTATAACAGTCTAAAGTTGCAACCCCAATTAATAACTTCTTCTTTTTTTGGACTAAAAATAGGAGTGGCCCTTTTGTTTTTTGAAGAACAAAAAATTGGTTGAACGTACAAAGTAAAGAAGAAGAAAAAGATAGAAAGAATTTAAAGAAAACTACGAAATGAAATCCATAGACGAAAATAATGACAACAAAATTTCTAAGAAAACAGAAGACATGAAGGATAAAATTTCATTTTTTTTTTGTGATTTGGGACATAAGAAAGCAGAAAACAATCAAAGAAAAACTTTTTAAATATAAAATTCAAAAAAAAAAGATATATGAAGATAAAGAACCAGTTTTCAGCAAATATGGGATTGATATCAAACAATGTGGATCCTTAAGGGGAACAAACTATGAACCCAAAAACTCAACGGAATAAGAAATATTGAATTGCTAAGAACAGAGTTAAGATGATCAAATAGAAACCCTCAAGAAAAAGAACACAAAACTACGCAATAAGGTGGCATCAAACTTTATGACATGGGTATGTTGGGTAAGAGATGTGATTTAGTTTCATAAACGTGGAGAAATAAAAAATTGCTTCGATTTGATATAATATAATATATGTTTCAATGCACGAATTAATAGATATAACAGTCTAAGGTTGTAACCCCAATTAATAACTTCTCTTTTTTTTACTAAAAATAGGAGTAGCCCTCTTGTTTTTTGAAGAACAAAATATTATTTGAAGGTACAAAATAAAGAAGAAGAAAAAGATAAAAAACAATTTAAAGAAAACTACGAAAAGAAATCCATAGAAGAAAATAATGACAACAAAATTTCTAAGAAAACACAAGAGTTGAAGGACAAAATTTCTTTCTTTTTTTGTGATTTGCCCCCAAATCCCAAATCCTAAAACCCTAAACACTATTTAGAAATATAGTAATTTTAACCCTAAACCTTAACTCACATTGGAATGAAATGGAATTATAATTAATTCCGTCCAATTTTAGGTTTGGTTGGCCTGAAAAGTGAAAATAGAATGGAATCGATTGCTAACCCATTGTTTGGTTGACTAGAATGAAATGGAATAAGAATTTATTCCTTCCAATTTTATGTTTAGTTGGCTTGAAAGTGGGAATATAATGGTATCGATTACTAAAAGAGAAGGAATCATACTTCCTTGGCACCCCGTATGGAATCATGATTTCATTCCTGTCTCAATGTTTTTTACAATTTTAACCAAACTCCAAATATTACACTAAACATTAAACTCTAAATCCAAAACTCGAAAACTTAAAACCAAAATCCTTAAACCCTAAAGCCTATTTATAAAAATCATAATTTTAATCCTTATCCTTAACCCATATATATAACTATAATCCCAAAACCAAAAACCTTAAATCCAAAAATCCCAAAACCATAAACCTTATTTAGAAATATAATAATCTTAACCAAACATATAAATTCAACCCTAAACCCTAAACCTCAAATCCAAATTCCCAAAACCCTATATCCTATTTTGAAAAATAATAATTTTAACCCTAAACCTCAATACATAAATATAACCCTAAAACCTAAACCGTAAACACAAAACCTAAAACATCAAATCTCAAATCCCAAAACCCTAAGCCCTATTTTAAAAATTAATAATTTTAAGCCTTAACCTTACCCCACAAACATAACCCTAAATCCTGAAACCCAAATCCCAAATCCCAAATCTCAAAATCCTAATTCCTATCTAGAAAACTTATAATTTTAACCCTAAACCTTTACCCACAAATATAACCCTAATCACAAAACCCAAAATCCTATACCATAAACACCAAATCCAAACTACCAAAACTCTAAATCCCAAATCCCAATCATAAAGCATTATCCCACTAATATAACCTTAAACCCTAAACCACAAACCCTAAACCTTAAACCTCATATCACAAATCCTAGAACCCTAAACCCAATTTAGAAATATAATAATTTTAACCCTTAACCTTAAGCCATAAATATAACCCCACACAATAAATATTAAACCTTAAATCCCAAATCCTAAACCCTAAATCCAATTTAGAAAAAAAATTTAATCCTAAAACATAACCCATAAATATAATCCCAAATCCCAAATACCAAAACCCTAAACCAAAATCCCTAAATCTCAAATCCCCAATCTAAAAACCCTAAACCCTATTTAGAAAAATAATAAGTTTAATAACATATTTGTTTTTTAAGTAATAAATATTTAGGAAAATAGTGCATTAAATAATGTATTTTGTTTAACGAAAAAAATAATTAAATAATATTATTTAAATTTTACTTAAGATAAAAGTATTAAGATAATATACAGTGTTTTCCTTTCCATTCCAATTGTAAACTAAATACGGTAATACTGATTCCTTCTTTGATTGCAGTGGTCAAACCAAACAAAACTGTTTTCATTCTAAAGGCATTTCCATTCTCATTCCCATTCCATTTCGTTTTCCATGTCAAAAGTGTTCAAATTTTAAGTTAGGATCATCGTATTTAGATGTCTACTCAACAATATGAGATTATGTAAAGGTAATATTATATTCCTACATGTTTGGTTGATTGGAATGAAATGGAATTATAATTAATTCCTTCCAATTTTTGTTTTGGTTGGCTTGAAAAGTGAAAATAAAATAGAATCGATTGCTAACCCAATGTTTGGTTGACTGGATGAAATGGAATAAGATTTAATTCTTCCAATTTTATGTTTGGTTGGCTTGAAAATTGGGAATGTAATGGTATCCATCACTAAAAGTGAAGGAATAATGATTCCTTCTCACCCCATATGGAATCATGATTCCCTTCCCATCTCAATTGTTTTATATTTTTAACCAAACTCCAAATATTACACTAAATATTAAACCCTAAATCCAAAACTTGAAAACATAAAACCAAAATGCTTAAACCCTAAAGCTTATTTATAAAAATAATAATTGTAATCCTTATCCTTAACCCACAAATATAACTATAAACCCACAACCCTAAACCTCAAATCCCAAATCCCAAAACCATAAAACGTATTTTGAAAAATAATAATTTTAACCTTAAACCTAAACATATAAATTTAACCTTAAACCCTAAACCTCAAATCCAAATTCCCAAAACCTAAAACGCAATATCTCAAATCTCAAATCCAAAAACCCTAAACGCTACTATAAAAAATAATAATTTTAAACCACAACCTCAACCCATAAATATAAGCCTATATCCTAAACACCAAATCCCAAATCCAAAATCTTAAAACTCTAATTCCAATTTAGTACAATAATAATTTTAACCCAAAAGCTTAACCCATAAATATAAACATAGACAATAAACCCTAACTAGAAATCGCAAATCCCAAAACCTAAACCCTATTTAGAAAACTAATAATTTTAACCCTAAACCTCATCCCTAAAATATAACCCTACTTACATAACCCAAAACCCTATACCCTAAATCTCAAATCCAAACTACCAAACCTAATTCCATATTGAAAGTGTTATCCATTCCCATTCCCATTCCTTCTTTGATTGAAGTGGTCAAACCAAACAAAATTGTTTCCATTCGATAGCCATTCCCATTCCCATTTCCATTCTGATACCATTCTGTTATCCACGGTTAGCAAATTTCAACTCATGATCATTGTATTGAGATGTCTACTTAACAATAGGAGATTATGTAAAGCTAATATTACATTACTCCATGTTTGGATGACTAGAATAAAATGGAATTAGAATTAATTCCTTCTAATTTTTATGTTTGGTTGGCCTAAAAGAGAAGAAATCATAATTCCCTCTCCTCTCATAAGGAATCATGATTCCATTGCCAACATTATTTTTTTTTCAATTTTACCTGAACCCCGAATATTATACTAAACATTAAGCCCTAAATCCTAAACATTTAACCCAAAACGATATTTTTAAAATAATCATTTTAACCCTAAACCTTAGCCCACAAATAAAACCATAAAGCCTAAACCCAAAACCCAAAACCCTAACCATCAAATCCAAAAACCATAAACCCTATTTAGAATAATAATAATTTTAGCCTTAAATCTTATTACATAAATTTGACCCTAAACCCTAAACCCTAAACCTCAAATGCAAAATCTCAAATTCATAAACCCTATTTAGAAAAATAATAATTTTAACCCTAAACCTAAACCCAAAACCTCAAATCCCAAATCGCAAAACCCTAAACCCTATTTAGAAAAATATTAATTCTAACCCTAAACCTTAACCAAAAAATATAACCCTAATCACAAAACCCAAAACCCTATAACCTAAACCATAAATCCAAACTACCAAAACTCTAAATCCCAAAACCCTAAAACCTATTTTGAAAAATAATAATTTTAACCCAAAACCTTAACCAACAAATGTAACCTCAAACCTTAAAACCCAAATCCCAATACTCTAAAGCCTATTTAGAGAAATAATAATTTTAATCTCAAACCTTAACCCACAAATATAACTCTAAATCCTAAATTTGATTACAAAATATTATAATTTTAACACTAAACCTTAACCCATAAATATAAACCTAAACCCTATATCACAAATCACAAAACCCTAAACCCTAAACCATATTTAGAAAAATAATTATTATTTGCAAAAATTATTATTATTTAGAAAAATAGTGCCTTAGATAATGTAGTTGGTCTAATGAAAAAATAATAATTGTATAATATTATTTAAATTTTAATGAAAATTGGACTATTAAGGTAATATACAATGTTTTCCATTCCATTCCAATTGTAAACCAATATTGGGATACTGATTCCTTCTTTGATTGTAGTAAGCAAACCAAACAAAATTGTTTCCATTCCATAACCTTTCCCTTTCACATTCCGATTCAATTCCTTTATCCATGTCAAAAGTGTTCAAATTTTAAGTCCACGGTCAGCAAATTTGAACTCAAGATCATCTTATATATTGAGATGTCTACTCAACAATAGGAGATTATGTAAAGGTACTATTGCACGAATCCATGTTTGGTTGACTGGAATGAAATGAGATTAGAATTGATTCCCTCCAATTTTATGTTTAGTTGGCCTAAAAAGTGAGACTAGAATAGAATCAATTACTAAAAGAAAAGGAATCAATGTTCCTTCTCCCCCCTTTAGGAATCATGATTCCATTCCTAACTCAAATTGCTTTTACAATTTTACCCAAACCCAAAATATTATAGAAAAGATTAAGCCCTATATTCTAAATATTAAATCCTAAAACACAAATCTAAAATCCCAAAACCCTTAACCCAAAACCTTATTTATAAAATTAATAATTTTAACCCTAAAACACACAAATATAACCATAAACCCTAAACCCAAAAATATAAACCCTAAACCTCAAATTTCAAAACAATAAACCTTATTAATAAAAATAACAATTTTAACCTTAAACATTAACACATAAATTTAACCCTAAACCTTAAACCATAAACCCAAAACTCTAAACCTCGAATTTCAAATTCCAAAACCCTAAACCCTATTTTGAAAAATAATAATTTAAGCCTTAACCTTAACCCACAAATATAACACGAAATCATAAATGGCAAATCCAAAATCCCAAATCTCAAAACCGTAATTCCTATTTAGAAAATTAATACCTTTAACCCTAAACCTTAACCCATAAATATATCCCTATATAATAAACCCTAACCTGAAATCCCAATCCCAAAACCCAAAACCCTATTTACAAAAACAATTATTTTAACACTAAACCTTCACCCCCAAATATAACTCTAATCACAAAACCCAAAACCCTATAACCTAAACTGTAAATACCAAAACCGAAATCCCAAAAGCGTAAAAACTATTTTGACAAAATATAATTATAATCCAAAACCTTAACCCATAAATATAACCTGAAACCATATACCATAAACCCCAAATCCCAAATTCTAAACCCTAAATCCTATTTAGAAAAATAATAATTTTAACTCTAAACCTTAACCCATAAATATAACCGTAAACAATAAACCCTAGACCTTAAATCCCAAATCCTAAACCCTAAATCCAATTTAGAAAAATTATAATTTTAACACTAAACCTTAACCCACAAATATAACCCTAAACCCCAAATCCTAAATCCCAAAACCCTAAATCCTAAATCCCTAAATCAAAATACAAAACTCAAATAAAGAATTAGTGTCCCAGTATTTGGTTTACAATATGAATGGAATGGAAAACACAATCTATTACCTTAATACTCCTTTTCGTTAGACAAAATACATTATTTAATGCACTATTTTTCTAAAATATTATTACTTAAAAATAAAATATATTATTAAAATTATTACTTTTTAAAATACGGTTTAGGGTTGAGGTTTTGGAATTTGGATTTAGGGATTTGGGATTTGGTATTTAGGATTTAGGGTTATATTTGTCGGTTAAGGTTTAGGGGTAAATTATAATTTTTCTAAATTAGATTTAGGGTTTAGGATTTGTGATTTAAGGTTTAAGGTTTATTTTTTTAGGGTTATATTTATGGGTTAAGGTTTATGGTTAAAATTATTATTTTTCTAAATAGGGTTTAGGGTTTTAGGATTTTGGGATTTTGGATTTCATTTTTATTGCTTAGGTTTTAGGGTTATATTTTTGTGTTAAGGTTTAGGGTTAAAATTATTATTTTTCTAAATAGGGTTTATGGGTTTGGGATTTGGGATTTGACGTTTAACGTTTAGGATTTTTGGTTATATTTGTTAGTTAAGGTTTATGTTAAAATTATTATTTTTACAAATAGAGTTTTACATTTAGTGTTTTGAGTTTTAGGGTTTAGGGTTTAGGAATTAGGGCTTAATGTTTAGTGTAATATTTGGAGTTTGGTTAAAATTGAAAAACAAATTTGAGAAGGGAATTGAATCATGATTCCTTACGCAGTGAGAAGGAATTATTATTCCTTCTTTTTTCGTAATCGATTCCATTCTATTCCTACTTTTCATGCCAACCAAACATAAAATTGGTGGAATTAATTATTATTCAATTTCATTCAAGTCAACCAAACATTGGATAATGTTATATTTCCTTTACGTAATCTACTTATGTTGAGTAAACTTCTCAATATGATGATCATAAGTTTAAATTTACTAAATGTAAACTTTAAATTTGAACACTTATGAAATTTATAACGGAATGGAATCGGAATGGGAAAGGAAATGGCTATGGAATTGAAGCTATTTTCTTTGCTTTGATCATTTCTATCAAAAAAATAATGAGTATCACAATATTGGGTTTGCAATAGGAATGGAATAGAAAACACTATATATTACTTTCATACTCCAATATTCACTAAAATTTAAATAATATCATCTTATTATTATTTTTTTGTCAAAAAAATACATTATTTAATGAACTATTTTTCTAAATTATAATTTCTTAAAAATAAAATATATTATTAAAATTATTATTTTTCAAAATAAGATTTCAGGATTTGAGGGTTTGGATTTTGGATTTAGGGATTTAGGGATTTAGGATTTGGGATTTCAATTTTAGGTTTATATTTGTTGGTTAAGGTTTAGGGTTAAAATTATAATTTTTCTAAATTAGATTTAGGGTTTAGGATGTGGTATATAAGGTTTAGGGTTTATTGTGTAGGGTAATATTTATGGGTTAAGGTTTAGGGTTAAAATTATTATTTTTCTAAATAGGGTTTAGGGATTTAGGATTTGGAATTTTGGATTTGATGTTTATTACTTAGGGTTTAGGGTTATTTATGT
This sequence comes from Hippophae rhamnoides, assembly GCA_033030585.1. Classification (NCBI taxonomy): domain Eukaryota; kingdom Viridiplantae; phylum Streptophyta; class Magnoliopsida; order Rosales; family Elaeagnaceae; genus Hippophae; species Hippophae rhamnoides. Next base: position 45,048,536 of record CM065429.1, on the reverse strand, counting down.
GTTAAGGCTTAAGGTTATAGTAATTATTTTTCCAAATATGGTTTATGGTTTTAGAATTTTGGATTTGAGTTTTTCAGTTTAGGATTTATGGTTATATTTGTGGATTATGGTTTTGGGCTAAATTATTATTTTTATAAATAGGGTTTGATGTTTAGTGTTTTGGGTTAGAGGGCTTATGGTGTAAGATTTAGGGATTAATGTTTAGTGTAATATTTGAGGTTTGGTTAAAATTGTAAAAAATATTTGAGATGGGAATGAAATCATGATTTATTACGGGGTCAGAAGGAATTATGATTCCTTAACTTTTAGTAATTGATTCCATTATGTTCCCACTTTTTAAGCAAATAAAACAAAAAATTGGAAGGAATATATTCTTATTCCATTTCATTTTAGTCAACACAAACATTAGGTAATGTTTTATTACCCTTACATAATCTACTATTGTTGACCATCGACTTAAAATTTGAACACTTTCAAAATTTATAACGGAATGGAAATGGAAATGGCTATAGAATGTAAAACAGTTTTTTTATGACCATTGCTATCAAAGAATGAAACTGTATCACAGTATTTGGTATACAATTTGACCATGGAATGTAAAACACTATATATTACCATAATACTCCTATATTCAATAATATTAAATAATATCATTTAATTATTATTTTTTCAAGATGCATAATACATTATTTAAAGCACTATTTTTCTAAATAATATAAATAATTATTACTTAAAAATAAAATATATTATTTTTGTAAATACAGTTTTGGGCATTGAGGCTTTGGATTTGGGATTTAGGGATTTGAGATTTAGGATTTCAGGTCTAGGATTATATTTGTGGGTTAATATTAAGGGTTAACATTATATTTTTTCTTAATTGGATTTAGGGTTTAGGATTTGGGATTTAAGGTTTAGGGTTTATTGATAATTGTTATATTTTTGGGTTTAGGTTAGGGTTAAAATTATAATTTTTCTAAATTGGATTTAGGGTTTAGGATTAGGTATTTAAGGATTAGTGTTTATTGTTTTTTGTTATATTTTTGGGTTTAGGTTAAGGGTTAAAATTATTATTTTTATAAATAGTGTTTAGGGTTTTTGAATTTGTCATTTTGGATTTGATGTTTATTGTTTAGGGTTTAGGGTTCTATTTATGTGTTAAGGTTTATGTTATAATTATTATTTTTCTAAATAGGGTTTTTGGTTTCAGGATTTTGCATTTGAGGTTTAGGATTTAGGATTTATGGAAATATTTGTTAGTTAAGGTTTGGGGTTAAAATTATTATTTTTATAAATAGGGTTTTACGTTTAGTGTTTTGGGTTTTAGGGTTTAGGGTTTAGGATTTAGGGCATAATGTTTAGTGTAATATTTGGGGTTTGGCTAAAATTGTAAAAAACAATTGAGATGGGAATGGAATCATGATTCCTTACGGGGTGAGAAGTAATTATGATTCCTTCCCTTTTAGTAATCGATTCCATTCTATTCCCACTTTTTAGAGATCCAAATATAAAAATGGCAGGAATTAATTCTTATTGCATTTCATTCCATTCAACCAAACATTGGGTAATGTTATAGTATCCTATTGTAGAGAAAACATCTCAATACCATAATCATGAGCTTAAATTTGCTGACCGTGGACTCAAAATTTGAATACTTTTGACATGGAGAATAGAATGGAATTGGAATGAGAATGGAAATGGATATTGATTTGAAAACGTTTTGTTTGGTTTGACCACTGCTATCAAAGAAAGAATCAGTATCACAATATTTGGTTTACAATTGGAATGGAATGAAAAACACTATATATTACCTTAATACTCCAATATTCAATAAAATTAAAATAATATCATTTAATATTTTTGTTGTAAGACAAAATACATTATTTAATATAAAAAATTTCAAAATAATTATTACTTAAAAATAAAATATATTATTAAAATTATTATTTTTATAAATACGATTTAGAGTTTTGTGGTTTTGGATTTAGGATTTAGTGATTTGGGATTTAAGATTTGAAGTATAGGGTTATATTTGTGGGTTTAGGTTTAGGGTTAAAATTATAATTTTTCTAAATTGGATTTAGGGTTTAGGATTAGGGATTTAAGGATTAGAGTTTATTGTTTATTGTTATATTTTTGGGTTTAGGTTAAGGGTTAAAATTATTATTTTTATAAATAGTATTTAGGGTTTTAGGATTTATCATTTTGGATTTGATGTTTATTGTTTAGGGTTTGCAGTTCTATTTATGTGTTAAGGTTTAAGGTAATTATTATTTTTCTAAATAGGGATTATGGTTTTGGGATTTGGGATTTGAGGTTTAGGATTTAGGATTTATGGTAATATTTGTAGGGTAAGGTTTGGGTTTAAAATTATTTTTTTTAATAGGGTTTTGGGTTTTAGGGTATAGGGTTTTGGATTTAGGGCTTAATGTTTAATGTAATACTTAGGGTTTCGCTAAAATTGTAAAACAAATTTGAGATGGGAATGGAATCATGAAGCATTACTGGGTGAGAAGCAATTATGGTTCCTTCTCCTTTAGTATGCAATTCCATTCTATTCCCACTTTTCACGCAACAAAACATAAAATTGGAAGGTATTAATTCTTATTCCATTTCATTCCAGTCAACCAAACATTGGGTAATGTTATATTACCTTTACATAATCTGTTATTGTAGAGTAAACATCTCAATACGATGATCACGAGTTTGAATTTGCTTATGGTGGACTTAAAATTTGAATACTTTCGACATGGATAAAGGAATGGAATCGGAATAGGAATGGAAATGGCTATGGAATTGAAATTTTTTTTTGGTTTGACCGCTGCTATCAAAGAAATAATCAATATCACAGTATTTTGTTTAGGATTGGAATGGAATGGAAAAGAATATATATTACGTTAACACTGCTATATTCAATAAAATTTAAATAATATCATTTAATTATTATTTTTTCATTAGACACAATACATTATTTAATGCACTATTTTTCAAAATAATTATTACTTAAAAATAAAATATATTATTAAAATTATTGTTTTCATAAATATGGTTTAGGGTTTTCTGGTTTTGAATTTTAGATTTATTGATTTGGGATTTAGAATTTGAGGTTTAGGGTTATATTTGTGGGTTTTGGTTTATGGTGAAAATTATAATTTTCTAAATTGGATTTAGGGTTTAGGTTAGGGAATTTAGGTTTAGCATTTATTGTTTATTGTTATATTTTTGGGTTTAAGTTAAGGGTTAAAATTATTGTTTTTCTAAATTGGGTTTAAGGTTTTTGGATTTGTGATTTAGGATTATATGTTTATTGTTTAGGGTTTGGGGTTTTATTTATGTGTTAAGGTTTAAGGTTATAATTATTATTTTTCTAAATAGGGTTTACGGTTTTGGGATTTGGGATTTGAGATGTAGATATATGATTTATGGTAGTATTTGTGGGTTAAGGTTTAATTCAAGTAATTCAAACATTTATTCAAAAACTAAAGTTTAACACATACCAAATGTCGCTACATAAAGTAACAAAATAAGATAACTCTAACAAGAAAAACAATATGTAAGTCTAAGAAGATGGAGAAATTGATGGATTTTTTGAGATACATGTTATATTTTGACTAAGTTTGGGTAAAAATCTCATCATCACCTCATGACATTGAGCGAGTATCTCCTGCTGTTAAGTAAAAATATCAATATGATGAACCTATTTTAAATTTGCTGACCGTGGACTTAAATTTGAACACTTTCCACATGAACAATGAAATCGATTAGCAATGGGAATGTAATGGTAACAATTTTGTTTGGTTTGACCATTGGAATCAAAGAAGGAATCAATATTATATTGTTTGGTTTACAATTAAAATTGAATGGAAAAACCTTTGTATGACCTTAATACCCCCATATTAGGTAAAATTTAAATAATATAATTTTATCATATGTTTTTGCCTTACAAAATACATTATTTAAATAAATATATTTCTAAATAATTAGTACTTAAAAATAAAATATATTCTAAAATTTTTATTTAGTAAATAGGGTTTAGGGTTTTGAGGTTTGGGATTTGGGATTTGGAATTAGAAGTTTAGGTTTATATTTGTGCATTAAGGTTTATGGTTGATATTACTATTTTTCTAAATAGGGTTTAATATTTAGGGTTTGAGGATTTTGGATTTTGGGATTATATGTTAGGATTTAGGGTTTTGGTTATATTTAGGTTGGAGTAAAATTGGAAAAACAATTTGAGATTGGAATGGAATTATGATTTCTTAAAGGGGGAGGAGGAATTATGATTCCTTCTATTTGAGGAATCAATTCAATTCCATTCCCATTTTTAAGCCTAACCAAACATAATATTGGATAAAATCAATTCAGATTTTATTCCCTTCCATTCAACCAATCATTGGGTAATGTAATATTACCTTTACATATAGAAAAATATACTCCACATTCTATATAAAAATATATACCAACTAATCCAAAACATGTCCCAATATACCGTCAACCAAGAAATTCTAGCAGTTATTCAAGAAGTTCAGGTTTAACATATACCAAATGTCTCAATATAACTAAAAAAATAATATAACTCCAATAAGAAAAAAATGCAAGTCTAAGAATATGGAGAAATTGATGGATGTTGTGAAGTTGTTGCTACTTGTGATATTGTACTAAAGAATTATGATGCTATATTTTGACTAAGTTTGGGTAAGTATTTCATCATCACCTCATGTCATTAAGTAATCATCTCCTTTTATTGAGTAAATATCTCAATATGATGAACCTAAATTTAAATTTATTGGTCATGGACATATAACTTGAACTCTTTCGACATGGACAACAAAATGGAATGGAAACAATTTAGTTTGGTTTGACTATTGGAATCGAAAAAGAAATAAGTCTTATAGTACTTGGTTTAAATTTGAAATTGAATGGAAACACTATATATGAACTTAATACCCCTATATTAAGTAAAATTTAAAAAATATCATTTAATTACTGTTTTTTAGCCATACAAAATGCATTATTTAAATCATTTTATTTTTAAATAATTATTATTTAAAAATAAAATATGTTATTAAAATTATTATTTTCCTAAATAAGGTTTATGGTTTTGAGGATTGGGATTTAGGATTTAGGGATTTATGGTTAAGGGTTTTTGGATTTTGAATTTAGGGTTTAGGGTTATATTTGTTAGTTAAGGTTTAGGGTTAAAATTGTTATTTTTCTAAATAAGGTTAACGACTTGGAGATTTGGGGTTTAATGTGTAAGGTTATATTTGTGGGTTAAGGTTTAGGACTAATATTATTATTTTTCTAATTAGGGCTTAGTTTTTAGGATTTGGGATTTGGTATTTAGGGATTAGAGGTTAGGATTTATGAATTAGGTTATATTTGGGATTGAGGTAAAATTCGAAAAACAATTTGAGATTGGAATGAAATCAGGATTTCTTAAAGGGGGAGAAGGAATTATGATTCCTTCTATTTCAGGAATTGATTCTATTCCATTCCCATTTTTCACACTAACCAAACATAAAATTGGAAGGAATCAATTCAAATTTTATTCCATTCCATTCAACCAAATATGGGGAAATGTAAAATCACCTTTACGTATACAAAAATATACTCCACATTCTCTATCAAAATATATACCACCTAATCGATAACATGTCTTAATATACCGTCATTCAACCAATTCAAGCATTTATTAAAGACCTTTAAGTTAAACACATACAAAAATGTCACTACATAATCTTACAAAATAATATAACTCCAATAAGGAAAATTTCAACTCAAAGAAGATGGAGAAATTGATGCATTTTGTCAGGTTGGTGCTACTTGTGATATTGTACTAAAGAATTATGATGCTATATTTTAACTAATGTTTTGTAAAATCCACATCATCACCTCATGTCATTCAGCAATCATCTCCTGTTATTGAGTACCTCAATACTATGATCGTAAGTTTAAATTTTTTGATCGTGGACTTAAAATTTGAACTCTTTTGATATGGACAACAAAATGGAATGACAATTGGAATGGAATGGAAACAATTTTGTTTGGTTTGACCATTGGAATCAAAAAATAAATAAATGTTATATTTAGGGTTGGGGTAAAATTGGAAAAACAATTGAGATTGGAACCGAATCATGATTCCATCAGAGGGAGAAGGAATTATGATCCTTTACCTTTTTAGAATCGATTCCATTCTATTCCCATTTTTTTGCCTAACCAAACATAAAAATGGAAGGTATCAATTCTAATTCTATTCCATTCCAGTCAACCAAACATGGGGTATTGTATGATTACATATACATATACAAAAATATACTCCACATTCTACCTAATCCAAAACATGTCAAAATATACCGTCAACCAAAAACTTCTAGCATTTATTCAAGAACTTCAAGTTTAACATATACCAAATGTCTCTATATAAACTAACAAAATCATATAACTCTAATAAGAAAAAAAATCCAAGTCTAAGAAGATGGAGAAATTGATGAATGATGTGTGGTAGGTGCTACTTGTGATATTGTACTAAAGAATTATGATGATATATTTTGACTAACTTTGTGTAAGAATCCCATCATCACCTCGTGTTATTGTTCCCTCATCTTATGTTTTTGAGTAAACATCTCAATACGATGATTCCAAGTTTAAATTTTCTGGCCGTGGACTTAAAAATTTGAACACTTTGGACATGGACAACTTAATGGAATTAGAATAGGAATAGGAATAGGAATGTGAATGGAATGGAAACAATTTTGTTTCGTTTGGCCACTAGAATCAAAGAATAAATCAGTATTACAATGTTTTCTTTACAATTGAAATTTAATGGAAAGAATCGTATATTACCTTAATACTCCTATATTCAGTAAAATTTAAATAATATCATTTAATTATTATACTTTCATAATAAAAAATACATTATTTAAATCATTATTTTTCAAAATAATTATAAGGATTTTGGGATTTTGGATTTGCGGTGTAGGGTTTAGTGCTAAAATTATTAATTTTCTAAATAGGGTTTAGGGCTTTGGGATATCGGATTTGGGGTTAAGTGTTTTTGGTTTTGCATTTATGTTTATATTAGTAGGTTCTGGTTAAGGGTTAAAATTATTATTTTTCTAAATAAGGTTTAGGGATTTTGGATTTTAGATTTTGGGGTTTAGGGTTTAGGTTTTGGGATTAGGGTTATAATTATTATTTTTCTTAATTAGGTTTAGGGTTTTAGGATTCAGGGTTATATTTGTGGGTTAAGTTTTAGGGTTAAAATAATTATTTTTCTAAATAGAGCTTGTGGTCTTGGGATTTGGATTTATGGTTTATGGTTTAGCATTTAGGGTTATATTTGGAGGGTTAAGGTTTAGGGTTATTGTTACTATTTTTCTAAAGATGGTTTAGTGTTAAGGGTTTCGGGATTTGGGATTTGGGATTTAGGGTTTAGGGTTATATTTGGAGCTGGGGTAAAATTGGAAAAAAATTGAGATTGGAACAGAATCATGAATTCTTATAAAGGGAAAGGAATTATGATTCCTTCTCTTTTAGGAATTGATTCCATTCCACTCCTATTTTTCAGCCTAACCAAAGATAAAATTGGAAGGAATCAATTCTAATTCTATTCTAATCCAGTCAACCAAACATGAGGTAATATAATATTACCTTTACATATACAAAAATATGCTCCATATTCTCAATAAAAATATATAACACCTAATCCAAAACATGTTCCAATATATCGTCAACCAAGAAATTCTAGCATTTATTCCAAAACTTCAAGTTTAACATATACCAAGAGTCTCTGAATAAACTACAAAAATAATATAACTCCAATAAGAAAAGAAATCCAAGTCTAAGTAGGTGGAGAAAGGGATGAAGGATGTGTGGTAGGTGCTACTTGTGACATTGTACTAGAGAATTATGATATTATATTTTGATTAAGTTTTTGTAAGAATATTATCATGACCTCATGTTGTTGATCCCTCATCTTTTGTTTTTGAGTCAACATCTCAATACGATGATTTTGAGTTGAAATTTTATGACCGTTGACTTAAAAATTTGAACACTTTGTACATGCACAACAAAATATAATCAGAATGGGAATGGGAATGGAATGGAAACAATATTTTTTTGGTTTAACCAATAGAATCAAAGAAGGAATCAATATTACAATGTTTGGTTACAATTGGAATAGAATGGAAAGCACTGTATATAACTTAGTAGTACTATATTCAGTAAAATTTAAATAATATCATTTAATTATTATATTTTCGTAGGAAAAAATACATTATTAAATCATTATATTTCAGAATAATTTTTAGGATTTTGGGATTTGAATTAGTATTCAAGGTTATATTTTTGGGTTACGGTTTAGTGCTAAAATTATTTTTTTCTAAATAGGGTTTACGGTTTTATGATAACAGATTTAGGGTTTAGGGTTTTGGGTTTGGCGCTTAAGGTTAAACTTTTTGCTTCTAAATATGGTTTATGGTTTAAGGATTTGAGATTTGAGATTTAAGATTTAGGATTTAGGGTTATATGTGTTGCTTAAAGTTTAGGGTTAAAATTATTATTTTTCAAAATAGTGTTTAGGGTTTTGGTATATGGGATTTGGGCTTTAAAGAATTTGGATTTTTGTTTTTCATGTATAGGGTTTAGGTTTTGGGTTTACGGTTATAATTATTATTTTCCTAAATAAGGTTTAGGGTTTTGGGATTTCGGTTTTGGAATGTAAGGATTAAGGTTCAAGGTTATATTTATGGGTTAAGTTTTACGGTTAAAATTATTATTTTTGTACATAGGGTTTATGGTTTTGGGATTTGGATTTGGGCCTTAGTATTAAGGTTTTATTTGGGAGTTAAGGTTTAGGGTTAAAATTATTAGTTTGCTAAGTAGGGTTTAGTGTTTAGGATTTAGGGATTTGGGATTTATGGCTTTGAGTTATATTTATGGTTGGAGTAAAATTGGAACAAATAATTTGAAATTAGAATGGAATTAGGAATTCTAATTCCTTATCTTTTAGGAATTGATTCCATTCCATTTCTATTTTTGTGCCTAACCAAATATTAAATGGGAACGAATCAATTCTAATTATATTCCCTTACAATCAACCAAACATGAGGTAATGTAATATTACCTTTACATATACAAAAATATACTCAACATTTTCTATAAAACTATATCACCTAATCTAAAACATGTCCCAGTATACCATCGACCAAGAAATTCTATCATTTATTCAATAACTTCAAGTTTAACATATATCAAATGTCTCTACATAAACTAACAAAATAATATAAATCCCATTAGAAAAAAATCAAAGTGTAAGAAGATGGAGAAATTGATGGATGTTGTGAGGTAGGTGCTACTTGTGATATTGTACTAAAGAATTACAATGCTATATTTTGACAAAGATTGTGTAAAAATCTCATCATCACCTTATGTTAGTGATCCTTCATCTTGTGTTTTTGAGTAAACAACTGAATACGATGATTCCGAGTTGAAATTTGTTGACCATGGACTTAAAAATTTGAACACCTTGAAAAAGGAAAAGGTTTTTTTGTTTGACCACTAGAATTATAGAAGAAATCAGTATTTCAATGTTTAGTTTACAATTGGAATGGAATGGAAAACACCGTATATTAATTTAATACTCCTATATTCAGTAAAATTTCAATAATATATTTTAATCATTATAGTTTTGTCATAAAAAGTATATTATTTAAATCATTATTTTTCTAAATAATTATTAGTATTTTGGGATTTCGAATTTGAGGTTTACGTTTTAGAGTTCAGGGTTATATTTTTGAGTTAAGGCTTAGTGCAAAAATTATTATTCTTCTAAATAGGGTTTAGGATTTTGGGATATGGGATATGTAGTTTAGGGTTTTGTGTTTCAGTTTAGGTTTATATTAGTTGGTTAAGGTTTATGGTTAAAATATTTATTTTTCTAAATATGGTTTAGGGTTTAAGGATTTGGGATTTAGGATTTAGGGTTTAGGATTATATTTGTGGGTTAAGGTTTAGGGTTAAAATTATTATTTTTAAAAATAGTGTTTAGGTTTGGGGATATAGGATTTGGGGTTTAAGGATTTTGGATTTTGGATTTTGTGGTTTATGATTTAGGTTTTGGGTTTAGGGTTATAATTATTATTTTTCTAAATAAGGCTTAGGGTTTATTGATTTGAATTTTGGGATGTGGAGATTAAGGTTCAGGGTTATATTTATGGGTTAAGTTTCAGGGTTAATATTATTATTTTTCTAAATATAGATTATGGTTTTGGGATTTGGATTTGAGCTTTAGGGTTATGTTAGGGGGTTAAGGTTTAGGGTAAAAGTTATTAGTTTTCTAAATAGGGTTTTGTGTTTAGGGATTTGGGATTTAGGGTTTTTGGTAAAATTGGAAAAAACAATGAAATTGGAACGGAATGAGAAATTCTTAAAGTGTTAAAGCAATTATGATTCCTTCTCTTTTTGGAATTGATTCCATGCCATTCCTATTTTTCTGCCTAAGCAGACATACAATTGGAAGGAATCAATTTTGATTCTATTCAATTCAAGTCAACCAAACATGAGGTAATATAATATTAGCTTTACATATACAAAAATATACTCCACATTCTCTATAAAAATATATACCACCTAATCCAAAACTTATCCTAATATACCTTCAACTAAGAAATTCTAGCATTTATTCGATAACTTCAAGTTTAACATATACCAAATGTCTTTACATAAACTAACAAAATAATATAACTCCAATAAGAAAAAACATCAAAGTCTAAGAAGATGGAGAAATTGATGGAGGATGTGTGGTTGGTGGTACTTGTGATATTGTAGTATATAATTATGATGATATATTTTGCCTAAGTTTGTGTAAGAATCTCATCGTCACCTAATGTTGTTGATCCCTTATCTCATGATTATGAGTAAACAGCTTAATACGATGATCCTGAGTTGAAATTTGCACCCATACAATTAGGGTATATTTCTATCCTTCATCATACATGTCATTCTATCTATGGGCAATATACACAAAAATGCCTCTTCCAAGTTTATTTAAGTGCCATAGATCATTTGATAAAATTCGTAAATAATCAAAAGCATTAAGCACAAAATAGAATAAACAAATCAAACGTCTTATAAATTTATCAAAAATAATTAAAATCAAAGCTTCATAAATTTAGATAAAATGCAACCCTCGAAAAATTAAATTACTTCATAAATTAAAGATTAAAATTACAGTAGTTAAGGAATTTCGCACAAGAATAGAAAGAAAATTAAAAAATTTCTGATTCTAAATTTTCTCGCACACGTAGAACACAACAGAAGCCAAAAATGGCTTCTACGTGTTCCACAGTCCAAGTCTATCAAAAACGAACCCCTAAAAACGAACCTTCAAAAACTAAAAACTTTCAGCCATAAAACCCCTATTTATAGCTAAGAAAATTACAACGAAAATAAAACCCCCACATTTTCCTTAAATTCTGCATCCACGTGTATGAAAGAGAATATTAAATTTGTTATGCGTGGACGACATCAAAACAGAGGGAGCCGTTTCTGATCTTTTTTAATTCAAACTGCATGCCACGTGTCAGAGTTTGATTCACTGCAAGGATTAATACGGACACGTGGCAGCATTTCATTAGGTGAGGACCCGGTTGCACGCAGAGATCAACGCAGGGGAGTAGAAGCGCGCGAACGTGGGGGACAATGGCGGAAATGCGTGCATGATTCTGCGCTTTCGTGCTCACCAAAACCTTGCCACGTGTCAGATTATGATTTAGGAAATATAAAGTGGGACACATGGTCATTTTTGATTCGCTATATAACCAGGCGCATGTGAATCGGCCGCACGGAATCATGCCTTGGCAGCCGCATCAGACACGTGGGTTCAACTCGGCGCACCGATCCACGTGATCTAGGAATAACGGGTCCACTCACTTTTGTTGGGTTTAAAACACACGTGCTCATCCTAACCGTTTCTTGTGTGATCTGACGGTTCACGTTGCGCACATGGATTGTTGCGCGTGGATTTCTTCTCTCCTGCGTAGAAAAATAATTTTTCTTAATTGCATTTTAATCCACAAAATTATTTCAAATTACATTTTAAACTTTCTTTAATTACAATAAAGCCATTTTCTAATTTAAGTTAAATTTTAAGCTTTTAATAATTAATATTAAGCCCGATTTTAATTTAAATTATATTTTAGACTTTTATAAATTGTAATTAAGCACTCTTTTATTTGAAATTATAGTTTTGGATATAAATTTTCAATTAAATATGTTTTTGATTCAATTTATTTAATTTTCTTAAAAATATACTCCTTAACAAATAAATAGTAAATATTAATTTTTTTAACTAAAATTAACTAAAAATGTTAAGAATATAGCAATTATAATTAATAAAATAGATAAAAATAACTATATAAAATATAGTTAAGAAAAGAGTTTAATAACAAAATAAAAGAAATCTAGGATTGCAGTTTTTTCACCAAATTAATCCACTCGAGTCATATTACTTTCCCTTGATTTATAATTTTATAGTAAATTTAATTTGTCAACCGAAAACTTCTAATTTTATCCATACATCTCTTCCGAGCTCCTATGAGAATTAAATTCAACAATATTCATTACGTTCTAAGTTCTCAAATGGCCAGACACACAATTAGGGTATATTCCTATCCTTCATATATACATGTTATTCTATCCATGAGCAATATACACAAAAATGCCTCTTCCAAGTTTATTTAAGTGCCACAGATCATTTGATAAATTTATGAATAATCAAAAGCATTAAGCACAAATAGAATAAACAAATCAAACATCTTATAAAACATTCAAAAATAATTAAACTCAAGCTTCATAAATTTAGATAAAATGCAACCCTAGAAAAATTAAATTACTTCATAAATAATAATTAAAATTGTAGCAGTTAAGAAATATCAGTCACAGAACACAAAAGAAAATTAAAACATTTCTAATTCTAAATTTTTTTGCACACGTAGAATACAACAGAAGCCAAAAATGGCTTCTGCATGTTCCACAGTCCAAATTTGTCAAAAATGAACCCCTAAACCCCTCTAAATTTTAGCAATAGATGCCCTATTTATAGCTCCAAAAATACATCTAAAAAAATACATTTTTTAGACATGCAGGAGACATTTTACATCGAAAATAAAAATAAAACGCGTGGGGGGACAAATGGTTACAATAAAAACAATATTTTAAATTGGGTGGGAAACAACTGTGCGTTTCTGATTTTGTTTTTCAGTGCACTATGCCATGTGTCGTGATTTGATTCGCTGCAAGTTATAGTGGGACACGTGGCATCATTTCGTTCGGGAAGGGAAACAGTTGCATGAGATTTTTCCGCACCAAATCATGGCGCGCGAGACATGTGGTAGGAAACGTGCACCATTTCCTTGCTTTTGGTTTACCCAATAGACGACATGTGTTATCTTCTCGTTCGCTGCAAGAATATTGGAGACACGTGGCATTGTATCATCTGTTGGATAGATAGGCGCACGAAGAATATGTAGACTATGTCGCACGGTATCACACCCTATTGGCAGATGCGTAACAGACACGTGGGTCCCACCCTGCACGCCGGCCTGGGCAGTAGATGGGTCGCACGTGGCATGCTGAGCCATGCATCTAAAATCCCGCATCCAATCTCTTTTGTTGCGTCTAGCCTTACGCGCCTCATCGTAACCATTCGTTTCCTGATCGCACAGTTGGTGTGGTGCGATTGTGTTTGTGCGCGTGGTCCCTTTTTCCTGCATAGAAAATAAATTCCCTTAATTGCATTTTAGCCCTCCAATTTAATTCAAATTAAATTTTAAACTTTTTTTAATTACAATTACGCCCGAATTTAATTCAAATTATATTTTAGACTTTTATTAATTGCAATTAAGCACTCTTTTTTTCAAATTATATTTTCAGACATAGATTCACAATTAAGTACGTTTATGATTCAAATTATTTAATTTTCTTGAAAATATATTCCTTAACAAATAAATAGCAAATATATATTTATTCTACTAAAATTAACTAAAAATGTTAAGAACATAGCAATTATAATTAATAAAATAAATGAAAATAACTATATAAAATACAGTTATCAAGGTTCAAGGATTAGGAATTAGGATTTTGGGTTTAGTGTTTAGGTTTATATTTATGGGTTAAAGGTTTAGGGTTAAAATTATTATGTTTCAAAATAGGGTTTAGGGTTTTGGGATATGGGATTTGGGTTTTAGGATTTAGGGTTTGGGGTTTAGGTTTATGTTAATGGATTAACATTTAGGGCTAAAATTATTATTTTTATAAATAGGGTTTAGAGTTTAAGGATTAGGGATTTAGGGTTTAGGGATATATTTAGGGTTAAGGTTTAGGGTTAAAATTATTATTTTCTAAATAGGGTTTAGGGTTTAAGGATTTGGGATTTAAGGTTTAGGGTGATATTTGGGGTTAAGGTTTAGGGTTAAAAATAATATTTTAAATAGGGTTTAAGGATTTGGGATTTTGAGTTTGGGTTTAGGGTTATATTTGGGGGGTTGAGGTTTAGGGTTAAAATTATTATTTTTCTAGATAAGGTTGAGTGTTTAGAGCTTTGAGATTTATGATTTGGTATTTAGGTTTTTGGGTTATAATTGGGGTTGGGATGAAATTGAAAAAAAAATGTACTCCACTTTTGACTAAGTTTGTGTAATAATCTCATCATCATTTCATGCCATTGAGCCATCATCTCCTGTTTTTGAGTAAATGTCTCAATATGATGATCCTCGGTTTAAATTTGGTGACCGTGGACTTAAAAAATGAACACTTTTGACAAGGACAACCGAATGGAAGGGCAATGGGAAAGGAATGAAAACATTTTTTTTTGGCCATTGGAATTAAAGAAAGAATAATTATTCTAGTGTTTTGTTTACAATTTTAAGGAAATAGAAAACACGTTATATTACCTTAATACCTCTATATTTAGAAAATTTTAAATAATATCATTTAGTTATCATTTTTTCCTCACACAAAATACATTATTTAAATAATTATTACATAAAAATAAAATATATTATTAATGGAATCATGATTTCTTAAAGGGGGAAGAAGGAATTATGATTCCTTGTCTTTTTGGAATCAATTTCATTTCATTTTCATTTTTCAACCTAACCGAACATAAAATTGGAAGGATCAATTTTGATTCTATTCCATTATAGTTAAACAAACATGGGTATTGTAATTACCTTTACATATACAAAAATATACTACACATTCTCTATCAAAATATATATCAACTAATCCAAAACATGTCCAAATATACCATTAACCAAGCAATTTTAGCATTTTTTTGAGAACTTCAAGTTTAACATATACCAAATGTCTCTACATAAAACAACAAAATAATATAACTCTAATAGGGAAATAATTGAAGTGTAAGAAGATGGAGAAATTGTTGGATGTTATGAGATAGGTGCTACTTGTGATGTTATACTAAGGAATTATGATGCTATATTTTGATTAAGTTTGTGTAAGAATCTCATCATCACCTCATTTCATTGAGCCATCATCTCCTATTGTTAAGTAAATATCTCCGTACCATGATCCTAAGTTTAAATTTTTTGACCATGGACTTAAAATATGAACACTTTTGACATGGACAATGGAATGGAATGGCAATGCGAATGGAAAGGAAACAGTTTTGTTTGGCTTGACCTTGGTAATCAAAGAAGGAAGCAATATTATAGTGTTTTGTTTTCAATTGAAATCGAATGAAAAAAAATATATGTGATCTTAATACCTCAATATTTTTTAAAATTTAAATAATATCATTTAATTATTATTTGTTCGCCATACAAAATACATTATTTAAATCATTATCTTTCTATTTAATCTTACTTAAAAATAAAATATATTATTAAAATTATTATTTTTCTTAATATGGTTTAGGGTTTTGTGATTTGTGATTTAGGATTTAGGGATTTTGGATTTAGGGTTTATGGTTAAAATTATTATTTTTCTAAATAAATTTTAGGGATTTTGGGTTTGGAATTTAGGGTTTAGGGTTATATTTATGGGATATATATGGTTTAGGGTAAATATTATTATTTTTCCAAATATGGTTTATGGATTTGGGATTAGGGTTTAGGATTTTGGATTAGATTTTAAGATTTAGAGTTATATTTGTGATTGGGGTAAAATTGGAAAAAATTGACATTGGAACGGAATCATGATTTCTTCAAGGGGGAGATGGAATTATGATTCCTTCTCTTTTAGGAATCGATTTCATTCTATTCCCTATTTTCAGCCTAACCAAACATAAAATTGGAATGAGTCAATTCTAATTCTATTCCATTCTAGTAACCAAACACAGGGAAATGTAATATTACCTTTATTTTATTATGTATTTTTCTCTCTTTTTAGCACCAAAAATTGACCAAAATTATGCTAATGGAGGCCAATTAGGGTTTATGGAGTGATTAGGCCCTTAAACAAAGCTCATGTGTGATCTAGACCGTTAGATCAGCTTCAGATAAAGGGCTATGATCATAACAAGAGAAACTAACAATTCCAGTCAATCACATCCTCACATATGGCACGGGAAATTCACTGGGCGAATTAGGGATCGATGCATGGAAAAGGAGATTGGTCAAAGTCGATGCTTGTGGAGTCTATGAGACATAGTGTGACATGATTAACAGAAATAGATGGCGTGGGGCATAGAGCAATGGCAAACCGACACATGCCATGGCACGTTGAACAATTTTCAAACTCGGATTGAATATTGTATTGACACATGGCATGTGTTTCATGCCGTCACATGCGTTGTAAAGTGATTCGCCATGCTTGCAAGGCATCTGCATGGCTTGCTCACTCATCTCTTCTAAATACGTGGCAACTTTTGATTGGTCCTGCCATAAAAATCCCAAAAAAATCTCAAAAAATTCTAAAAATTATATTTTCACCCATTTTTTTAAAAGTATATATTTTAATATTTTTTAACCAAAAAATACTATTTATTGAATAAAACCAATAAATATGAAGTAAAAAAGTGTGCTAAGAACTCTATTTTCATAGAGTCATCATACTCCAATAAAAAAATTAAAGTCTAAGAAGATGGAGAAATTGATGGACGTTGTGAAGTAGGTTCTTCTTGTGATATTGTACTGAAGAATTATGAAGCTATATTTTGACTATATTTGTGTAAGAATATAATCATCACCTCATATCATTGAGCTATTGTCTCCTGTTGTTGAGTAAATGTCTTAATACGATGATCTTGAGTTTAAATTTGTTGACCGTCGACTAAAAGTTTGAAGGTGAATGGGAATGAAATAGAAAGAGTTTTATTTGGTTTGACCATTAGAATAAAATAAGGCTTCAGTATTATAGTGTTTGGTTTACAATTGAAATAGTATAGAAAACGCTATATATGACCTTAGTACTCCTATATTTAGTAAAATTTAAATAATATCCTTCAATTTTTATTTTTTCATCACAATAAATACATTATTTAAATAATTATTACTTAAAAATAAATTATTATTAAAATTATTATTATTCTAAATAGGGTTTTGGGTTTTGGAGTTTTGGGTTATATTGTGGATTAAGTTTTAGGGTATATATTATTATTTTTCTAAATAGGGCTTATTATTTTGGAATTTGTGATTTGGGTTTAGGGTTTAGTGTTTAGAATTATATTTATGGGTTAAGGTTTAGGGTTAAAAGTAATATTTTTCTAAAGAGTTTTTAGGGTTTTAGGATTTGGGATTTGAGATTTAGGGTTTAGGGTTTTAGGATTTAAGGATTAGGGTTTAGGGATAAAATTGGAAAAAAGTTAGATTGGAATGGAATCATGATTCGCTAAAGGGGTGGAAGGAATCAATTCTGATTCTATTCCATTATAGTCCACCAAACATAGGGTAATGTAATATTAACATTACATATACAAACATATACTCCACATCCTCTCTAAAAGTATATCCTATATAATCCAAATCATGTCCCAATATATCGTCAACCAAGCAATTCCACCATTTATTTGAGAACTTTAAGTTTAACATCTACAAAACGTCTCTATATAAACTAACAAAATTATATACCTCCTACAAGAAAAAAATCCCAGTATAAAAGATTGAGAAATTGATGGATGTTATGAGGTAGGTGCTACATGTGATATTGTACTAAAGAATTATGATGTTATATTTTTACTAAGTGTGTGTAAGAGTCTCAACTTCACCTCATTTTATTGGTGACATTGGACTTTAATTTGAATACTTTCAATGTGGGTAACAGAATGGAATGTGAAGGGGAATGGAATGGAAACAATTTTGTTTGGTTTGACCATTAGAATAAATCCATACTATAGTATTTGGTTTACAATTGGAATGAAATGAAAAAAAAACAACATATTACCTTAATACTCGTATTTTCAGTAAAATTTAAATAATATCATTTAATTAATATTTTTTCGTCGAACAAAATACATTATTTAAATCTTTATTTTTCTAAATAATTATTACTTAAAAATAAAATATATTATTAAAATTATTATTTTTCTAAATAGGTTTTATGGTTTTAAGGTTGGGGATTTAGGATTTAGGGATAGAGTGTTTAGGATTTTGGGATTTAGGATACGAGGTTTACAGTTTGGGGTTATATTTGTGGGTTATGGTTTAGGGTTAAATTTATTATTTTTCTAAATAGGGTTTATAGTTTTGGGATTTGGGGTCTAAAGTTTAGGGTTATATTTTTTATTTATGGATTAGGGTTAAACTTATTATTTTTCTAAATACTGTTTCGGTTTTACCATTTTATGATTTAAGATTTTAAGTTTAGGATTTAGGGACTAGTATTTAGGGTTTGGCTAAAATTGGAAAAATAAATTGAGATTGGAATTGAATCATGATTCCTTAAGAGGGGAGAAGGAATTATGATTCATGGAATTATGATTCATTCTCTTTAAGGAATCAATTATATTATATTCCCACTTTTCAGCACAAGAAAACATATAATTGGAAAGAATCAATTCTAATTCTATTCCATTCTAAACAACCAAACATGAGGTAATGTAATATTACCTTTAGATGGGGAAATTGATGGATTTTGTGAGGTAAGTGCTACTTGTACTAAAGAATAATGATGTTATATTTCGACATGGACAACGGAATGGAATGGAATGAGAACAGTGTTGTTTGGTTTGACCATTGAAATCAAAGAAGGAATTAGTATTATAGTGTTTAGTTTAAAATTGGAATTGAACAAAAAATACTCTATTTTACCTTAATACCCATATATTAAGAAAAATTTAACTTATATCATTTAATTAGTATTTTATCGTCAGACAAAATACATTATTTAAATTATTATTTTTCTAAATAATTATTACTTAAGAGAAAAATATATAGGGTTTATGGTTTAGGATTTATGATTTAGGGTTATATTTGTGGGATATGAATTAGGGTTAAAATTATTATTTTTAAATAGTGTTAAGGGTTTTGGGATTTAGAGTTTAGGATTTATGGGATATGAATTAGGGTTAAAATTATTATTTTTAAATATTGTTAATAGTTTTGGGATTTAGAGTTTAGGATTATATTTATGGGTTAAGTTTTATGTTTAATAATACTATTTTCAAAATATTGTTTAGGATTGTGGGATTTGGGGTGTAGAGTTTAGGGTTATATTTATGGGTTAAGGTTTAGGGTAAAAGTTTTTATTTTTTAAATATGGCTTAAGGTTTAGGGTTATATTTGGGGTGGTGTAAAATTAAAAAATAAAATTAGATTAGAATGGAATCATGATTCCTTAAGGGGGATAATGAATTTTGATTTCAGCTCTTTTAAACCCTAAACCATAAACTCCAAATCTCATATCACAAATCCCAAACCCTTACACCTTAACTCTCAAATATTATATATACTAAACAATATACCCGAAATGCTAAACCCAAAATCCAAATTATCAAAACCCTAAACCATATTTAGAAAAATCATATTTTTGACCCTAAACCCTAAACCCTATATCCAAAATTGCAAAGCGCAAAGCCCCAAATCTCAAAATCCTAAATCCTAAACCTCAAAACCCTAAACCTTATTTATAAAAGTAATAAATCTATTAATATATTTTATTTTTAAGTAATAATTATTTAGATAAAAAAATAATTTAATCCTAAACCATAACACACATATATAACGCATAACCCTAAACCTAAATCCTAAATTCCAAATCCAAATCGCAAAACGCATTACCATATTTTGAAAAATAATAATTTATCCTCAAAACCTAAACCTCAAATCCCTTATACCAAAACCCTAAACCTCAAAATCCTAAATCCTATTTATAAAAATAATATTTTTCATAATATATTTTATTTAGAAAAATAATAATTTAAAGCTTAAAACAAAACACAAAAATATATCACTAAATTCTAAACCACAAACCCAAAACCCAAAACCTCAAATCTCATATCCAAAACCCTAAATTTTATTTACAATAATAAATATTCTAACCCTAAACCTTACCAAAAAAATATGACCCTAAACCATAAACCTCAAATCCAAAATCCTAAAACTATTTACCCTATTTTGAAAAATAATACTTTTAACCCTAAACCTTAACCCATAAATATAACCTTAAACCCAAAACGCTAAACATCAATTCTCATATCCCCAATCCCAAACCCAACACCATATTTAGAAAAATAATAATTATAACCCTAAACATTGACCCACTAATATAACCAAAAACCCTAAACTAAAAATAAAAAACTTGAAACCCAAAATCTCAATTTTCAAATCCAAAATCCCAAAACCCTTCAACCTATTTAGAAAAATAATAATTTTAACACAAAACCTTAAACCATAAATTAAACCCCAAACCCCAAACCCAAATATCATATCAAAAATCTCAAAACCCTATACCCTATTTAGAATAATAATAATTTTTACCCTTCACCACAACCCAAAACAAATCATCGCACTATTATTTAGACAAATACCAACTTTAATCACAAACTATAACCCATAAATATAGCCCAACACCCCAAATCGAAAATCCAAATGAAAAAACGATTTACCCATTTTGAAAAATAATAATTTTAACCCTAAACTTTAACCCACAAATTTAACCTCAAAACCTAAACTGTAAACCTCAAATCTCAAATCATAAATCCGAAACCCATGCACCTTATTTAGAAAAATAATAATTTTAACCCTATACCTTAACCCACAAAAATGACACTAAACAATAAACCTAAACCAAAAATCCCAAGACCCAAAACCCTATTTTGAATATAGTAGTATTAAGGTAATATAAAATGTTTTCTCCATTCCATTCCAATTGTAATCCAAATACTATAATACTAATCCCTTCTTTCATTCCGACGGTCAAACCAAATAAAACTATTTCCATACCATTCACATTGCAATTCCAATTCTGAATCCATTCCATTGTCCATGTCGAAAGTGTTCAAACTTTAAGTCCAAGGTCAGCAAATTTAAACTCAGGATCATCGTATTGAGATGTTTACTCAACAATAGGAGATGATGGATCGATGACATGAGGTGATGATGAGATTTTTATAAAATATTAGTCAAAATATAGCATCATAATTCTTTAGTACAATATCACAAGTAGCACCTACCTCACAACATCCATCAATTTCTCCATCTTCTTAGACTTTGATTTTTTTTCTTATATGAGTTATATTATTTTTTTAGTTAATATAGAGACATTTGGTATATGTTAAACTTGAAGTTCTTGAATAAATGCTAGAAAATCTTGGTTGACAATATCATTTGGTAATATTATATTACCCCATGTTTGGGTTTATTGGAATGAAATAAAAATAAAATTCATTCCTTCCAATTTTATGTTTGGTTGGCCTATAAATATGGAATAGAATGGAATCTATAACTAAATGAGAAGGAATCATGATTTCATTCTCACCTCAAATATTTTTTAAAATTTTATCCAAACCATAAATATTACACTAACCATTATGCCATAATCCAAAATCCTAAACCCTAAAACCCAAATCTCCAATCCCAAAACCTTAAATCCTAAATCCTATTTAGAAAAATAATAATTTTTAGCCTAAACCAAAACACATAAATATAACTAAAAACCCTAAACCTCAAATCTCAAATCCCAAAACCCTAAACGATGTTTACAAAAGTAAAGAGTTTAACCGTAAACCTTAACCTAAAAATATAACCCTAAACTTTAAACCCTAAATACAAAATCGCAACACCCTATACACTATTTCAAAAAATAATAATTTTAACCATAAACCATAACCACCAAATATAACCATAAACCATAAACCCTAATCCCTAATTACCAAATCCCAAATCTCCAAACAATAACCCTACACCATATTTAGAAAAATAATAATTTCAACCCTAAACATTAAACCACAAATATAACCCTAAAGACGAAACCCTATATAATAAAATTTAAACCGCAAATCTCAATTCCCAAATCCCAAATCCTAAACCCCTACAACCTATTTAGAAAAATAATAATTTTAATACTAAACATTAACCCATGAATTTAACCATAAATATAAAACAAGAAACCCCAAATCTCATATCAATAATCCCAAACCCCTACACACTATTTACAAAAATTATAATTTTGACCCTAAACCCCAAATCCCAAATCGCAAAACCCTAAACCCAAAATCTCAAAATCCTAAACCTTAAAACCCAAAACCTATTTATAAAAATAATAATTTTATTATTATCTTTTATTTTTATGTAATAGTTATTTAGAAAATTAATAATTTTAATCCTAAACCATAACCCCCAAATATAACCAAAACCCTAAACTTAAACCACAAATCTAAAAACCCAAACCCTAAATCCCAAATCAAAATAACAAAAAGCTTTACCCTATTTTGAAAAATAATAATTTTAACCTTAATCCTTACTCCACTAATTTAACCCTAAATCCTAAACACCAAACCCCAAACCCAAATCTCATATAACAAATCCGTAACCCCTACACTTTATTTAGAAAAATAATAATTTTAACCTTATACCTTAACAAACAAAAATGACACTAAATAATAAAACCAGCCCTAAATCCCAAAACCCTATTTTAGAAAAATTATAATTTTGACGCTAAACCATTACTCTCAAATATAACCCTAAACCCTAAATCTCAAAATCCTAAATCCAAAACCTCAAATCCCAATACCTATTTATAAAAAAATAATTTTAATAATATATTTTAATTTTCAGTAATAATTATATTGGAATATAATGATTCAAATAATGTATTTTGTTTGAGAAAAACAATTAAATAATATTATTTAAAGTTTACTGAATATAGTAGTATAAAGGTAATATAAAGTGTTTTTTTTTCACACCATTCCAATTTTAATCAAAATACTATAATACTGATCCCTTCTTTCATTCCAATGGTCAAACCAAATAAAATAGTTTCCATCCCATTTACATTCCAATTCCAATCCTCAAACCATTCCATTGTTCACGTTGAAAGTATTCAAATTTAAGTCCAAGGTTAGCAAATTTAATCTAAGGATCATCGTATTGAGTGTTTACTCAACAACAAGAGATGATGGATCAATGACATGATGTGATGATGAGATTTTTACACAATCTTAGTCAAAATATAGCATCATAATTCTTTTCTATAATATCAAAAGTAGCACCTACCTCACAACATCCATCAATTTCTCAATATTCTTAGACTTTGATATTTTTTCTTATAGTAGTTACATTGTTTTATTAGTTAATGTATAGACATTTGGTATATGTTAAACCTGAAGTTCTTGAGTAAATGTTAGAAAATCTCGATTGATAGTTTATTGGGACATTTGGTAATATTAATTTACCCCATGTTTGGTTGACTAGATTGAAAATAAATTAGAATTAATTTCTTCCAATTTTATGCTCGGTTGACCTAGAAATTGGGAATAGAAAGGAATCTTTTACTAAATGAGAAAGAATCATAACTCATTCTCCCCAGTAAGTAATCATGAATCTTTTCCCATCTCAAATATTTTAAGCAATTTTACCCGAACAATAAATATTACACTAAACATTAAGCCATAAATTATAATCCCAAAACCCTAAAACCAAAATCTCAAATTCCAAACCCTAAATCCTAAACCAGGTTTAGAAAAATAATAATTTTAAGCTTAAACAAAAACACATAAATATAACCCTAAATTCTAAACCATAAACCCAAAACCCAAAATCTCAAATATCAAATCCCAAAACCCTAAATTTTATTTACAATAATAAAAATTCTAACCCTAAACCTTACCAAAAAAATATGACCTTAAACCTTAAACCCCAAATCCAAAATCCCAAATCAATATTCCATTATCATCTCAAAATTGTTTTCTAATTTTACCCCGACTGCAAATATTACCCTAAAGCCTAAACCGTTAATCCTAAACCCTAAATCCCTAATCCCAATTCCCAAAACCCTAAACCCTATTTTGTAAGATAATAATTTTAAATCCAAATCTTAACCAATAAATATAACCCTAAATCCTAAACCTCAAATTTCAAAAATCCAAAAGTTTAACCCAAAAATATAACCTAAAACAATAAACCCTAAACCATATATCCCAAATCCTAAAAGCCAAAACCCTATTTAGAAAAATTATAATTTTGACCCCAAACCTAAATCCACAAATGTAAACCTAAACCCTAAACCCTAAACAATAAATCCTAAATACAAAACCCCTAAACCTCAAATCCCTAAATCTTAAATCCTAAACCCAATTTAGAAAAATAAATTTTTTAATAATATATTTTATTTTCAAGTAATAATTATTTACAAAAATAATGATCTAAATAATGTATTTTGACTCACTCAAAAAACAAATTAAATTATATTATATAAATTTTACTTAATAAAGGATTATTAAGGTAATATACTTTTTTTACATTACATTCCAATTGTAAACCAAACACTGTAATATAAATTACTTTTTTGATTCTAATGGTGAAAACAACCAAAACTATTTACATTCCATTTCCATTCCCATTTCGATTCCATTTCGTTGTCCATATCGAAAGTGTTTGAATTTTAAGTCCACAATCAGCAAATTTAAACTCTGGATCATCATATTGAGATATTTACTCAACAATAGGAGATGACAAACCAATGGCATGAGGTTATGATGAGATCCTTACAAAAACTTTTTTCAAAATATTGGATCATAATTCTTTAGTAAAATATCATAAGTAGCACATACTTTATAATATCCGTCAATTTCTCCATCTTCTTAGAGTTGTATTTATTTTTTCCTTATTAGAGTTATATTATTTTGTTAGTTTATGTACAAACATTTGGTATATGTTAAAGTTGCAGTTCTTGAATAAATAATTGAAATTATTGGTTGATGGTGTATTGAGACATGCTTTGCATTAGGTATTATATGTTTTGATAAAGAATGTGGAGTTTACTTTTGTATATGTAAAGTTAATATTACATTACCATCTATTTGGTTGACTGAATCATAATTCCTTTTCCCACCATTAAGGAATCTTGATTCCATTCTCATCTCAAATTTTGTGTAATTTTTCCCCAACCCTAAACCCTAAATCCAAAATCCAAAACCCTAAACGATAAATGCTATTTATAAAAAAATAATTTTAACCCTAAACCTTAAGCCTTAAATACAAACCCTAAATCCCAAATCCTAAATCCAAAAACCATAAACAATAAACTCTATTTAGAAAAATAAAAAATTTAACCCTAAACCATATACTGTAAATCCTAAATCCCAAAACCGTAAACCAATCTAGATAAATAATAATTTTTAAACCAAACCTTAATCCATAAATATAACCCTAAACCGTAAACCCAAACTGTAACTCACAAACATAACCTTAAATACAAAAACCCAAATCCAATATCCCTATTCCCAAAACCCTAAATCCAATTTACAAAATTAATAATTTTAACACTAAACATTAACCTTCAAATATATACCTAGACAATAACCCCTAGAACCTAAACCCCAAATCCAAAATCTCAATTCTATTGTACAATATCAAAAGTAGCACGTGCCACATAGTATTCATCAATTTGTCCATCTTCTTAGACTTGTATATTGTTTTTCTTATTGGAGTAATATTATTTTCTTAGTATATGTATAGGCATTTGGTATTTGTTAAAGTTGAAGTTCTTGAATAAATAATTGAAATAATTGGTGGATGGTGTATTGAGACATGTTTTGCATTAGGTATTATATATTTTGATAAAGAATGTGGAGTTTATTTTTGTATATTTAAAGGTAATATTATATTACACCATGTTTGGTTGACTGAAATTAAATGAAATTAGAACTCATTCCTTAAAAATTTAGTTTGGTTAGGCCAAAAAATGGGAAAAGAATGGAATCAATCATAAAAGACAAGGAATCATAATTCCTTCTTCTACCTTTAAAGAATCAAGATTCCCTTCTCCTCTCAAACTATTTTACAATTTTTTCCCCACCCTAATTATTATCCTATACCCTAAACGCTAAACCATAAATCCTTATTCCCGAATCCAAGACCCCAAACCCTAATCCCTATTTAGAAAAATAATAATTTTAACCTTAAACCTTAACAAAAAAAATATAATGCTAAACTATAAATTCCAATTCCCAAAACCCTAAACTTATATAGAAATATAATAACTTTAACTCTAAACATTAACCCACAAATAAAACCCAAAATGAAAAATGAAAAAACCTAAAAACCTAAAAGCCAAATCCAAAATCTCAAAATAATAAACCCTTTTTAGAAGAATAAAAATTTTAAACGTAAACCTTAACCCACAAATATAACCGAAACCCTAAACCCCAAATCCCAAAACCCCAAATCCTATTTAGAAAAGTAATGATTTTAAGCACAAACCTTCACCTTCAAATATAATCCTAGCCAATAAACAATAAATGAAAAATCCCAAAATCATCAACCCAAGTTTGAAAAATAAAAATTTTAAACCAAATCTTTAACACACAAATATAACGTAAATCCTCAACCCTATTTAGAAAAATAATAATTTTAACCCTAAACCTGAACACACAAATACAACCCTAAACTCTATCTCGCAAATCACAAAACCATAAACCTATATAGAAAAATAATAATTTTATCCCTAAACTTTAACCTACAAATATAACCCTAAACCCCAAACCTAAAATAAAAAAAACCTAAACCCTAAATATGAAATCCCTAAAATCCTAAATCTTATTTTGAAAAATAATAATTTTAACCCTAAACCGTAACCTCCAAATATAACCTAAACCCTAAATCCAATTTAGAAAAATAATAATTTTAACCCTAAACCTTAACCTTCAAATATAAAAGGAGAAAATAAACCCTAAATCAAAAATCCAAAACCGTATACCCTATTTAGAAAAATTATAATTTTAACCCTAAACCCTAACGCATAAAAATAACCCTAAACCCTAAACCTGAAATCCCAAATCCTAAATCCCTAAACCCAAAATCCCAATATCACAAAATCAAAACCTCAAAATCCTGAATTCTATTTAGAAAAATGATAAATTTAGTAATGAATTTTATTTTAAAGTAATAATTATTTAGAAAAATAATTATTTAAATAATGTATTTTGTATGATGAAAAAATAATTAAATAATATTATTTAAATTTTACTGGATATAGGAGTATTAAGGTAATATATAGTGTTTTCCATTCCATTCCAATTGTAAACCAAACATTGCAACACTTATTTCTTATTTGATTCTACTGGTCAAACTAAACAAAGTTGTTTCTTTTCCCTTACATTCCAATTCCTATCTTAATTCCATTCCATTGTCCATGTCGAAAGTGTTCAATTGTTTTGTCCACCGTCAGCAAATTAAAACTCGGGGTCATCGTATTGAGATGCATAGACAACAATAGGATAGAATGGATCAAAGACATGAGTACATAAGGGGATTCTTACACAAACATAGTCAAAATATAGCATCATAATTCTTTAGTATAATATCACATATAGCACCTACCTCATAATTTCCATCAATTTCTCCATCTTCTTAGACTTGTATATTTATTTTCTTATGGGAGTAAAATTATTTTAATAGTTTATGTAGAGGCCTTTGTTCTATGTTAAAGTTGAAGTTATTGAATAAATGCTAGAAATAGTTGGTTGATGTTGTATTTTAACATGTTTTGGATTAAGTGTTATATTTTTTTGATAGGGAATGGTAAGTAAATTTTTGTATATACAAAGGTAATGTTACATTATCACATGTTTGGTTGACTGAAAATATTTCAAATTAGAGTTGATTCCTTCCAAATTTAATTCGGTTAGGCTGAAAAATTGGAAAAGAATGGTTTCAATCATAAAAGACAGGGAATCATATTTCCTCCTCCCACCCTTAACGAATCAAGATTCCATTCTCATCTGAAACTATTTTCCCATTTTTCCACAAACCCAATTACTACCCTATACCCTCAATCCTAAGCCTTAAATACTAAACCCTAAACCCTAAATCTGGTTTCCTGAATCCAAGACCCAAACCCAAAATACTATTTAGAAAATAATAATTTTAACCCTAAACCCTAAACCCTAAACCATAAATATGACCCTAAACCCCTAACCCAAAATCCCAAATCCTGAATCCCTAAACCCAAAATCCCAAAATCACAAAACCAAAACCTCAAAATCCTAAACTCTATTCAGATAAAAATAAATTTCGTAATGAATTTTATTTTAAAGTAATAATTCTTTAGAAAAATAATTATTCAAATAATGAATTTGTTCTAACGAAAAAATAACAATAAAATGATATTATTTAAATTTTACTAGATATAGGATTATTAAGGAAATATATAGTGTTTTCCATTCAATCCCAATTGATAACCAAACATTGCAACACTTATTCCTTATTTGATTCTAGCAATCAAACTAAACAAAGTTGTTTCTTTTTGCCTTTCATTCCAATTCCTATCTCAATTCCATTCCATAGTCCATGTGGAAAGTGTTCAAATTTTTGGACCACCATCTGCAAATTAAAACTCAAGGTCATCCTATTGAGATGCTTAGATAACAATAGGATATGATGGATCAAAGACATGAGTTCATAAGGGGATTCTTACACAAATGTAGTCAAAATATAGCATCATAATTCTTTAGTACAATATCACAACTAGCACCTACTTCACAACTTCCATCAATTTCTTCATCTTCTTAGACTTGTATATTTATTTTCTTAATGGAGTAAAATTATTTTAATAGTTTATGTGGAGGCATTTGCTCTATGTTAAAGTTGAAGTTATTGAATAAATGCTTGGAATTATCGGTTGACGATGTATTGGAATATGTTTTATATTAAGTGTTATATTTTTTGATAGAGAATGGGGAGTATATTTTTCTATATGAAAGGTAATATTACATTACCACTTCTTTGGTTCACTAAAATTATATGAAATTAGAACTGATTCCTTCCATATTTAGTTCTATGATGCTAAAAAATTGGAAAAGAATGGTTTCAATCTTAAAGATGAGGAATCATAATTCCTTCTCCCACCTTTAAGGAATCAAGTTTCCATTCTCATCTCAAACTGTTTTCCCAATTTTCCCCAACCCCAATTATTACCCTATACCCTAAATCCTAAGGCTTCAATACTAAACCATAAACCCTAAATCCTGATTCTCAAATCCAAGAACCTAACCCTAAATCCTATTTAGAAAAATAATAATTTTAACCCAAAACCTTAACCAACAAATATAACCCTAAACTCTAAATTCAAATTCCCAAAAACGTTAAACCTATATAGAAAAAGAGAAACTTTAACTCTAATCCTTAACACACAAATAAAACGCAAAACCCAAAATGGAAAAACCTATAAATCTAAACGCCAAATCCAAATTATCGAAATCATAAACCCTATTTTGAAAAATAAAAATTTTAAACCTAAACCTTAACCCACAAATATAACCGCAACCCTAAACCCCAAATCCATAAACACAAAATCCTATTTAGAAAATTAATAATTTTAACCATAAACCTTAAACTTCAAATATAAACCTAGCCAATAATTAATAAATGAAAAATCCCAAAATCCACAACCCTAGTTTGAAAAATAAAAGGTTTAAACAAAAACATTAACCCAAAATATAACCTAAACCCTATACCATATTTAGAAAAATAATAATTTTACCCCTAAACCTTAACACACAAATATAACCCAAAACTCTAAATTGCAAATCAGAAAACAATAAACCTATATAGAAAAATAATAATTTTATAACTAAACATTAACCTACAAATATAACCGTAAACCCTAAAGCCAAAATAAAAAACAACCTAAACTCCAATTAAGAAATCCCTAAATCCTAAATGTGATTTTAAAAAATAATAATTTTAACCCTAAACTATAGCCCCAAATATAGTCTAAACCCTAAACCCTAAATCTTAAAACCCTAAATTCAATTTAGAAAAATAATAATTTTAAACTTAAACCTTAACCTTCAAATATAAACGACGACAATAAACCCTAAATCCAAAATTCCAAAACCGTAACCCCAATTTAGAAAATTATAAGTTTAACCCTAAACCCTAAACCCTAACCCATAAATATAACAATAAACCCTAAACCCAAAATCCCGAAATCATAAAATCAAAACCTCGAAATCCTAAACTCTATTCAGAAAAATAAAAAAATTAGTAATGAATTTTATTTTAAATAATAATTATTTAGAAAAATAATTATTTAAATAATGTATTTTGTCTAATGAAAAAATAACAATTAATTGATATTATTTAAATTTTACTAGATATAGGAGTATTAAGGAAATATAAGGTCTTTTCCTTTCCATTCCAATTGTAAACCAAACATTGTAACACTTATTCCTTATTTGATTCTAGCGTTCAACCTAAAAAAAGTTGTTTCTTTTCCCTTCCTTTCCAATTCCGATCTTAATTCCATTCCATTGTCCATGTCGAAAGTGTTCAAATTTTTTGTCCATCATCCGCAAATTAAAACTCAAAGTCATCGTATTGAGATGCTTAGACAACAATAGGATATGATGGATCAAAGACATGAGTTCATAAGGGGATTCTTACACAAACATAGTCAAAATATAGAATCATAATTCTTTAGTACAATATCACAACTAGCACCTACTTCACAATTTCCATCAATTTCCCCATCTTCTTAGACTTGTATATTTATTTTCTTAATGGAGTAATATTATTTTAATAGTTTATGTGGAGGCATTTGCTCTATGTTACAGTTGAAGTTATTGAATAAATGCTAGGAATTATCGATTGACGGTGTATTGGAATATGATTTGTATTAAGTGTTATATTTTTTGATATAGCATGGGGAGTATATTTTTGTATATGAAAAGGTAATATTACATTACCACATGTTTGGTTGACTGAAATTAAATGAAATTAGAACGGATTCCTTCCAAATTTAGTTCAGTGAGGCTGAAAAATTGGAAAAGAATGGTTTCAATCTTAAAGACAAGGAATCATAATTCCTTCTCCCACCCTTAAGGAATCCACATTCCATTCTCATCTCAAACTATTTTCCCAATATTCCGCAACCCCAATTATTAGCCTATACCGTAAACCTACGGCTTTAATACTAAACCATAAACCCTAAATCTGGATTCTCAAACCCAAGACCCTAACCCTAAATCCTATTTAGAAAAATAATAATTTTAACCCTAAAACTTAACCAACAAATATAAAACTAAACTCTAAATTCAAATTTCCAAATTCCTTAAACCTATATAGAAAAATAATAACTTTAACTCTAATCCTTAACCCATAAATAAAACGCTAAACCCGAAATGGAAAAACCTATAAACCTAAACGCCAAATCCAAATTATCAAAATCATAAACCCTAATTTGAAAAATAAAAATTTTTAACCTAATCCTTAACCTACAAATATAACCGCAACCCTAAACCCCACATCCATAAACACCAAATCCCAAATCCCCAAATCCTATTTAGAAAATCAAGAATTTTTACCATAAACCTCAACCTTAAAATATAAACCTAGCCAATAAACAATAAATGAAAAATCCTAAAATCATCAACCCTAGTTTGAAAAATAAAAGTTTTAAACCTAAACATTAACCCAAAAATATAACCCAAACCCTAAACGCTATTTAGAAAAATAATAATTTTAACCCTAAATCTTAACACATAAATATAACCCTAAATACTAAATCGCAAATCCTAAAACCATAAACCTATATAGTAAAATCATATTTTTATCCCTAAACTTTAACCTACAAATATAACCCTAAACCCCAATGCCAAAATAAAAAAAAACCTAAACACCAAACTAGAAATCCCCAAATCCTAAATGTGATTTTGAAAAATAATAATTTTAACCCTAAACTATAACCCCCAAATATAATCTAAACCCTAAACCCCAAATCTCAAAACCATAAATTCAATTTAGAAAAATAATAATTTTAAACTTAAACCTTAACATTCAAATATAAACAACGACAATAAACCCTAAATCAAAAATCCCAAAACCGTAAACCCTATTTACAAAAATTATAATTTAACCCTAAACCCTACCCCATAAATATAACAATAAACCCTAAACCCCAAATCCCAAATCCTAAATCCCTAAACCCAAAATCCCTAAATCACAAAATCAAAACCTCAAAATCCTAAACTCTATTCAAAAAAATAAAAAATTAGTAATGAATTTTACTTCAAAGTAATAATTATTTAGAAAAATAATTATTTTAATAATGTATTTTATCTAACGAAAAAATAACAATTAAATGATATTATTTAAATTTGACTAGATATAGGAGTATTAAGGAAATATATAGTATTTTCCATTCCATTACTATTGTAAACCAAACATTGCAACACTTATTCCTTATTTGATTCTAGCGGTCAAAGTAAACAAAGCCTTTTCTTTTCCCTTCCATAACAATTCCTATATTGATTACATTCCATTGGCCATGTCGAAAGTGTTCAAATTTTTAGTCTACCGTCAGCAAATTAAAACTCAAGGTCGTCATATTGAGATGCGTAGACAACAATATGATAGAATGGATCAAAGACATGAGTTCATAAGGGGATTCTTACACAAACGTAGTCAAAATATAGCATCTTATTCTTTAGTAAAATATCACAACTGAAACCTACCTCCCAATTTCCATCAATTTCTCCATCTTCTTAGACTTATATATTTATTTTTTAATTGGAGTAATATTATTTTAATAGTTTATGTAGAAGCATTTGTTCTATTTTAAAGTTGAAGTTATTTAATAAATGCTAGAAATTATTGGTTAACAGTATGTTGGAACATGTTTTGGATTAAGTGTTTTATCTTTTTATAGAGAATGGGGAGCATATATTTGTATTTGCAAAGGTAATATTACATTACCACATGTTTGGTTGACTAAAATTAAATGAAATTAGAACTAATTCCTTCCAAATTTAGTTCGGTAAGGCTAAAAAATTGGAAAGGAACGGTTTCAATCATAAAAGACAAGGAATCATAATTCCTTCTCCCACCCTTAAGGAATCAAGTTTCCATTCTCATCTCAAACTATTTTCCCATTATTCCCCAACCCCAATTATCATCCTATACCCTAAATCCTAAGCCTTAAATACTAAACCCTAAACCCTAAATCTGGATTGCTGAATCCAAGACCCTAACCCTAAATCCTTTTTAGAAAAATAATAATTTTAACCCTAAACCTTAACCAATAAATATAACCCTAAATTCTAAATTCAAATTCCCTAAAACCCAAAACATATATAGAAAAATAATAACTTTAAACCTAGTCCTTAACCCACAAAAATAACATTAAAAACCCAAAACGCAAAAACCTATACACCTAAACGCCAAATCCAAATTCTCAAAATCATAAACCGTATTTTGAAAAATAAAATTTTAAAACTTAACCTTAACCCACAAATATAACCGAAACCCTAAACCCCAAATCCTATTTAGAAAAATAAGAATTTTAACCACAAACTTTAACGTTCAAATATAATCCTAGCTATTAAACAATAAATGAGAAATCCCTAAATCATGCACCCAAGTTTCAAAAATTAAAATTTTAAACTAAACCTTAACCCACAAATATAACCTAAACCCTATTTAGAAAAATAATAACTTTAACCCTAAATATGAACACGAAAATATAACCCTAAAATCTAAATCGCAAATCACAAAACCAAAAACCAATATAGAAAAATAATAATTTTATCCCTATACATTAACCTACAAATATAACCCCAAACCCCAAATAAGAAATCCCTAAGTCCTAAATCTGATTTTGAAAAATAATAATTTTAACCCTAAACCGTCACCCCGAATATAACCTAAACACAAAACCCCAAATCTTAAAAAAATAAATCCAATTTAGAAAAATAGTAACTTTAACCGTAAACGCTAAACCCGAAATCCCAAATCCTAAATCCTTAAACCCAAAATCCCTAAATCATAAATTGAAAACCTTAAAATCCTAAACTCTATTCAGGAAAATAATAAATTTACTAATGAATTTTTTTAATGTAATAATTATTTAGAAAAATAATTATTTAAATAATATTTTTTTTCTAACGAAAAAATAACAATTAATTATTATTATTTAAATTTTACTAGATATATGAGTATTAAGGAAATATATAGTGTTTTCGATTATATTCCAATTGTAAACCAAAAATTGCAATACTTATTCCTTATTTGATTCTAGCAATCGAAGTAAACAAAACTATTTCTTTTCCATTCCATTCCCATTCCTATCTCGATTCCATTCCATTGTGCATGTCGAAAGTGTTCAAATTTTAAGTCCACGGTCAGCAAATTAAAACTGAAGGTCACGTATTGAGATGTTTACTCAAGAATGGGAGATGATGGATCAAAGACATGACTTCATGAGGAGATGCTTACACAAACGTAATAGTATCATAATTCTTTAGTAAAATATCCCAAGTAGCACATTCCTCACAATATTCATCACTTTCTCCATCTTCTTAGACTTGTAAATATTTTTCTTATTGGGGTAATATTATTTTGTTAGTTTATTTAGAAGCATTTGGTATATAATAAAGTTGAAGTTAACGGGTAAATGCTACAATTTATTGGTTGACGTGTATTGGAACATGTTTTGGATTATGTGTTATATTTTTTGATATAGAACGGGGAGTATATTTTTTATATGCAAAAGTAATATTACATTACCACATGTTTGGTTGACTTAAATTAAATGGAATTAGAACTGATTCTTTCAAAATTTAGTTCGGTGAGGCTGAATAATTGGAAAAGAATGGTTTCAATCATAAAAGACAAGGAATCATAATTCCTTCTCCCACCCTTAAGGAAACAAGTTTCCATTCTCATCTCAAACTATTTTCCCATTATTCCAAAGCCCCAATTATTACCCTGTACACAAAACCTAAACCTTAAATACTAAACCCTAAATCCTAAATCGTGATTCCCTAATCTAAGGCCCTAACCATAAATCCAGTTAGAAAAATAATAATTTTAACCCTTAACCTTAACCAACAAATATAAAACTAAACTCTAAATTCAAATTCACAAAAAGCTTAACCTATATAGAAAAATAATAACTTTAACCCTAATCCTTAACCCAAAATAAAACCCTAAACCCAAAATGGAAAAACCTATACACCTAAACGCCAAATCCAAATTATGAAAATCATAAACCCTATTTTGAAAAATAATAATTTTAAACCTAAACCTTAATAGAAAAATATAATCGAAACCCTAAACCCCAAATCAAAAAGCCCCAAATCCTATTTAGAAAATTAATAATTTTAACCATAAACCATAACCTTCAAATATAATCCTAGCCAATAAACAATAAATGAAAAATCCCAAAATCATCAACCCTAGTTTGGAAAATAAAAATTTTAAACCTAAATCTTAACCCACAAATATAACTTAAAGCCTAAACCCTATTTAGAAAAATAATAATTTTAACGATAAAAATTAACACACAATTATAACCCGAAAACTCTATACCCAAAATCCAAAAAAATGGAACCCCAAATAAGAAATCCCTAAATCCTAAATCATATTGAAAAATAATAATTTTAACGAGAAAATATAACCCCCAAATATAACCTACACCATAAACCCCAAATCTCAAAACCCTAAATTGAATTTATAAAAATAATAATTTTAACCCTAAACCTTAACCTTCAAATATAAACGGAGACAATAAACCGTAAATCAAAAATCCCAAAACAATAAACCCTATTTAGAAAAATTATAATCTTAACCCTAAACCCTAAATCCCAAATCCTAAATACCTAAACCCAAAATCCCTAAATCATAAAATAAAAAACCTCAAAATCCTAAACTCTATTAAAAAAAATAATGAATTTAGTAATGAATTTATTTTAAAGTAATAATTATTTAAATAATGTATCTTGTTAAACGAAAAAATAACAATTAAATGATATTATTTAAATTTTACTAGATATAGGAGTATTAAGGAAATATATAGTATTTTCCATTACATTTCGATTCTAAACCAAACAATGCAACACTTATTCCTTATTTGATTCTAGCGGTCAAATCAAACAAAGCTGTTTCTTTTCCTTTCCATTCCAATTCCTATCTTGATTCCATTCCATTTTCCATGTCGAAAGTGTTCAAATTTTTAGTGCATCCTCAACAAATTAAAACTCTAGGTTATCGTATTGAGATGCTTAGACAACAATTGGATATGATGGATCAAAGGCATGAGTTCATAAGGGGATTCTTACACAAACGTAGTCAAAAATAGCATCATAATTCTTTTGTACAAAATCACAAGTAGCACCTACCTTACAATTTCCATCAATTTCTCCATCTTCTTAGACTTGTATATTTATTTTCTTATTGGAGTAATATTATTTTAATATTTTATCTAGAGGCCTTTGTTCTATGTTAAAGTTGAAGTTATTGAATAAATGCTAGGAAGTATTGGTTGACGGTGTATTGGAACATGTTTTGGATTAAGTGTTATATTTTTTGATAGAGATTGGGGAGTATATTTTTATATATACAAAGGTAATATTACATTACCAAATTTTGTTCTATTGGGCTGAAAAATTGGAAAAGAATGGTTTCAATCATAAAAGGCAAGGAATCGTAATTCCTTCTCCCATCCTTAAGGAATCAAGTTTCCATTCTCATCTCAAACTATTTTCCCATTATTCCCCAATCATAAATATTACCCCATACCCTAAATCCTAAGCCATAAATACAAAACCCTAATCCGTAAATCTGGATTCCTAAATCCAAGACCCTAACCCTAAATCTGATTTTGAAAAATAATAATTTTAACCCTAAACCTTAGCCTTCAAATAAAAACCTAGACAATAAACCGTAAATCCACAATCCCAAAACCGTTAAACCTATTTAGAAAAATTATAATTTTAACCCTAAACCCTAAACCATAAATATAACCCTAAACCCTAAACCTCAAATCTCAAATCCTAAATCCCTACACCAAAAATCCCTAAATCACGTAATGAAAACCACAAAACCCTAAACTCTATTAAAAAAATTTAATAATAAATTTTATTTTAACGTAATAATTTATTTTGTCTAATGAAAAAATAACAATTAAATATTTTTATTTAAATTTTACTAGATATATGAGTATTAAGGAAATATATAGTGTTTTCCATTATATTCCAATTTTAAACCAAACATTGCAATACTTATTCCTTATTTGATTCTAGCAATCGAACTAAACAAACCTATTTCTTTTCCATTCCTTTCCCATTCCTATCTCGATTCCATTCCATTGTGCATGTTGAAAGTGTTCAAATTTTATGTACATGGTAAGCAAATTAGAACTCAAGGTCATCGTATTGAGATGTTTACTAAAGAATAGGAGATGATGGATCAAAGACATGACTTCATGAGGAGATTCTTACATAAACGTAATCAAAATATAGTATCATAATTCTTTAGTACAATATCCCCAGTAGCACGTACCTCACAATATTCATCAATTTCTCCATCTTTTTAGGCTTGTATATTTCTTTCTTATTGGAGTAATATTATTTTGTTAGTTTATGTAGAAGCATTTCATATATGTTAAAGTTGATGTTAATGAATAAATACTAGAAATTAATTGTTGATGGTTTATTGGAACATATTTTGGATTAAGTGTTATATATTTGGATAGAGAATACGGAGTATATATTTCTATAAGTAAAGGTAATATTACATTACCACATCTTTGGTTGACTGAAATTAAATGATGTTAGAACTGATTCCTTCCAAATTTAGTTTGGTTAGGCTGGAAAAGGGGAAAAGAATGAAATCAATCATAAAAGACAAGGAATCATAATTCCTTCTCCCACCCTTAAGGAATCAAGATTCCATTCTCATCTCAAACTATTTTCCAATTTTTCACCAACCCCAATTATTGCCTTATACCCTAAACCCTAAGCCTTAAATGCTAAACCCGAAACCGTAAACCATAAATCCTGTTTCCCAAATCTAAGACCCTAAACCCTAAACCCTATTTAGAAAAATGATAATTTTAACCCTAAACCTTAACCCACAAATATAACCCAAAACTCTAAATTCCAATTCCCAAAACCCTAGACCTATATAGAAAAATAATAACTTTAACCCTAAACCTTAACCCATAAATATAACCCTAAACTCAAAACCCAAAATCCTATAAAGCTAAACGCTAAATCAAAATTCTCAAAATCATAAACCCTATTTGGAAAAATAAAAATTTTAAACCTATATCTTAATCCACAAATATAACTGAAACCCTAAACCCTAAATCCTATTTAGAAACATAATAATTTTAACCATAAACCTTAACCTTCAAATATAATGCTAGGCCATAAACCCTAAATCCAAAATTCCAAAACCATAAATCCTATTTAGAAAAAATTATAATTTTAACCCAAACCCTAACCCATAAATATAACCCTAAACCCTAAATCCCAAAAGCACAAATCCAAAACCTCAAAACCCTAAAATCCATTCAGAAAATAATAAATTTAAAAAACTATTATTTAAATAATGTATTTGGTCTAACGGAAAAATAACAATTAAATGATATTATTTAAATTTAACTATATATAGAAGTATTAAGGTAATATATTTTATTTTCCATTCAATTCTAATTGTAAACCAAACATTGCAATATTGATTCCTTCTTTGATTCTAGGAGTCAAACTAAACAAAACTATTTCTATTCCAATCCATTCCTATTCCCATCTCGATTCCATTCCATTGTCCATGTCAAATATGTTCAAATTTTAAGTCCACGGTCAGCAAACTTAAGCTTAGGATAATCGTGTTGAGATCTTTACTCAATAACAGGGTATGATGTATCAACAACATGAGGTTATGATGAGATTCTTACACATAGTCAAAATATTGCATCATAATTCTTTAGTACAATATCAAAAGTAGCATGTACCACATAATATGCATCAAATTCTCCAACTTCTTAGACTTGTATATTTTTTTCTTATAGGAGTAATATTATGTTGTTACTTTATGTTGTGACATTTGGTATATGTTAAAGTTGAAGTTCTTGAAAAATGCTAGAAATTATTGTTTGACGGTGTATTGGAACATATCTTGGATAAAGTGATATATATTCTCATAGAGAATGGGGAGTATTTTTTGTATATGTAAAGGAAATATTACATTACCACATGTTTGGTTGACCGAAATTAAATAATATTAGAATTTATTCATTCCAAATTTACGTTTGGTTTGGCTGTAAAATATGAAAGTAATGGAATCGATCAAAAAAGATAAGGAATTATAATTCCTTCTCATAGCTTTAAGGAATCAATATTCCATTTTCATCTCAAACTAATTTACAATTTTCCCCAACCCCAAATATTAAACTAAACCCTAAATCTCAAATCCCAAATACAAAACTATAATCCCTAAACCCTATTTTCAAAAATAATAATTTTAACCTTAAACCTTAACCCACAAATATAACCCTAAACTCTAAACCCCAAATCCTAAATCCCAAAACCCTATTTAGAAAAATAATAATTTTAATCCTAAACCTTAACCCACAAATATAACCCTAAACCCAAAACCCAAAATCCCGAACCTAAACCCTAAATCCCAAATCCTAAAACCATATACCTTATTTTGAAAAATAATATTTTTAAACCTAAACCCCAAATCCCAAAATGCTAAATTTAATATAGAAATATAATAATTTTAACCCTAAAACATAACCTTTAAATATAAACCTCGACAATAAACCCTAAATCCAAAATCCCAAAACCATAAACCCTATTTAAAAAAATTATAATTTTAACTCTAAACGCGAACACATAAATATAACCCAAACCCCTAAATGTCATGTCCTAAATACCAAAACCCTAAACCTAAAATCCCAAAATCATAAATCTAAATCCTCAAAACCCTAAACTCTATTCAAAAAAAGAATAAATTTAATAATATATTTTATTTTTAAGTAATAATTATTTAGAAAAATTATTATTTAAATATGTATTTTGCCTAATGGAAAAATAACCATTAAATGATATTACTTAAATTTTACTAGATACAGGAGTATTAAGGTAATACATAGCATTTTCCATTCCCTTTCAATTGTAAACAAACATTGCAATACTGATTCCTTCTTTTCTTCTAGCGGTCAAACTAAGCAAAATTGTTTCTTTTCCATTCCCTTCCCATTCCCATTTCGATTCCATTCCATCGTCCATGTTGAAAGTGTTCATATTTTAAATCCACGGTCATCAAATTTGAATTCAGGATCAGCGTATTAAGATGCTTATTCAATAATAGGAGATAATGGATCAAATACATAAGGTTATGATGACTGATAACTATATTTTATATAGTTATTTTCATCAATTTTAGTAATGATAATTGCTATGTTCTTTATATATTTAGTGTATTTTTGTTAAATAAATTAATATTTTCCTTTTATATGCTAAAAATACATTTTTAATAAAATTAAATAATCTGTATCGAAAATTTACTTAATTTCATATTTCTGTCCACAAATATAATTTTAGATAATATGGTTTCTTAATTACAATTTATAAAAATCGAAAATATAATTTAAATTAAATTTGGGCTTAAGTATAATTATTAAAAGTTTAAAAATTTAATTTAAAATTAGCACAGGGCTTAACTGTAATTTAAGAAAGTTTAAAATGTAATTTGAATTAAATTTGGGGGTGAAAATATAATTAAAAAAAGTTTAATTTTCTGCGCAGGTGAGATGAGGCCACGCGCCCTAGTCCAAACGCACAACGTGGACCGTTTGATCGGATAAGACACGACTGAGATTCGCGCGTGTATATCAAAACCCACCAAGGAGAGTGGGTACGGAGTTCTTCGTCTGCGCAGGCTGGCGTACCAGTGCGGCCCACCTGCCGCGCAGACTGGCGTGCAGAGTGGGACCCATATGTCGGCTGCGCAGATTCCCTCGAGGCGCATCGATTGCCGTTGGATGAGATGAAGGGTCCAAATTGAAGCACGTTGAACCAAGCTGTTGCGCACCGAGCCGCTCGCCTACAAATCCAGTGTGACGCGGTACATCCAAGCCGCGTGCACCCTCGTGTTTCAACGGAAAATGAGCAGCCACGTGTCTCATAAATATTCCAGCGAATAAGATGATGACACGTGGCATGTGTTCGGTGAAATAAAAACGCAGAAACCGCGCCCACTTCCAGCTGTTAACCACTTCCAACGCGACGAAATCCTGTGCGACGCGTTCTTCATGCAACCGGCCTTACCCCCCAATGAAAAGCGGCCACGTGTCACTGTATTTCTCTCAGCGAATCACATGGTGACACGTGGCATGCGGAAAAAGAAAAAAAAATCAAAAAATGCGCAGATTGTTCACGCGTGCTGCTCCCCATGTATTTTTTGTTCCCCACTCACTATAAAAAATAAAAAAAATTAATAAAAAAAAACAAATAAAAAAAATTAATTAAAAAGGGGGATATATATTTGTACGCATTTTTGGACGAAAAAATTTTCAGTTTGGGTTTTTGTTTCTTCTTTGTTTTCTCTCGCAGTTCTTGCGAGTTAATGTTTCTTTGTACCATTTTCATTTATTTTCCTCTCTGCGTGTTACACAAAATACGCAGAACATTTATTTAACATTTTATGTTGTATTTTCTTAGGGAAATTACAGAGAAAGAAGACAACAAAGAAGAAGAAAAGGGAAGAAATTTATTTTTCATTGAGGAATCGTGAAAGAGTTTTTTTTCTTATCTATTTTCTTTTAATTTTTGTTTCTCTGCAATGTTTTATTTTTGTTGTGTTGTAATTTTAAATTCTACTATGAACTAATACATTTGTTCTAGGAATGCAGTGTAGCAT
This sequence comes from Hippophae rhamnoides, assembly GCA_033030585.1. Taxonomy (NCBI): domain Eukaryota; kingdom Viridiplantae; phylum Streptophyta; class Magnoliopsida; order Rosales; family Elaeagnaceae; genus Hippophae; species Hippophae rhamnoides. The sequence continues at coordinate 45,006,210 of CM065429.1, read as the reverse complement.
AAATTATGAAATTTGAATTAATTATTTTTGAATGATTTATGGAACTGTTTTAAGTTGTTTATTTTATCTGTGTTTAATGCTTTTAATTATCGAAAGATTAATTAACTAATATGTGACACTTAAATAAACTTGAAAAAGGCATTTTTGTGTGCTGCTCGTGATGAAATAACGTATATACATAAGAGATAGAAATATACTTTTATTGTATGTGTAACTCTTTGAGAACTCAGAACTTAATAAATCTGGTTGAATTTAATTCGCATAGGAATATAGTGAATCATTTTAACTAGATGTGTCTGTATGGAGCTCGGAAGAGATATATGGATAAATTAGGAGTTCTTGGTTAACAACTTAAAATACGAGAACATAAATCAAGATAAAATATAATGATTCAAGTGTATTAATTTGGTGAAACTGCAATCCTAGAATTTTCTTGCAATCTGTTATAAAAGTTAGTTAGTCAAAATTCATCAAATTATCGACTGTTTGGATAAAATTAGGTTGAAATAATTTTAATAATTAACGAATACTAGTAACAAATCTCTGTGTGAACGATATTTTACTTATCATATTATTACTTGTGACCGTGTATACTTGCACGATTTTCTTTGTGTTGCAAAACACCACAACAAGTTTTTGGCGCCGTTACCGGGGACTTATTTTACTAATATTTGTTGATTTTAATACCAATTAATCTTATTTTAATTACAAAAACAGAAATATTATTTGTTTAATTGCTTACTGTTACTTGCTTGGATTTGTGTGTTTATTTATGTTTTAAATTTAATTTATATATTGTATTAGATTTAATTTTGGATAGAGTGGGACTTTGTATGCGACACATAAGAAATCTTGACTTAGTTCCATTAGATCTAGAAATTCATAGAACTATTTTGAACTTAAAGAAAAATAATAAACAAGAAACCTTAGAACATCTAGCTATGGATAATAAAATTCCAGAAGTTGAAGAACCAAGATCTTTAAGAGATTATGCAGTGCCTATGGTTGGTGGCATTCATTCAAGCATTAGAAGACCATTAATTAAATCCAATAATTTTGAAATTAAGCCTGCAATCATTCATATGATTCAAACATCGGTACAATTTGGTGGTTCACCCCACGATGATCCAAACTCTCATATATCAAATTTTCTAGAGATTTGTGATACCTTTAGGCATAATGGAGTCACTGATGATGCTATTCGGTTGAGACTTTTTCCTTTTTCACTTAGGGATAAGGCAAAGAGTTGGTTGAATTCATTGCCATGCGGTTCTATCACTACTTGGGAGGATCTGGCTCAAAAAGTTTTAGCCAAATATTTTCCACCGGCAAAGACTGCACGGATGAGGAATGAAATCACCACTTTTATGCAATTCGACTCAGAATCATTATATGAAGCTTGGGAGAGGTACAAGGAGCTACTTAGAAGATGTCCGCACCATGGATTACCGAAGTGGCTTCAAGTTCAAACATTTTATAATAGTTTGATGGGTCAAACTAGAAATATGATTGATGCTGCAGCAGGTGGTGCTTTAATGGTAAAATCAATTGATGAAGCCTACAACTTATTAGAGGAAATGGCTTCAAATAGCTATGAGTGGCCATCAGAGAGGATGTTGCCTAAGAAAGCAGCTGGAATTCATGAGATTGATGCTTTGACCGCTTTAACCGCACAAGTGTCCGCTTTGGTGAAAAAGATGGATACTATGGATGTCCATTCTACTCAGAATCTTTTTGTTGCATGTATATGTTTGCTTGATACATGGCCAATAATGAGACTATTCTTCAGAATCAAGCAGCTTCTATCAGAAATCTTGAAGTTCAATTGGGGTAACTCGCTACTGCTGTCAACAATTGTCCTCAGGGAGCTTTGCCGAGTGATAGTGAAACTAATCCTAATAGGGGAGGAAAAGAGCATTGTAAGGCAATTACACTCAGAAGTGGAAACGAGTTAAAGGAAATACCTAAGCCCATTTCTTTGCCAACCCCTAATGTTGAAGCTTTTGGCCCATAAAAACAATATTGTGGAGAAGAAAGAGTTGAAGAAAATGCAGAATCAATGAAACCCATGATGAAACCAGGGTTAGAAAGTCTCAAGCCTTACACTCCACCAATTCCGCTTCCTCAATGCTTCCATAAGCAAAAGCTTGATAAGCAATTCTCCAAATTTCTTGAAGTTTTTAAAAAGCTTCATATTAACATTCCTTTTTCTGATGCCTTGGAGCAAATGCCCAGTTATGTGAAATTTATGAAAGACATTTTGTCTAAGAAGAGAAGGTTAGGTGATTTTGAGACTGTTGCTCTCACAGAGGAGTGTAGTGCCATCCTTCAAAAGAAGCTACCACCTAAACTTAAAGATCAAGGAAGTTTCACCATTCCTTGTACTATTGGTGAGAAATGTTTTGGTAGAGCTTTGTGCGATTTGGGTGCAAGCATTAATTTGATGCCACTTTCCATCTACCAGAGACTTGGATTAGGAGAAGCACAACCGACCACTGTAACTCTTCAACTTGCAGATAGGTCTTTGAAACACCCAAGAGGCATTATAGAGGATGTGCTTGTCAAGGTAGACAAGTTTATCTTTCCTGCAGATTTCATAATTCTTGACATGGAGGAAGATAAAGAGATCCCTATTATTTTGGGTAGACCATTTTTAGCAACTAGTAGAACTCTGATTGATGTTCAAAAAGGGGAACTCACTATGAGATTTCAAGACCAAGAGGTAACTTTCAAAGTGTTTAAAGCGATGAAATTTCCAGGTGATTCTGATGCTTGTTATAGAGTAAATGAGTTAGTTGATAGTTGGTCTACAAAAAACTCTACTACTGATTCTTCTACAATTTCTCCTGTGAATCTGAATGACTTAAGAGCCGGTTGTGAAAAGCGTAGTTTGCCAATCAATGTGATGGACCAGTTCCGTCCACAAACATATAAAAATGTTAAGCTCTATAAAAAAAAGACAAAGGGATGGCATCACAATAAGCTCTTGCATCGATATTCTGAACAAGTACACAAATTTTTGCTCTTCAAGTCTTGGTTGAAATTATTCCTAGGGAAACTTAAATCAAGGAGGTCAGGACCTTTCACTATTTCCAAAATGCATCCATACGGTACTGTTAAGATTAAAGATGAAAAATCACAGAGGAATCTCCAAGTGAATGGGTAGAAACTCAAACCTTGTTGGAGAGGTGACGTCGATCATCTAAAGCCAACCATTTTGTTATATGACCCAACCTGAAGCAAAGAAAAAGGAAGTCAAGCTGATGACTCTAAATCAAGCGCTTCTTGGGAGGCAACCCATGTGTTTTAGTTTTTATTTATTTATATATTTTGTTCTAGAACATGTATTAGTTGCATAATTCTTCATTTTGTTATTTTGTTTTGATAGGTGCAATCGTAGGAGGTAAAACGATTTTTGGATTTCAATCTCACAAGTCAACTCACCATTCAGGGAAGTTCTTTTAACACATCTCCTTTGTTCTTTAATTTTCACACATTTGGGACAATGTGCATATTAAGTTTGGGGTGGTAGATATTTTAAACTTAATTGAAATATTTGTTTTTTGTAAAAAAAAAAATTGTTTTGTTTTCTTTGGTTAATTGAAGATATTCTGCTATGAATAGTGATTTATTTTTATTTCTTCGATTTAAATGATGCATAATTCTTTGAAAAAAAAAATTGAATAATGTCTAAGTGATAAACAATTTTTTCGTATGTTTCATTTTTACAATTCATGAGCACTAGTCTTGATTTTTGATTTGCTATGATAATTTAGAGAAGGTTTATATGAGTATGGAATTCGATTGATATTTGTGGTGTCACAATTCTTAGAATTTGTTTGATTTTCTCTCGAGGCGAAATTATAGATAACATTTAACCAAAAAAAATTATTTAGGCCATCTTTGGATCGTTTGAGCCTTTCTATCTACCTTTACATGCATTATCCATAGTATACCCCTTTTGAGCTTCAAAGTTTATATATATATATATATTTCTCATTACAAAAGCCTATCTAAAAAGTATATATATATATATGTGTGTAGATATACCTATTGTTCTTATTCCACTAACATGTTACAATTGTTAGTAAATGTTGAAGGATATATCGAAAAAAAGGGTTACTGAAAAAAAAAAAGAAATGAAAAACAAATATGATTATTGTATGTGATGATAATTCCCAAATTGGGTTGTAATTATTGCGATGATAGAATTATCTTTTTCAATCCTGAAATGTTATGCTCGGGAAAAGTTTTAAGCTAAATATTATCCTTCATCCTACCTTTACCCCTAAGCCATACATTACAAGCTTAATAAAGTCCTATTGATTTGGTGTTTTGTGTTTGTCTACATTAGTGGAGAGAGAAATGAAAAATAGACTATGAGATTTGTGATTTCATGATAATTTGTTTGATTTTATATTTGTATAAACTGATCCGGATTGCATGTGATGAAATTTGAAAAGACTTCACACACACACTTAAAGTTCATTGTAAAAAGGTTATATACTTTTAAATTGATTTTGATGCTGAGATAAAATTCTTTTATTTCTTTGAGTTATGTTATTTGGAATGTTTAAAAAGAAATATTTTGAAAATCACTATTTTAAATGCAGTTATCTTTGTTTTATTTCTTCCTTTTGCTCGAGGACTAGCAAAAACTTAAGTTTGGGGGTGTTGATAACTGTATTTTATATAGTTATTTTCATCAATTTTAGTAATGATAATTGCTATGTTCTTTAAATATTTAGTGTATTTTTGTTAAATAAATTAATATTTTCCTTTTATATGCTAAAAATACATTTTTAATAAAATTAAATAATCTGTATCGAAAATGTACTTAATTTCATATTTCTGTCCACAAATATAATTTCAGATAATATGGTTTCTTAATTACAATTTATAAAAATCGAAAATATAATTTAAATTAAATTTGGGCTTAAGTATAATTATTAAAAGTTTAAAAATTTAATTTAAAATTAGCACAGGGCTTAACTGTAATTTAAGAAAGTTTAAAATGTAATTTGAATTAAATTTGTGGGTGAAAATATAATTAATAAAAGTTTAATTTTCTGCGCAGGTGAGATGAGGCCACGCGCCCTAGTCCAAATGCGCAATGTGGACCGTTCGATCGGATAAGACACGGTTGAGATTCGCGCGTGTAGATCAAATCCCACCAAGGAGAGTGTGTACGAAGTTCTTCGTCTACGGAGGCTGGCGTGCCAGTGGGGCCCACCTGCCGCGCAGACTGGCGTGCCAGTGGGGCCCACCTGCTGCACAGAATGGCGTGCAGAGTGGGACCCACATGTCGGCTGTGCAGATTCCCTCGAGGTGCATCGATCGCCGTTGGATGAGAAGAACGGTCCAGATTGAAGCACGTTGAACCAAGCTGTCGCGCAACGAGTAGCTCGCTTACAAATCCAGTGTGACGCAGTACATCCAAGCCGCATGCACCCTCGTGTTTCAACGGAAAATGAGCAGCCACGTGTCTCATAAATATTCCAGCGAATAAGATGATGACAAGTGGCATGTGTTCGGTGAAATAAAAACGCAGAAACCGCACCCACTTCCAGCAGTTAACCACTTCCAACGCGACGAATTCCTGTGCGATGCGTTCTTCATGCAACCGGCCTTACCCCCCAATGAAAAGCGGCCACGTGTCACTGTATTTCTCTCAGCGAATCACATGGTGACACGTGGCATGCGGAAAAAGAAAAAAAATGAAAAAATGTGTAGATTGTTCACGCGTGCTGCTCCCCATGTATTGTTTTGTTCCCCACTCAGTATAAAAAAATATAAAAAAAATAAAAATAAAAAAAATTAATTAAAAAAGGGGATATATATTTGTACGCATTTTTGGACGAAAAAATTTTCAGTTTGGGTTTTTGTTTCTTCTTTGTTTTCTCTCGCAGTTCTTGCGAGTTTTTTTTGTTTCCTTTTTTTTTCTCGCAGTTCTTGCGAGTTAATGTTTCTTTGTACCATTTTCATTTATTTTCCTCTCTGCGTGTTACACAAAATACGCAGAACGTTTATTTAACATTTTATGTTGTATTTTCTTAGGGAAATTACAGAGAAAGAAGACAACAAAGAAGAAGAAAAGGGAAGAAATTTATTTTTCATTGAGGAATCGTGAAAGAGTTTTTTTTCTTATCTATTTTCTTTTAATTTTTGTTTCTCTGCAATGTTTTATTTTTGTTGTGTTGTAATTTTAAATTCTGCTATGAACTAATACATTTGTTCTAGGATTGCAGTGTAGCGTAAATTATGAAATTTGAATTAAGTATTTTTGAATGATTTATGGAACTGTTTTAAGTTGTTTATTTTATCTGTGTTTAATGCTTTTAATTATCGGAAGATTAATTAACTGATATGTGACACTTAAATAAACTTGAAAAAGGCATTTTTGTGTGCTGCTCGTGATGAAATAACGTATATACATAAGAGATAGAAATATACTTTTATTGTATGTGTAACTGTTTGAGAACTCAGAACTTAATAAATCTGGTTGAATTTAATTCGCATAGGAATATAGTGAATCATTTTAACTAGATGTGTCTGTATGGAGCTCGGAAGAGATATATGGATAAATTAGGAGTTCTTGGTTAACAACTTAAAATACGATAACATAAATCAAGATAAAATATAATGATTCAAGTGGATTAATTTGGTGAAACTACAATCCTAGAATTTTCTTGCAATCTGTTATAAAAGTTAGTTAGTCAAACTGCATCAAATTATCGACTATTTGGATAAAATTAGGTTGAAATAATTTTAATAATTAACGAATACTAGTAACAAATCTCTATGGGAACGATATTTTACTTATCATATTATTACTTGTGACCGTGTATACTTGCACGATTTTCTGTGTGTTGCAAAACACACAACAATGACACTCTTACACATATATAGTCAAAATATTTCATCATAATTCTTTAGTACAATTTCACAAGTAGTATGTTCTCCACAATATTCATCAATTTCTCCATCTTCTTAGACTTGTACATTTTTATCTTATTGGAGTAATATTATGTTGTTAGTTTATGTTGAGGGATTTGGTATATGTTAAAGTTGAAGTTCTTGAAAAAATGCTAGAAATTATTGGTTGACGGTGTATTTGAACATATCTTGGATTAAGTGTTATATATTTTGATAGAGAATATACAGTATATTTTTTGTATGTAAAGGTAATATTTAATTACCATATGTTTGATTGACTGAAATTAATGAAATTAGAATTGATTCATTCCAAATTTACGTTTGGTTGGGTTTAAAAATGAGAAAACAATGGAATCGATCATAAAAGACAAGGAATCATAATTCCTTCACCCATCCTTAAGGAATCAAGATTCCATTCTCATCTCAAACTATTTTCCAATATTTCCCCAACTATAAATATTACCATAAACCCTAAACTAAGCCTTAAATACTAAACCTTAAACCCCAAATATAACCCTAAACTCTAAATCCCAAATCCTAAAACTTTAAACCTATACAGAAATATAATAATTTTAACACTAAACATTAACCTACAAATATAACTCAAAACCCAAAATCCCAAAAACGTAAGCTATAAATTTGAAATCCCAAAATCCTAAACCCTATTTTGAAAAAATAATTTTAACCCTAAAGCTTAACCCATGAATATAACCTAAACCCTAAACCCCAAATCCCAAAACCTAAATCCTATTTAGAAAAATAATAATTTTAACCCTAAACCTTAACCTTCAAATATAAACGTAGACAATAAACCAAAAATCTAAAATCCCAAAACCCTAAACCCGATTTAGAAAAATTATAATTTTAACCCTAAACCCTAACCCATAAATATAAGCCTAAACCATAAACCCCAAATCCCAAATTCTAATTCCCTAAGCCCAAAATCCCTAAATCACAAAATCCAAACCTCAAAACCCTAAACTCTATTAGGAAAAATAATTAATTTTTGTTTAAAGTAATAATTATTTAGAAAAATAATGTATTTTTTCTAAAGAAAACAAAACAATTAAATGATATAATTTAAAATTTACTAGATATAGGAGTATTAAAGAAATATATGGTGTTTTTCCATTCCATTCCAATTGTAAACGAAACATTGCAACCCTAATTCCTTATTTGATTCTAGCGGTCAAACTAAACAAAACTTTTTCTTTTCCATTCCATTCTCATCCCATCTCGATTCCATTCCATTGTCAATATCGAAAGTGTTTAAATTTTAAGTCCACGATCAGCAAATAAAAACTCAGGATCATCGTATTGAGATGTTTACTCAACAATAAGAGAAGATGGATCAAAGACATGCATTCATGAGGAGATTCTTACAAAAAGGTATTCAAAATATAGCACCAAAATTCTTTAGTACAATATCACAAGTAGCACCTACCTCACAGTATTCATCAATTTCTCCATTTTCTTAGACTTGTATATTTTTTTTCTTATTGGAGTAATATTATTTTGTTTGTTTATGTAGAGGCATTTGGTATATGTGAAAGTTGAAGTTATTGAATAAATGCAAGAAATATTTGGTTGATGGTGTACTGAACATGTTTTGGATTAAGTGTTATATATTTTGATAGAGAATTGATAGTATATTTTTGTTTATGTAAAGGTAATATTATGTTGTCCCATGTTTGGTTGACTACAATTACATAGATTTTGAATTGGTTCCTTTCAAATTTAATTTTGGTTGGGCTAAAAAGTGAGAAAATAATGGAATCGATTCCTAAAAGAGAAAAATCATGATTCCTTGACCTACCCTTAAGGAATCACTATTTTATTCTCATCTCAATTGTTTTTCCAATTATAACCTAAACCCAAAAATTACCAAAAAAAACTAAATCCTAAACCCTAAACCTTAACATACAAATATAACCCTAAACCCTTAACCCAAAACTCTAAATCCCAAACCCCAAAACCCTAAACCGTATTCAGAAAAATAATAATTTTAACCCTAAACCATATCCTACAAATATAACCCTAAATCCTAAACCCAAAATCCAAAAAACCCAAACCCCAAAACCGTAAATTAAAATCCCTAAACCCAAATCCCTAAATCCCAAATCCAAAACCACAAAAGCCTAAAACCAATTTTGAAAAATAATAATTTTAATAATATATTTTATTTTTAAGTAATAATATTTTGAAAATATATATTTAAATTATGTATTTTGTCAGACAAAAAAATAATAATTAAATTTTATTATTTACATTTGACTGCATATAGGAGTATTATGATAATATATAGTATTTTCCATTCTGTTACAATTGTAAACCAAACATTGTAATACTGATTCTGTCTTTGATTCTAGTGGTCAAACTAAACAAAACTTTTTCTATTGCATTCCATTCACATTCCCATCTTGATTTCATTATGTTGTGCATGTCGAAAGTGTTCAAATTTTAAGTCCATGATCAACAAATTTAAACTCAGGATCATTGCATTGAGATGTTTACTTAACAATATGAAATGATGGATCACTGACATAGGGTGATGATGGGATTCTTACACAAACTTAGTCAAAATATAGCATCATAAATTTTTAGTACAATATCACAAGTAGCACCTACCTCACAATATCCATCAATTTTTCCATGTCGTTAGACTTGGATTTTTTTTCTTATTGGAGTAATATTATTTTGTTAGGTTATTTGGAGATATTTGGTATATGTTAAACTTGATGTTCTAGAATAAATGCTAGAAAATCTTGGTTTACGATGTATTGGGACATGTTTTGGGTAAGGTGGTGTTTGTTTTGATAGAGAATGTGGAGTATATATTGTGTATATGTAAAAGTAATATTACATTGTCCCATGTTTAGTTGATTGAAATTACATGAAATTAGAATTGGTTCCTTCCAAATTTATTTTTATTTAGGCTAAAAAGCGAGAAAATAATGGAATCAATTCCTAGAAGAGAAAGAATCAAGATTCCTTCTCCCACTCTTACCCCATTTAAGGTTGGAGGGAATGGAATGGAATCATAATTGATTCCTTCCATTTTGTGTGTTTGGTTGGACGAAATGGAGGACGGAATGGAATCACATTACTAAAAGAGAAGGAATCACAATTCCTTCTCCCCACCTTGGTAATCATAATTCCATTCCCAGCTACTTTTTTTTTCCAATTTTATCCTCACTTAAAATATAACCTTAAACTCAAATCCCAAATTCTAAAACCTAAAATTCCAAAACCCAAAACCCTAAATCCAAATCCTAAATCCCTAAATACCAAATCCCTAATCCCTAAATCCCAAATCCCTAAACCCTAAACCTTAAAACATAAATCCCAAAACCCAAAACTTTAAAACATAAATCCCAAATCCCTAAACCCTAAACCCCAAATTTCAAATCATAAAACCCTAAACCCCAAATCTCTAAACCCTAAACCTTAAACCCTAAAACCCTAAACCCCAAATCCCTAAATCCCTAAACCCAAAATTCCTAAACCCTAAACCTTAAAACTTAAATCCCAAAACATAAATCCCAAAACCCTAAACCCTAAACCCCAAATTCCAAATCCTAAAACCCTAAACCCTAAACCTTAAAACCCTAAAACCCTAAACCCTAAATCCCTTAATCCCTAAACCCTATACCTTAAAACATATATCCCAATACCCAAAACCCTCAAACATAAATCCCAAAACCCATGACCCCAAGTTCCAAATCCTAAAACTTTAAACCCCAAATCCAAAATTCTAAAACCCAAAACCATTTTTAGAAAAATAATAATTTTAACCCTAAACCTTAACCTACAAATATAACCCCAAATCTTAAATCCTACATCCCAAACCTCAAAACCCTAAACCCTATTTAGAAAAACAATAATTTTAATAATATATTTCTTTTTAATTAAGTAATAATTATTTAGAAAAATAATGATTTCAATAATGTATTTTGTCTGACGAAAAAATAGTAATTATTTGAACTTTACAGCATGTAGGGGTATTAAGGTCATTTACAACTTTTTTCATTCCATTCTAGTGGCAAACCAAACACTGTAATCCTGATTCCGAGCTTGATTCCAGTGGTCGAACCAAACAAAATTGTTTCCTTTCCATTCCATTCCATTCTGATTCCGATTCTGATTCTGATTCCATTCCTCGAACCAAACGCTACCTTAAGGAATCATTATTTCATTCTCATCTCAAATTGTTTTCAAATTATAACCTAGACCAAAAATTACCTAAAAGGCTAAACCCTATACCCTAAATCCTATCCCAAATCCCAAAATTCTAAAAACCTAAACCCTAACCCCAATTTAGAAAAATAGTAATTTTATCCTTAAACCTTAAACAACAAGTATAACCCTAAACTCGAAATCCTAAAAACCAAAACCATGAACCCTATTTAGAAAAATAATAATTTTAACCCTAAACACTAAACCCAAAATCCAAAAATCCTAAACCTCAAATCCAAAATCCAAAAACCCTAAACAAAAATCCCTAAATCCCAATTCCCAAATCACAAACCCTAAACCATATTTTGAAAAATAATAATTTTAATAATGTATTTTATTTTAAGTAATATTTATTTAAGTAATGTATTTTGCATGAAAAAAAATAACAATCAAATGATATAATTTACATTTGACAGCATATAAGAGTATTGTGGTAATATATAATATTTTCCATTCTGTTACAAATGTAAACCAAACATTGCAATACTAATTCCTTCTTTTATTCTATTGGTCAAACTAAACAAAATTGTTTCTATTCTATTCCATTCCCATTCCCATCCCGATTCCATTCTATTCTTATGTTGAAAGTCTTCAAATTTTGAGTCCACGATCCGCAAATTTAAACTCATGATCATCGCATTGAGATGTTACTTAACAACAAGAGATGACGGATCAATGACATGAGGTTATAAGGGGATTCTTACAAAAACTTAGTCAAAATATAGCATCATAATTCTTTAGTACAATATCATAAGTAGCACCTACCGCACAATATCCATCAATTTCTCCATATTCTTAGACTTGGATTTTTTTTTCTTATTGGAGTAATAGTAATTTGTTCGTTTTTGTAGAGACATTTGGTATATGTTCAACTTGATGTTCTTGAATAAATGCTAGACCTTTTTGGTTGACGATCTATTAGGACATGTTTTGGATAAGGTGTTATTTATTTTGATAGAGAATATGGAGTATATTTTTGTATATGTTAAGGTAATATTATAGTATCCCATGTTTGGTTGACTGAAATTAAATGTAATTAGAATTGGTTCCTTCCCCATATATGTTAAGGTAATATTATAGTATTCCTAGGTTGTTCGCCTTAATTATCCGCATCATTTGATATCAATGCCATGTTTGCTGGAAATTGGTTATCTATCTTCATATAACTATTTTTTGAATTTGAGATTTTAAAAAATTTGTCCTTTAATTGTTTTCTATTTTCTTAACTACCAAATCACAAAAAAGAAAGAAAGTTTTTCTTTCAAGTCTTGTGTTTCCTTCCAATTTTGTAATCATTGTTTTCGCCTATGGATTTCATTTCGTAGTTTTCTTTAAATTCATTGTATCTTTTTCTTGTTCTTTGTTTTTTACCTTCAAAGAATCTTTTTCTCTTCAAAAAACAAGATAGCTATTCCAATTTTTGGTCTAAAAAAAGAAGAAGTTTATAATTGGGGTTGCAACTTTAATTGTTATAACTTCTAATTTGTGCATTTAAACAACTATTATAATTTATCAAATCAAAGCTCGTTTAGATTCCAAAAAATACACCGAAGCAATTGTTTATACCTCCTTTTTTTTAAACCACATTCCATCTCAATATTTCCTATTCATTAGACTTGGTGGGTTCCTAGGTTGTTCGCCTTAATTATCCGCATCATTTGATATCAATGCCATGTTTGTTGGAAATTGGTTATCTATCTTCATATAACTATTTTTTGAATTTGAGATTTAAAAAAATTTGTCCTTTAATTGTTTCCTATTTTCTTAACTCACAAATCACAAAAAAGAAAGAGAGTTTTTCTTTCAAGTCTTGTGTTTCCTTCCAATTTTGTAATCATTGTTTTCGCCTATGGATTTCATTTCGTAGTTTTCTTTAAATTCATTGTATCTTTTTCTTGTTCTTTGTTTTTTACCTTCAAAGAATCTTTTTTTCTTCAAAAAACAAGATAGCTATTCCAATTTTTGGTCCAAAAAAAAAGAAGTTTATAATTGGGGTTGCAACTTTAATTGTTATAACTTCTAATTTGTGCATTTAAACAACTATTATAATTTATCAAATCAAAGCTCGTTTAGATTCCAAAAAATACACCGAAGCAATTGTTTATACCTCCTTTTTTTAAGCCACATTCCATCTCAATATTTCCTATTCATTAGACTTGGTGGGTTCCTAGGTTGTTCGCCTTAACTATCCGCATCATTTGATATCAATGCCATGTTTGCTGGAAATTGGTTATCTATCTTCATATAACTATTTTTTGAATTTGAGATTTTAAAAAATTTGTCCTTTAATTGTTTTCTATTTTCTTAACTACCAAATCACAAAAAAGAAAGAAAGTTTTTCTTTCAAGTCTTGTGTTTCCTTCCAATTTTGTAATCATTGTTTTCGCCTATGGATTTCATTTCGTAGTTTTCTTTAAATTCATTGTATCTTTTTCTTGTTCTTTGTTTTTTACCTTCAAAGAATCTTTTTTCTTCAAAAAACAAGATAGCTATTCCAATTTTTGGTCCAAAAAAAAGAAGTTTATAATTGGGGTTGCAACTTTAATTGTTATAACTTCTAATTTGTGCATTTAAACAACTATTATAATTTATCAAATCAAAGCTCGTTTAGATTCCAAAAAATACACCGAAGCAATTGTTTATACCTCCTTTTTTTTTAAACCACATTCCATCTCAATATTTCCTATTCATTAGACTTGGTGGGTTCCTAGGTTGTTCGCCTTAATTATCCGCATCATTTGATATCAATGCCATGTTTGCTGGAAATTGGTTATCTATCTTCATATAACTATTTTTTGAATTTGAGATTTTAAAAAATTTGTCCTTTAATTGTTTTCTATTTTCTTAACTACCAAATCACAAAAAAGAAAGAAAGTTTTTCTTTCAAGTCTTGTGTTTCCTTCCAATTTTGTAATCATTGTTTTCGCCTATGGATTTCATTTCGTAGTTTTCTTTAAATTCATTGTATCTTTTTCTTGTTCTTTGTTTTTTACCTTCAAAGAATCTTTTTTTCTTCAAAAAACAAGATAGCTATTCCAATTTTTGGTCCAAAAAAAGAAGTTTATAATTGGGGTTGCAACTTTAATTGTTATAACTTCTAATTTGTGCATTTAAACAACTATTATAATTTATCAAATCAAAGCTCGTTTAGATTCCAAAAAATACACCGAAGCAATTGTTTATACCTCCTTTTTTTAAGCCACATTCCATCTCAATATTTCCTATTCATTAGACTTGGTGGGTTCCTAGGTTGTTCGCCTTAACTATCCGCATCATTTGATATCAATGCCATGTTTGCTGGAAATTGGTTATCTATCTTCATATAACTATTTTTTGAATTTGAGATTTTAAAAAATTTGTCCTTTAATTGTTTTCTATTTTCTTAACTACCAAATCACAAAAAAGAAAGAAAGTTTTTCTTTCAAGTCTTGTGTTTCCTTCCAATTTTGTAATCATTGTTTTCGCCTATGGATTTCATTTCGTAGTTTTCTTTAAATTCATTGTATCTTTTTCTTGTTCTTTGTTTTTTACCTTCAAAGAATCTTTTTTTCTTCAAAAAACAAGATAGCTATTCCAATTTTTGGTCCAAAAAAAAAGAAGTTTATAATTGGGGTTGCAACTTTAATTGTTATAACTTCTAATTTGTGCATTTAAACAACTATTATAATTTATCAAATCAAAGCTCGTTTAGATTCCAAAAAATACACCGAAGCAATTGTTTATACCTCCTTTTTTTAAGCCACATTCCATCTCAATATTTCCTATTCATTAGACTTGGTGGGTTCCTAGGTTGTTCGCCTTAACTATCCGCATCATTTGATATCAATGCCATGTTTGCTGGAAATTGGTTATCTATCTTCATATAACTATTTTTTGAATTTGAGATTTTAAAAAATTTGTCCTTTAATTGTTTTCTATTTTCTTAACTACCAAATCACAAAAAAGAAAGAAAGTTTTTCTTTCAAGTCTTGTGTTTCCTTCCAATTTTGTAATCATTGTTTTCGCCTATGGATTTCATTTCGTAGTTTTCTTTAAATTCATTGTATCTTTTTCTTGTTCTTTGTTTTTTACCTTCAAAGAATCTTTTTTTCTTCAAAAAACAAGATAGCTATTCCAATTTTTGGTCCAAAAAAAAGAAGTTTATAATTGGGGTTGCAACTTTAATTGTTATAGCTTCTAATTTGTGCATTTAAACAACTACTATAATTTATCAAATCAAAGATCGTTTAGATTCCAAAAAATACACCGAGGCAATTGTTTATACCTCCTTTTTTTTAATCCACATTCCATCTCAATATTTCCTATTCATTAGACTTGGTGGGTTCCTAGGTTGTTCGCCTTAATTATCCGCATCATTTGATATCAATGCCATGTTTGCTGGAAATTGGTTATCTATCTTCATATAACTATTTTTTGAATTTGAGATTTAAAAAAATTTGTCCTTTAATTGTTTCCTATTTTCTTAACTCACAAATCACAAAAAAGAAAGAGAGTTTTTCTTTCAAGTCTTGTGTTTCCTTCCAATTTTGTAATCATTGTTTTCGCCTATGGATTTCATTTCGTAGTTTTCTTTAAATTCATTGTATCTTTTTCTTGTTCTTTGTTTTTTACCTTCAAAGAATCTTTTTTTCTTCAAAAAACAAGATAGCTATTCCAATTTTTGGTCCAAAAAAAAAGAAGTTTATAATTGGGGTTGCAACTTTAATTGTTATAACTTCTAATTTGTGCATTTAAAGAACTATTATAATTTATCAAATCAAAGCTCGTTTAGATTCCAAAAAATACACCGAAGCAATTGTTTATACCTCCTTTTTTTAAGCCACATTCCATCTCAATATTTCCTATTCATTAGACTTGGTGGGTTCCTAGGTTGTTCGCCTTAATTATCCGCATCATTTGATATCAATGCCATGTTTGCTGGAAATTGGTTATCTATCTTCATATAACTATTTTTTGAAAATGAGATTTAAAAAAATTTGTCCTTTAATTGTTTTCTATTTTCTTAACTACCAAATCACAAAAAAGAAAGAAAGTTTTTCTTTCAAGTCTTGTGTTTCCTTCCAATTTTGTAATCATTGTTTTCGCCTATGGATTTCATTTCGTAGTTTTCTTTAAATTCATTGTATCTTTTTCTTGTTCTTTGTTTTTTACCTTCAAAGAATCTTTTTTTCTTCAAAAAACAAGATAGCTATTCCAATTTTTGGTCCAAAAAAAAAAGAAGTTTATAATTGGGGTTGCAACTTTAATTGTTATAACTTCTAATTTGTGCATTTAAACAACTATTATAATTTATCAAATCAAAGCTCGTTTAGATTCCAAAAAATACACCGAAGCAATTGTTTATACCTCCTTTTTTTTAAACCACATTCCATCTCAATATTTCCTATTCATTAGACTTGGTGGGTTCCTAGGTTGTTCGCCTTAATTATCCGCATCATTTGATATCAATGCCATGTTTGCTGGAAATTGGTTATCTATCTTCATATAACTATTTTTTGAATTTGAGATTTAAAAAAATTTGTCCTTTAATTGTTTCCTATTTTCTTAACTACCAAATCACAAAAAAGAAAGAAAGTTTTTCTTTCAAGTCTTGTGTTTCCTTCCAATTTTGTAATCATTGTTTTCGCCTATGGATTTCATTTCGTAGTTTTCTTTAAATTCATTGTATCTTTTTCTTGTTCTTTGTTTTTTACCTTCAAAGAATCTTTTTTCTTCAAAAAACAAGATAGCTATTCCAATTTTTGGTCCAAAAAAAAAAGAAGTTTATAATTGGGGTTGCAACTTTAATTGTTATAACTTCTAATTTGTGCATTTAAACAACTATTATAATTTATCAAATCAAAGCTCGTTTAGATTCCAAAAAATACACCGAAGCAATTGTTTATACCTCCTTTTTTTAAGCCACATTCCATCTCAATATTTCCTATTCATTAGACTTGGTGGGTTCCTAGGTTGTTCGCCTTAACTATCCGCATCATTTGATATCAATGCCATGTTTGTTGGAAATTGGTTATCTATCTTCATATAACTATTTTTTGAATTTGAGATTTTAAAAAATTTGTCCTTTAATTGTTTTCTATTTTCTTAACTACCAAATCACAAAAAAGAAAGAAAGTTTTTCTTTCAAGTCTTGTGTTTCCTTCCAATTTTGTAATCATTGTTTTCGCCTATGGATTTCATTTCGTAGTTTTCTTTAAATTCATTGTATCTTTTTCTTGTTCTTTGTTTTTTACCTTCAAAGAATCTTTTTTCTTCAAAAAACAAGATAGCTATTCCAATTTTTGGTCCAAAAAAAAGAAGTTTATAATTGGGGTTGCAACTTTAATTGTTATAACTTCTAATTTGTGCATTTAAACAACTATTATAATTTATCAAATCAAAGCTCGTTTAGATTCCAAAAAATACACCGAAGCAATTGTTTATACCTCCTTTTTTTTTAAACCACATTCCATCTCAATATTTCCTATTCATTAGACTTGGTGGGTTCCTAGGTTGTTCGCCTTAATTATCCGCATCATTTGATATCAATGCCATGTTTGCTGGAAATTGGTTATCTATCTTCATATAACTATTTTTTGAATTTGAGATTTTAAAAAATTTGTCCTTTAATTGTTTTCTATTTTCTTAACTACCAAATCACAAAAAAGAAAGAAAGTTTTTCTTTCAAGTCTTGTGTTTCCTTCCAATTTTGTAATCATTGTTTTCGCCTATGGATTTCATTTCGTAGTTTTCTTTAAATTCATTGTATCTTTTTCTTGTTCTTTGTTTTTTACCTTCAAAGAATCTTTTTTTCTTCAAAAAACAAGATAGCTATTCCAATTTTTGGTCAAAAAAAAAGAAGTTTATAATTGGGGTTGCAACTTTAATTGTTATAACTTCTAATTTGTGCATTTAAACAACTATTATAATTTATCAAATCAAAGCTCGTTTAGATTCCAAAAAATACACCGAAGCAATTGTTTATACCTCCTTTTTTTTAAACCACATTCCATCTCAATATTTCCTATTCATTAGACTTGGTGGGTTCCTAGGTTGTTCGCCTTAATTATCCGCATCATTTGATATCAATGCCATGTTTGCTGGAAATTGGTTATCTATCTTCATATAACTATTTTTTGAATTTGAGATTTAAAAAAATTTGTCCTTTAATTGTTTCCTATTTTCTTAACTCACAAATCACAAAAAAGAAAGAGAGTTTTTCTTTCAAGTCTTGTGTTTCCTTCCAATTTTGTAATCATTGTTTTCGCCTATGGATTTCATTTCGTAGTTTTCTTTAAATTCATTGTATCTTTTTCTTGTTCTTTGTTTTTTACCTTCAAAGAATCTTTTTTTCTTCAAAAAACAAGATAGCTATTCCAATTTTTGGTCCAAAAAAAAGAAGTTTATAATTGGGGTTGCAACTTTAATTGTTATAACTTCTAATTTGTGCATTTAAACAACTATTATAATTTATCAAATCAAAGCTCGTTTAGATTCCAAAAAATACACCGAAGCAATTGTTTATACCTCCTTTTTTAAGCCACATTCCATCTCAATATTTCCTATTCATTAGACTTGGTGGGTTCCTAGGTTGTTCGCCTTAATTATCCGCATCATTTGATATCAATGCCATGTTTGCTGGAAATTGGTTATCTATCTTCATATAACTATTTTTTGAATTTGAGATTTAAAAAAATTTGTCCTTTAATTGTTTCCTATTTTCTTAACTCACAAATCACAAAAAAGAAAGAGAGTTTTTCTTTCAAGTCTTGTGTTTCCTTCCAATTTTGTAATCATTGTTTTCGCCTATGGATTTCATTTCGTAGTTTTCTTTAAATTCATTGTATCTTTTTCTTGTTCTTTGTTTTTTACCTTCAAAGAATCTTTTTTCTTCAAAAAACAAGATAGCTATTCCAATTTTTGGTCCAAAAAAAAGAAGTTTATAATTGGGGTTGCAACTTTAATTGTTATAACTTCTAATTTGTGCATTTAAACAACTATTATAATTTATCAAATCAAAGCTCGTTTAGATTCCAAAAAATACACCGAAGCAATTGTTTATACCTCCTTTTTTTAAACCACATTCCATCTCAATATTTCCTATTCATTAGACTTGGTGGGTTCCTAGGTTGTTCGCCTTAATTATCCGCATCATTTGATATCAATGCCATGTTTGCTGGAAATTGGTTATCTATCTTCATATAACTATTTTTTGAATTTGAGATTTAAAAAAATTTGTCCTTTAATTGTTTCCTATTTTCTTAACTCACAAATCACAAAAAAGAAAGAAAGTTTTTCTTTCAAGTCTTGTGTTTCCTTCCAATTTTGTAATCATTGTTTTCGCCTATGGATTTCATTTCGTAGTTTTCTTTAAATTCATTGTATCTTTTTCTTGTTCTTTGTTTTTTACCTTCAAAGAATCTTTTTTTCTTCAAAAAACAAGATAGCTATTCCAATTTTTTGTCCAAAAAAAGAAGTTTATAATTGGGGTTGCAACTTTAATTGTTATAACTTCTAATTTGTGCATTTAAAGAACTATTATAATTTATCAAATCAAAGCTCGTTTAGATTCCAAAAAATACCTCGAAGCAATTGTTTATACCTCCTTTTTTTTTAATCCACATTCCATCTCAATATTTCCTATTCATTAGACTTGGTGGGTTCCTAGGTTGTTCGCCTTAATTATCCGCATCATTTGATATCAATGCCTTGTTTGCTGGAAATTGGTTATCTATCTTCATATAACTATTTTTTGAAAATGAGATTTAAAAAAATTTGTCCTTTAATTGTTTTCTATTTTCTTAACTACCAAATCACAAAAAAGAAAGAAAGTTTTTCTTTCAACTCTTGTGTTTCCTTCCAATTTTGTATTCATTGTTTTTGCCAATGGATTTCATTTCATAGTTTTCTTTAAATGCTTTGTATCTTTTTCTTGTTTTTTGTTTTTTACCTTCAAAGAATCTTTTTTTCTTCAAAAAACAAGATAGCTATTCCAATTTTTGGTCCAAAAAAAAAAAGAAGTTTATAATTGGGGTTGCAACTTTAATTGTTATAACTTCTAATTTGTGCATTTAAACAACTATTATAATTTATCAAATCAAAGCTCGTTTAGATTCCAAAAAATACCTCGAAGCAATTGTTTATACCTCCTTTTTTTTAAACCACATTCCATCTCAATATTTCCTATTCATTAGACTTGGTGGGTTCCTAGGTTGTTCGCCTTAATTATCCGCATCATTTGATATCAATGACATGTTTGTTGGAAATTGGTTATCTATCTTCATATAACTATTTTTTGAATTTGAGATTTAAAAAAATTTGTCCTTTAATTGTTTCCTATTTTCTTAACTCACAAATCACAAAAAAGAAAGAGAGTTTTTCTTTCAAGTCTTGTGTTTCCTTCCAATTTTGTAATCATTGTTTTCGCCTATGGATTTCATTTCGTAGTTTTCTTTAAATTCATTGTATCTTTTTCTTGTTCTTTGTTTTTTACCTTCAAAGAATCTTTTTTCTTCAAAAAACAAGATAGCTATTCCAATTTTTGGTCCAAAAAAAAGAAGTTTATAATTGGGGTTGCAACTTTAATTGTTATAACTTCTAATTTGTGCATTTAAACAACTATTATAATTTATCAAATCAAAGCTCGTTTAGATTCCAAAAAATACACCGAAGCAATTGTTTATACCTCCTTTTTTTAAACCACATTCCATCTCAATATTTCCTATTCATTAGACTTGGTGGGTTCCTAGGTTGTTCGCCTTAATTATCCGCATCATTTGATATCAATGCCATGTTTGCTGGAAATTGGTTATCTATCTTCATATAACTATTTTTTGAATTTGAGATTTAAAAAAATTTGTCCTTTAATTGTTTCCTATTTTCTTAACTCACAAATCACAAAAAAGAAAGAGAGTTTTTCTTTCAAGTCTTGTGTTTCCTTCCAATTTTGTAATCATTGTTTTCGCCTATGGATTTCATTTCGTAGTTTTCTTTAAATTCATTGTATCTTTTTCTTGTTCTTTGTTTTTTACCTTCAAAGAATCTTTTTTTCTTCAAAAAACAAGATAGCTATTCCAATTTTTGGTCCAAAAAAAAAAAGAAGTTTATAATTGGGGTTGCAACTTTAATTGTTATAACTTCTAATTTGTGCATTTAAACAACTATTATAATTTATCAAATCAAAGCTCGTTTAGATTCCAAAAAATACACCGAAGCAATTGTTTATACCTCCTTTTTTTAAGCCACATTCCATCTCAATATTTCCTATTCATTAGACTTGGTGGGTTCCTAGGTTGTTCGCCTTAATTATCCGCATCATTTGATATCAATGCCATGTTTGCTGGAAATTGGTTATCTATCTTCATATAACTATTTTTTGAATTTGAGATTTAAAAAAATTTGTCCTTTAATTGTTTCCTATTTTCTTAACTCACAAATCAGAAAAAAGAAAGAGAGTTTTTCTTTCAAGTCTTGTGTTTCCTTCCAATTTTGTAATCATTGTTTTCGCCTATGCATTTCATTTCGTAGTTTTCTTTAAATTCAATGTATCTTTTTCTTGTTCTTTGTTTTTAACTTTCAAAGAATCTTTTTTCTTCAAAAAACAAGATAGCTATTCCAATTTTTGGTCAAAAAAAAAAAAGAAGTTTATAATTGGGGTTGCAACTTTAATTGTTATAACTTCTAATTTGTGCATTTAAACAACTATTATATTCTATCAAATCAAAGCTCGTTTAGATTCCAAAAAATACACCGAAGCAATTGTTTATACCTCCTTTTTTTTAAAACCACATTCCATCTCAATATTTCCTATTCATTAGACTTGGTGGGTTCCTAGGTTGTTCGCCTTAATTATCCGCATCATTTGATATCAATGCCATGTTTGCTGGAAATTGGTTATCTATCTTCATATAACTATTTTTTGAATTTGAGATTTAAAAAAATTTGTCCTTTAATTGTTTCCTATTTTCTTAACTCACAAATCACAAAAAAGAAAGAGAGTTTTTCTTTCAAGTCTTGTGTTTCCTTCCAATTTTGTAATCATTGTTTTCGCCTATGGATTTCATTTCGTAGTTTTCTTTAAATTCATTGTATCTTTTTCTTGTTCTTTGTTTTTAACCTTCAAAGAATCTTTTTTTCTTCAAAAAACAAGATAGCTATTCCAATTTTTGGTAAAAAAAAAGAAGTTTATAATTGGGGTTGCAACTTTAATTGTTATAACTTCTAATTTGTGCATTTAAACAACTATTATAATTTATCAAATCAAAGCTCGTTTAGATTCCAAAAAATACACCGAAGCAATTGTTTATACCTCCTTTTTTTAAACCACATTCCATCTCAATATTTCCTATTCATTAGACTTGGTGGGTTCCTAGGTTGTTCGCCTTAATTATCCGCATCATTTGATATCAATGCCATGTTTGCTGGAAATTGGTTATCTATCTTCATATAACTATTTTTTGAATTTGAGATTTAAAAAAATTTGTCCTTTAATTGTTTCCTATTTTCTTAACTCACAAATCACAAAAAAGAAAGAAAGTTTTTCTTTCAAGTCTTGTGTTTCCTTCCAATTTTGTAATCATTGTTTTCGCCTATGGATTTCATTTCGTAGTTTTCTTTAAATTCATTGTATCTTTTTCTTGTTCTTTGTTTTTTACCTTCAAAGAATCTTTTTTCTTCAAAAAACAAGATAGCTATTCCAATTTTTGGTCCAAAAAAAAGAAGTTTATAATTGGGGTTGCAACTTTAATTGTTATAACTTCTAATTTGTGCATTTAAACAACTATTATAATTTATCAAATCAAAGCTCGTTTAGATTCCAAAAAATACACCGAAGCAATTGTTTATACCTCCTTTTTTTAAACCACATTCCATCTCAATATTTCCTATTCATTAGACTTGGTGGGTTCCTAGGTTGTTCGCCTTAATTATCCGCATCATTTGATATCAATGCCATGTTTGCTGGAAATTGGTTATCTATCTTCATATAACTATTTTTTGAATTTGAGATTTAAAAAAATTTGTCCTTTAATTGTTTCCTATTTTCTTAACTCACAAATCACAAAAAAGAAAGAAAGTTTTTCTTTCAAGTCTTGTGTTTCCTTCCAATTTTGTAATCATTGTTTTCGCCTATGGATTTCATTTCGTAGTTTTCTTTAAATTCATTGTATCTTTTTCTTGTTCTTTGTTTTTTACCTTCAAAGAATCTTTTTTTCTTCAAAAAACAAGATAGCTATTCCAATTTTTGGTCCAAAAAAAAAAAGAAGTTTATAATTGGGGTTGCAACTTTAATTGTTATAACTTCTAATTTGTGCATTTAAACAACTATTATAATTTATCAAATCAAAGCTCGTTTAGATTCCAAAAAATACACCGAAGCAATTGTTTATACCTCCTTTTTTTTAAACCACATTCCATCTCAATATTTCCTATTCATTAGACTTGGTGGGTTCCTAGGTTGTTCGCCTTAATTATCCGCATCATTTGATATCAATGCCATGTTTGCTGGAAATTGGTTATCTATCTTCATATAACTATTTTTTGAATTTGAGATTTTAAACAATTTGTCCTTTAATTGTTTTCTATTTTCTTAACTACCAAATCAGAAAAAAAGAAAGAAAGTTTTTCTTTCAAGTCTTGTGTTTCCTTCCAATTTTGTAATCATTGTTTTCGCCTATGGATTTCATTTCGTAGTTTTCTTTAAATTCATTGTATC
This sequence comes from Hippophae rhamnoides, assembly GCA_033030585.1. Taxonomy (NCBI): domain Eukaryota; kingdom Viridiplantae; phylum Streptophyta; class Magnoliopsida; order Rosales; family Elaeagnaceae; genus Hippophae; species Hippophae rhamnoides. The sequence goes on along the minus strand of CM065429.1, from coordinate 44,982,347 downwards.
TTTTTCTTGTTCTTTGTTTTTTACCTTCAAAGAATCTTTTTTTCTTCAAAAAACAAGATAGCTATTCCAATTTTTGGTCCAAAAAAAAGAAGTTTATAATTGGGGTTGCAACTTTAATTGTTATAACTTCTAATTTGTGCATTTAAACAACTATTATAATTTATCAAATCAAAGCTCGTTTAGATTCCAAAAAATACACCGAAGCAATTGTTTATACCTCCTTTTTTTAAACCACATTCCATCTCAATATTTCCTATTCATTAGACTTGGTGGGTTCCTAGGTTGTTCGCCTTAATTATCCGCATCATTTGATATCAATGCCATGTTTGCTGGAAATTGGTTATCTATCTTCATATAACTATTTTTTGAATTTGAGATTTAAAAAAATTTGTCCTTTAATTGTTTCCTATTTTCTTAACTCACAAATCACAAAAAAGAAAGAAAGTTTTTCTTTCAAGTCTTGTGTTTCCTTCCAATTTTGTAATCATTGTTTTCGCCTATGGATTTCATTTCGTAGTTTTCTTTAAATTCATTGTATCTTTTTCTTGTTCTTTGTTTTTTACCTTCAAAGAATTGTTTTTCTTCAAAAAACAAGATAGCTATTCCAATTTTTGGTCCAAAAAAAAGAAGTTTATAATTGGGGTTGCAACTTTAATTGTTATAACTTCTAATTTGTGCATTTAAACAACTATTATAATTTATCAAATCAAAGCTCGTTTAGATTCCAAAAAATACACCGAAGCAATTGTTTATACCTCCTTTTTTTAAACCACATTCCATCTCAATATTTCCTATTCATTAGACTTGGTGGGTTCCTAGGTTGTTCGCCTTAATTATCCGCATCATTTGATATCAATGCCATGTTTGCTGGAAATTGGTTATCTATCTTCATATAACTATTTTTTGAATTTGAGATTTAAAAAAATTTGTCCTTTAATTGTTTCCTATTTTCTTAACTCACAAATCACAAAAAAGAAAGAAAGTTTTTCTTTCAAGTCTTGTGTTTCCTTCCAATTTTGTAATCATTGTTTTCGCCTATGGATTTCATTTCGTAGTTTTCTTTAAATTCATTGTATCTTTTTCTTGTTCTTTGTTTTTAACCTTCAAAGAATCTTTTTTCTTCAAAAAACAAGATAGCTATTCCAATTTTTGGTCCAAAAAAAAAGAAGTTTATAATTGGGGTTGCAACTTTAATTGTTATAACTTCTAATTTGTGCATTTAAACAACTATTATAATTTATCAAATCAAAGCTCGTTTAGATTCCAAAAAATACACCGAAGCAATTGTTTATACCTCCTTTTTTTTAAACCACATTCCATCTCAATATTTCCTATTCATTAGACTTGGTGGGTTCCTAGGTTGTTCGCCTTAATTATCCGCATCATTTGATATCAATGCCATGTTTGCTGGAAATTGGTTATCTATCTTCATATAACTATTTTTTGAATTTGAGATTTAAAAAAATTTGTCCTTTAATTGTTTCCTATTTTCTTAACTCACAAATCACAAAAAAGAAAGAAAGTTTTTCTTTCAAGTCTTGTGTTTCCTTCCAATTTTGTAATCATTGTTTTCGCCTATGGATTTCATTTCGTAGTTTTCTTTAAATTCATTGTATCTTTTTCTTGTTCTTTGTTTTTTACCTTCAAAGAATCTTTTTTTCTTCAAAAAACAAGATAGCTATTCCAATTTTTGGTCCAAAAAAAAGAAGTTTATAATTGGGGTTGCAACTTTAATTGTTATAACTTCTAATTTGTGCATTTAAACAACTATTATAATTTATCAAATCAAAGCTCGTTTAGATTCCAAAAAATACACCGAAGCAATTGTTTATACCTCCTTTTTTTTAAACCACATTCCATCTCAATATTTCCTATTCATTAGACTTGGTGGGTTCCTAGGTTGTTCGCCTTAATTATCCGCATCATTTGATATCAATGCCATGTTTGCTGGAAATTGGTTATCTATCTCCATATACCTATTTTTTGAATTTGAGATTTAAAAAAATTTGTCCTTTAATTGTTTCCTATTTTCTTAACTACCAAATCAGAAAAAAAGAAAGAAAGTTTTTCTTTCAAGTCTTGTGTTTCCTTCCAATTTTGTAATCATTGTTTTCGCCTATGGATTTCATTTCGTAGTTTTCTTTAAATTCATTGTATCTTTTTCTTGTTCTTTGTTTTTTACCTTCAAAGAATCGTTTTTTCTTCAAAAAACAAGATAGCTATTCCAATTTTTGGTCCAAAAAAAAGAAGTTTATAATTGGGGTTGCAACTTTAATTGTTATAACTTCTAATTTGTGCATTTAAACAACTATTATAATTTATCAAATCAAAGCTCGTTTAGATTCCAAAAAATACACCGAAGCAATTGTTTATACCTCCTTTTTTTTAAACCACATTCCATCTCAATATTTCCTATTCATTAGACTTGGTGGGTTCCTAGGTTGTTCGCCTTAATTATCCGCATCATTTGATATCAATGCCATGTTTGTTGGAAATTGGTTATCTATCTTCATATAACTATTTTTTGAATTTGAGATTTAAAAAAATTTGTCCTTTAATTGTTTCCTATTTTCTTAACTCACAAATCACAAAAAAGAAAGAGAGTTTTTCTTTCAAGTCTTGTGTTTCCTTCCAATTTTGTAATCATTGTTTTCGCCTATGGATTTCATTTCGTAGTTTTCTTTAAATTCATTGTATCTTTTTCTTGTTCTTTGTTTTTTACCTTCAAAGAATCTTTTTTTCTTCAAAAAACAAGATAGCTATTCCAATTTTTGGTCCAAAAAAAAGAAGTTTATAATTGGGGTTGCAACTTTAATTGTTATAACTTCTAATTTGTGTATTTAAAGAACTATTATAATTTATCAAATCAAAGCTCGTTTAGATTCCGAAAAATACCTCAAAGCAATTGTTTATACCTCCTTTTTTTAATCCACATTCCATCTCAATATTTCCTATTCATTAGACTTGGTGGGTTCCTAGGTTGTTCGCCTTAATTATCCGCATCATTTGATATCAATGCCTTGTTTGCTGGAAATTGGTTATCTATCTTCATATAACTATTTTTTGAAAATGAGATTTAAAAAAATTTGTCCTTTAATTGTTTTCTATTTTCTTAACTACCAAATCACAAAAAAGAAAGAAAGTTTTTCTTTCAAGTCTTGTGTTTCCTTCCAATTTTGTTATCATTGTTTTCGCTTATGTATTTCATTTCGTAGTTTTCTTTAAATTCATTGTATCTTTTTCTTGTTCTTTGTTTTTTACCTTCAAAGAATCTTTTTTTCTTCAAAAAACAAGATAGCTATTCCAATTTTTGGTCCAAAAAAAAAAGAAGTTTATAATTGGGGTTGCAACTTTAATTGTTATAACTTCTAATTTGTGCATTTAAAGAACTATTATAATTTATCAAATCAAAGCTCGTTTAGATTCCAAAAAATACCTCGAAGCAATTGTTTATACCTCCTTTTTTTTAATCCACATTCCATCTCAATATTTCCTATTCATTAGACTTGGTGGGTTCCTAGGTTGTTCGCCTTAATTATCCGCATCATTTGATATCAATGCCTTGTTTGCTGGAAATTGGTTATCTATCTTCATATAACTATTTTTTGAATTTGAGATTTAAAAAAATTTGTCCTTTAATTGTTTCCTATTTTCTTAACTCACAAATCACAAAAAAGAAAGAGAGTTTTTCTTTCAAGTCTTGTGTTTCCTTCCAATTTTGTTATCATTGTTTTCGCCTATGTATTTCATTTCGTAGTTTTCTTTAAATTCATTGTATCTTTTTCTTGTTCTTTGTTTTTTACCTTCAAAGAATCGTTTTTTCTTCAAAAAACAAGATAGCTATTCCAATTTTTGGTCCAAAAAAAAAAGAAGTTTATAATTGGGGTTGCAACTTTAATTGTTATAACTTCTAATTTGTGCAATTAAACAACTATTATAATTTATCAAATCAAAGCTCGTTTAGATTCCAAAAAATACACCGAAGCAATTGTTTATACCTCCTTTTTTTAAACCACATTCCATCTCAATATTTCCTATTCATTAGACTTGGTGGGTTCCTAGGTTGTTCGCCTTAATTATCCGCATCATTTGATATCAATGCCATGTTTGCTGGAAATTGGTTATCTATCTTCATATAACTATTTTTTGAATTTGAGATTTAAAAAAATTTGTCCTTTAATTGTTTCCTATTTTCTTAACTCACAAATCACAAAAAAGAAAGAGAGTTTTTCTTTCAAGTCTTGTGTTTCCTTCCAATTTTGTAATCATTGTTTTCGCCTATGGATTTCATTTCGTAGTTTTCTTTAAATTCATTGTATCTTTTTCTTGTTCTTTGTTTTTTACCTTCAAAGAATCTTTTTTCTTCAAAAAACAAGATAGCTATTCCAATTTTTGGTCCAAAAAAAAGAAGTTTATAATTGGGGTTGCAACTTTAATTGTTATAACTTCTAATTTGTGCATTTAAACAACTATTATAATTTATCAAATCAAAGCTCGTTTAGATTCCAAAAAATACACCGAAGCAATTGTTTATACCTCCTTTTTTTAAGCCACATTCCATCTCAATATTTCCTATTCATTAGACTTGGTGGGTTCCTAGGTTGTTCGCCTTAATTATCCGCATCATTTGATATCAATGCCATGTTATTTGGAAATTGGTTATCTATCTTCATATACTTATTTTTTGAATTTGAGATTTAAAAAAATTTGTCCTTTAATTGTTTCCTATTTTCTTAACTCACAAATCACAAAAAAGAAAGAGAGTTTTTCTTTCAAGTCTTGTGTTTCCTTCCAATTTTGTAATCATTGTTTTCGCCTATGGATTTCATTTCGTAGTTTTCTTTAAATTCATTGTATCTTTTTCTTGTTCTTTGTTTTTAACCTTCAAAGAATCTTTTTTTCTTCAAAAAACAAGATAGCTATTCCAATTTTTGGTCCAAAAAAAGAGAAGTTTATAATTGGGGTTGCAACTTTAATTGTTATAACTTCTAATTTGTGCATTTAAACATCTATTATAATTTATCAAATCAAAGCTCGTTTAGATTCCAAAAAATACACCGAAGCAATTGTTTATACCTCCTTTTTTTAAACCACATTCCATCTCAATATTTCCTATTCATTAGACTTGGTGGGTTCCTAGGTTGTTCGCCTTAATTATCCGCATCATTTGATATCAATGCCATGTTTGCTGGAAATTGGTTATCTATCTTCATATAACTATTTTTTGAATTTGAGATTTAAAAAAATTTGTCCTTTAATTGTTTCCTATTTTCTTAACTCACAAATCACAAAAAAGAAAGAAAGTTTTTCTTTCAAGTCTTGTGTTTCCTTCCAATTTTGTAATCATTGTTTTCGCCTATGGATTTCATTTCGTAGTTTTCTTTAAATTCATTGTATCTTTTTCTTGTTCTTTGTTTTTTACCTTCAAAGAATCTTTTTTTCTTCAAAAAACAAGATAGCTATTCCAATTTTTGGTCCAAAAAAAAAGAAGTTTATAATTGGGGTTGCAACTTTAATTGTTATAACTTCTAATTTGTGCATTTAAACAACTATTATAATTTATCAAATCAAAGCTCGTTTAGATTCCAAAAAATACACCGAAGCAATTGTTTATACCTCCTTTTTTTAAACCACATTCCATCTCAATATTTCCTATTCATTAGACTTGGTGGGTTCCTAGGTTGTTCGCCTTAATTATCCGCATCATTTGATATCAATGCCATGTTTGCTGGAAATTGGTTATCTATCTTCATATACTTATTTTTTGAATTTGAGATTTAAAAAAATTTGTCCTTTAATTGTTTCCTATTTTCTTAACTCACAAATCACAAAAAAGAAAGAGAGTTTTTCTTTCAAGTCTTGTGTTTCCTTCCAATTTTGTAATCATTGTTTTCGCCTATGGATTTCATTTCGTAGTTTTCTTTAAATTCATTGTATCTTTTTCTTGTTCTTTGTTTTTAACCTTCAAAGAATCTTTTTTTCTTCAAAAAACAAGATAGCTATTCCAATTTTTGGTCCAAAAAAAGAAGTTTATAATTGGGGTTGCAACTTTAATTGTTATAACTTCTAATTTGTGCATTTAAACAACTATTATAATTTATCAAATCAAAGCTCGTTTAGATTCCAAAAAATACACCGAAGCAATTGTTTATACCTCCTTTTTTTTAAACCACATTCCATCTCAATATTTCCTATTCATTAGACTTGGTGGGTTCCTAGGTTGTTCGCCTTAATTATCCGCATCATTTGATATCAATGCCATGTTTCCTGGAAATTGGTTATCTATCTTCATATAACTATTTTTTGAATTTGAGATTTAAAAAAATTTGTCCTTTAATTGTTTCCTATTTTCTTAACTACCAAATCACAAAAAAGAAAGAAAGTTTTTCTTTCAAGTCTTGTGTTTCCTTCCAATTTTGTAATCATTGTTTTCGCCTATGGATTTCATTTCGTAGTTTTCTTTAAATTCATTGTATCTTTTTCTTGTTCTTTGTTTTTTACCTTCAAAGAATCTTTTTTTCTTCAAAAAACAAGATAGCTATTCCAATTTTTGGTCCAAAAAAAAAAGAAGTTTATAATTGGGGTTGCAACTTTAATTGTTATAACTTCTAATTTGTGCATTTAAACAACTATTATAATTTATCAAATCAAAGCTCGTTTAGATTCCAAAAAATACACCGAAGCAATTGTTTATACCTCCTTTTTTTTTAAACCACATTCCATCTCAATATTTCCTATTCATTAGACTTGGTGGGTTCCTAGGTTGTTCGCCTTAATTATCCGCATCATTTGATATCAATGCCATGTTTGCTGGAAATTGGTTATCTATCTTCATATACTTATTTTTTGAATTTGAGATTTAAAAAAATTTGTCCTTTAATTGTTTCCTATTTTCTTAACTCACAAATCACAAAAAAGAAAGAGAGTTTTTCTTTCAAGTCTTGTGTTTCCTTCCAATTTTGTAATCATTGTTTTCGCCTATGGATTTCATTTCGTAGTTTTCTTTAAATTCATTGTATCTTTTTCTTGTTCTTTGTTTTTAACCTTCAAAGAATCTTTTTTTCTTCAAAAAACAAGATAGCTATTCCAATTTTTGGTCCAAAAAAAAAAGAAGTTTATAATTGGGGTTGCAACTTTAATTGTTATAACTTCTAATTTGTGCATTTAAACAACTATTATAATTTATCAAATCAAAGCTCGTTTAGATTCCAAAAAATACACCGAAGCAATTGTTTATACCTCCTTTTTTTAAACCACATTCCATCTCAATATTTCCTATTCATTAGACTTGGTGGGTTCCTAGGTTGTTCGCCTTAATTATCCGCATCATTTGATATCAATGCCTTGTTTGCTGGAAATTGGTTATCTATCTTCATATAACTATTTTTTGAAAATGAGATTTAAAAAAATTTGTCCTTTAATTGTTTCCTATTTTCTTAACTCACAAATCACAAAAAAGAAAGAAAGTTTTTCTTTCAAGTCTTGTGTTTCCTTCCAATTTTGTAATCATTGTTTTCGCCTATGGATTTCATTTCGTAGTTTTCTTTAAATTCATTGTATCTTTTTCTTGTTCTTTGTTTTTTACCTTCAAAGAATCTTTTTTTCTTCAAAAAACAAGATAGCTATTCCAATTTTTGGTCCAAAAAAAAAGAAGTTTATAATTGGGGTTGCAACTTTAATTGTTATAACTTCTAATTTGTGCATTTAAACAACTATTATAATTTATCAAATCAAAGCTCGTTTAGATTCCAAAAAATACACCGAAGCAATTGTTTATACCTCCTTTTTTTTAAACCACATTCCATCTCAATATTTCCTATTCATTAGACTTGGTGGGTTCCTAGGTTGTTCGCCTTAATTATCCGCATCATTTGATATCAATGCCATGTTAGCTGGAAATTGGTTATCTATCTTCATATACTTATTTTTTGAATTTGAGATTTAAAAAAATTTGTCCTTTAATTGTTTCCTTTTTTCTTAACTACCAAATCACAAAAAAGAAAGAAAGTTTTTCTTTCAAGTCTTGTGTTTCCTTCCAATTTTGTAATCATTGTTTTCGCCTATGGATTTCATTTCGTAGTTTTCTTTAAATTCATTGTATCTTTTTCTTGTTCTTTGTTTTTAACCTTCAAAGAATCTTTTTTTCTTCAAAAAACAAGATAGCTATTCCAATTTTTGGTAAAAAAAAAAGAAGTTTATAATTGGGGTTGCAACTTTAATTGTTATAACTTCTAATTTGTGCATTTAAACAACTATTATAATTTATCAAATCAAAGCTCGTTTAGATTCCAAAAAATACACCGAAGCAATTGTTTATACCTCCTTTTTTTTAAACCACATTCCATCTCAATATTTCCTATTCATTAGACTTGGTGGGTTCCTAGGTTGTTCGCCTTAATTATCCGCATCATTTGATATCAATGCCATGTTTGCTGGAAATTGGTTATCTATCTTCATATACTTATTTTTTGAATTTGAGATTTAAAAAAATTTGTCCTTTAATTGTTTCCTATTTTCTTAACTCACAAATCACAAAAAAGAAAGAGAGTTTTTCTTTCAAGTCTTGTGTTTCCTTCCAATTTTGTAATCATTGTTTTCGCCTATGGATTTCATTTCGTAGTTTTCTTTAAATTCATTGTATCTTTTTCTTGTTCTTTGTTTTTAACCTTCAAAGAATCTTTTTTTCTTCAAAAAACAAGATAGCTATTCCAATTTTTGGTCCAAAAAAAAAAGAAGTTTATAATTGGGGTTGCAACTTTAATTGTTATAACTTCTAATTTGTGCATTTAAACAACTATTATAATTTATCAAATCAAAGCTCGTTTAGATTCCAAAAAATACACCGAAGCAATTGTTTATACCTCCTTTTTTTAAGCCACATTCCATCTCAATATTTCCTATTCATTAGACTTGGTGGGTTCCTAGGTTGTTCGCCTTAATTATCCGCATCATTTGATATCAATGCCATGTTTGCTGGAAATTGGTTATCTATCTTCATATACTTATTTTTTGAATTTGAGATTTAAAAAAATTTGTCCTTTAATTGTTTCCTATTTTCTTAACTACCAAATCACAAAAAAGAAAGAAAGTTTTTCTTTCAAGTCTTGTGTTTCCTTCCAATTTTGTAATCATTGTTTTCGCCTATGGATTTCATTTCGTAGTTTTCTTTAAATTCATTGTATCTTTTTCTTGTTCTTTGTTTTTTACCTTCAAAGAATCTTTTTTTCTTCAAAAAACAAGATAGCTATTCCAATTTTTGGTCCAAAAAAAAGAAGTTTATAATTGGGGTTGCAACTTTAATTGTTATAACTTCTAATTTGTGCATTTAAACAACTATTATAATTTATCAAATCAAAGCTCGTTTAGATTCCAAAAAATACACCGAAGCAATTGTTTATACCTCCTTTTTTTTAAACCACATTCCATCTCAATATTTCCTATTCATTAGACTTGGTGGGTTCCTTGGTTGTTCACCTTAACTATCCGCATCATTTGATATCAATGCCATGTTTGCTAGAAATTGGTTATCTATCTTCATATACTTATTTTTTGAATTTGAGATTTAAAAAAATTTGTCCTTTAATTGTTTCCTATTTTCTTAACTACCAAATCACAAAAAAGAAAGAAAGTTTTTCTTTCAAGTCTTGTGTTTCCTTCCAATTTTGTAATCATTGTTTTCGCCTATGGATTTCATTTCGTAGTTTTCTTTAAATTCATTGTATCTTTTTCTTGTTCTTTGTTTTGTACCTTCAAAGAATCTTTTTTTCTTCAAAAAACAAGATAGCTATTCCAATTTTTGGTCCAAAAAAAAAAGAAGTTTATAATTGGGGTTGCAACTTTAATTGTTATAACTTCTAATTTGTGCATTTAAACAACTATTATATTTTATCAAATCAAAGCTCGTTTAGATTCCAAAAAATACACCGAAGCAATTGTTTATACCTCCTTTTTTTAAACCACATTCCATCTCAATATTTCCTATTCATTAGACTTGGTGGGTTCCTAGGTTGTTCGCCTTAATTATCCGCATCATTTGATATCAATGCCATGTTTGCTGGAAATTGGTTATCTATCTTCATATACTTATTTTTTGAATTTGAGATTTAAAAAAATTTGTCCTTTAATTGTTTCCTATTTTCTTAACTCACAAATCACAAAAAAGAAAGAGAGTTTTTCTTTCAAGTCTTGTGTTTCCTTCCAATTTTGTAATCATTGTTTTCGCCTATGGATTTCATTTCGTAGTTTTCTTTAAATTCATTGTATCTTTTTCTTGTTCTTTGTTTTGTACCTTCAAAGAATCTTTTTTTCTTCAAAAAACAAGATAGCTATTCCAATTTTTGGTCCAAAAAAAAAGAAGTTTATAATTGGGGTTGCAACTTTAATTGTTATAACTTCTAATTTGTGCATTTAAACAACTATTATAATTTATCAAATCAAAGCTCGTTTAGATTCCAAAAAATACACCGAAGCAATTGTTTATACCTCCTTTTTTTAAACCACATTCCATCTCAATATTTCCTATTCATTAGACTTGGTGGGTTCCTAGGTTGTTCGCCTTAATTATCCGCATCATTTGATATCAATGCCATGTTTGCTGGAAATTGGTTATCTATCTTCATATACTTATTTTTTGAATTTGAGATTTAAAAAAATTTGTCCTTTAATTGTTTCCTATTTTCTTAACTCACAAATCACAAAAAAGAAAGAGAGTTTTTCTTTCAAGTCTTGTGTTTCCTTCCAATTTTGTAATCATTGTTTTCGCCTATGGATTTCATTTCGTAGTTTTCTTTAAATTCATTGTATCTTTTTCTTGTTCTTTGTTTTGTACCTTCAAAGAATCTTTTTTTCTTCAAAAAACAAGATAGCTATTCCAATTTTTGGTCCAAAAAAAAGAAGTTTATAATTGGGGTTGCAACTTTAATTGTTATAACTTCTAATTTGTGCATTTAAACAACTATTATAATTTATCAAATCAAAGCTCGTTTAGATTCCAAAAAATACACCGAAGCAATTGTTTATACCTCCTTTTTTTTAAACCACATTCCATCTCAATATTTCCTATTCATTAGACTTGGTGGGTTCCTAGGTTGTTCGCCTTAATTATCCGCATCATTTGATATCAATGCCATGTTTGCTTTAAATTGGTTATCTATCTTCATATACTTATTTTTTGAATTTGAGATTTAAAAAAATTTGTCCTTTAATTGTTTCCTATTTTCTTAACTCACAAATCACAAAAAAGAAAGAGAGTTTTTCTTTCAAGTCTTGTGTTTCCTTCCAATTTTGTAATCATTGTTTTCGCCTATGGATTTCATTTCGTAGTTTTCTTTAAATTCATTGTATCTTTTTCTTGTTCTTTGTTTTGTACCTTCAAAGAATCTTTTTTTCTTCAAAAAACAAGATAGCTATTCCAATTTTTGGTCAAAAAAAAAAAAGAAGTTTATAATTGGGGTTGCAACTTTAATTGTTATAACTTCTAATTTGTGCATTTAAACAACTATTATATTCTATCAAATCAAAGCTCGTTTAGATTCCAAAAAATACACCGAAGCAATTGTTTATACCTCCTTTTTTTTAAACCACATTCCATCTCAATATTTCCTATTCATTAGACTTGGTGGGTTCCTAGGTTGTTCGCCTTAATTATCCGCATCATTTGATATCAATGCCATGTTTGCTGGAAATTGGTTATCTATCTTCATATACTTATTTTTTGAATTTGAGATTTAAAAAATTTGTCCTTTAATTGTTTCCTATTTTCTTAACTCACAAATCACAAAAAAGAAAGAGAGTTTTTCTTTCAAGTCTTGTGTTTCCTTCCAATTTTGTAATCATTGTTTTCGCCTATGGATTTCATTTCGTAGTTTTCTTTAAATTCATTGTATCTTTTTCTTGTTCTTTGTTTTGTACCTTCAAAGAATCTTTTTTTCTTCAAAAAACAAGATAGCTATTCCAATTTTTGGTCCAAAAAAAAGAAGTTTATAATTGGGGTTGCAACTTTAATTGTTATAACTTCTAATTTGTGCATTTAAACAACTATTATAATTTATCAAATCAAAGCTCGTTTAGATTCCAAAAAATACACCGAAGCAATTGTTTATACCTCCTTTTTTTAAGCCACATTCCATCTCAATATTTCCTATTCATTAGACTTGGTGGGTTCCTAGGTTGTTCGCCTTAATTATCCGCATCATTTGATATCAATGCCATGTTTGCTGGAAATTGGTTATCTATCTTCATATACTTATTTTTTGAATTTGAGATTTAAAAAAATTTGTCCTTTAATGGTTTCCTATTTTCCTAACTCACAAATCACAAAAAAGAAAGAGAGTTTTTCTTTCAAGTCTTGTGTTTCCTTCCAATTTTGTTATCATTGTTTTCGCTTATGTATTTCATTTCGTAGTTTTCTTTAAATTCATTGTATCTTTTTCTTGTTCTTTGTTTTTTACCTTCAAAGGATTATTTTTTTCTTCAAAAAACAAGATAGCTATTCCAATTTTTGGTCAAAAAAAGAAGTTTATAATTGGGGTTGCAACTTTAATTGTTATAACTTCTAATTTGTGCATTTAAACAACTATTATAATTTATCAAATCAAAGCTCGTTTAGATTCCAAAAAATACACCGAAGCAATTGCTTATACCTCCTTTTTTTTAAAACACATTCCATCTCAATATTTCCTATTCATTAGACTTGGTGGGTTCCTAGGTTGTTCGCCTTAATTATCCGCATTATTTGATATCAATGCCATGTTATTTGGAAATTGGTTATCTATCTTCATATACTTATTTTTTGAATTTGAGATTTAAAAAAATTTGTCCTTTAATTGTTTCCTATTTTCTTAACTCACAAATCACAAAAAAGAAAGAGAGTTTTTCTTTCAAGTCTTGTGTTTCCTTCCAATTTTGTAATCATTGTTTTCGCCTATGGATTTCATTTCGTAGTTTTCTTTAAATTCATTGTATCTTTTTCTTGTTCTTTGTTTTGTACCTTCAAAGAATCTTTTTTTCTTCAAAAAACAAGATAGCTATTCCAATTTTTGGTCCAAAAAAAAAGAAGTTTATAATTGGGGTTGCAACTTTAATTGTTATAACTTCTAATTTGTGCATTTAAACAACTATTATAATTTATCAAATCAAAGCTCGTTTAGATTCCAAAAAATACACCGAAGCAATTGTTTATACCTCCTTTTTTTAAACCACATTCCATCTCAATATTTCCTATTCATTAGACTTGGTGGGTTCCTAGGTTGTTCGCCTTAATTATCCGCATCATTTGATATCAATGCCATGTTTGCTGGAAATTGGTTATCTATCTTCATATACTTATTTTTTGAATTTGAGATTTAAAAAAATTTGTCCTTTAATTGTTTCCTATTTTCTTAACTCACAAATCACAAAAAAGAAAGAGAGTTTTTCTTTCAAGTCTTGTGTTTCCTTCCAATTTTGTAATCATTGTTTTCGCCTATGGATTTCATTTCGTAGTTTTCTTTAAATTCATTGTATCTTTTTCTTGTTCTTTGTTTTTTACCTTCAAAGAATCTTTTTTTCTTCAAAAAACAAGATAGCTATTCCAATTTTTGGTCCAAAAAAAAGAAGTTTACAATTGGGGTTGCAACTTTAATTGTTATAAATTCTAATTTGTGCATTTAAACAACTATTATAATTTATCAAATCAAAGCTCGTTTATATTCCAAAAAATACACCGAAGCAATTGTTTATACCTCCTTTTTTTTAACCACATTCCATCTCAATATTTCCTATTCATTAGACTTGGTGGGTTCCTAGGTTGTTCGCCTTAATTATCCGCATCATTTGATATCAATGCCATGTTTGCTGGAAATTGGTTATCTATCTTCATATACTTATTTTTTGAATTTGAGATTTAAAAAAATTTGTCCTTTAATTGTTTCCTATTTTCTTAACTCACAAATCACAAAAAAGAAAGAGAGTTTTTCTTTCAAGTCTTGTGTTTCCTTCCAATTTTGTAATCATTGTTTTCGCCTATGGATTTCATTTCGTAGTTTTCTTTAAATTCATTGTATCTTTTTCTTGTTCTTTGTTTTGTACCTTCAAAGAATCTTTTTTTCTTCAAAAAACAAGATAGCTATTCCAATTTTTGGTCAAAAAAAAAAGAAGTTTATAATTGGGGTTGCAACTTTAATTGTTATAACTTCTAATTTGTGCATTTAAACAACTATTATAATTTATCAAATCAAAGCTCGTTTAGATTCCAAAAAATACTCTGAAGCAATTGTTTATACCTCCTTTTTTTTAACCACATTCCATCTCAATATTTCCTATTCATTAGACTTGGTGGGTTCCTAGGTTGTTCGCCTTAATTATCCGCATCATTTGATATCAATGCCATGTTTGCTGGAAATTGGTTATCTATCTTCATATACTTATTTTTTGAATTTGAGATTTAAAAAAATTTGTCCTTTAATTGTTTCCTATTTTCTTAACTCACAAATCACAAAAAAGAAAGAGAGTTTTTCTTTCAAGTCTTGTGTTTCCTTCCAATTTTGTAATCATTGTTTTCGCCTAAGGATTTTATTTCGTAGTTTTCTTTCAATTCATTGTATCTTTTTCTTGTTCTTTATTTTGTACCTTCAAAGGATTATTTTTTTCTTCAAAAAACAAGATAGCTATTCCAATTTTTGGTCAAAAAAAGAAGTTTATAATTGGGGTTGCAACTTTAATTATTATAACTTCTAATTTGTGCATTTAAACAACTATTATATTCTATCAAATCAAAACTAGTTTAGATTATAAAAAATACACCGAAGCAATTGTTTATACCTCCTTTTTTTTAAACCACATTCCATCTCAATATTTCCTATTCATTAGACTTGGTGGGTTCCTTGGTTGTTCGCCTTAATTATCCGCATCATTTGATATCAATGCCATCTTAGTTGGAAAATGGTTTTCTATCTTCATATACTTATTTTTTGAATTTGAGATTTAAAAAAATTTGTCCTTTAATTGTTTCCTATTTTCTTAACTCACAAATCACAAAAAAGAAAGAGAGTTTTTCTTTCAAGTCTTGTGTTTCCTTCCAATTTTGTAATCATTGTTTTCGCCTATGGATTTCATTTCGTAGTTTTCTTTAAATTCATTGTATCTTTTTCTTGTTCTTTGTTTTGTACCTTCAAAGAATCTTTTTTTCTTCAAAAAACAAGATAGCTATTCCAATTTTTGGTCCAAAAAAAAAGAAGTTTATAATTGGGGTTGCAACTTTAATTGTTATAACTTCTAATTTGTGCATTTAAACAACTATTATAATTTATCAAATCAAAGCTCGTTTAGATTCCAAAAAATACACCGAAGCAATTGTTTATACCTCCTTTTTTTTAAACCACATTCCATCTCAATATTTCCTATTCATTAGACTTGGTGGGTTCCTAGGTTGTTCGCCTTAATTATCCGCATCATTTGATATCAATGCCATGTTTGCTGGAAATTGGTTATCTATCTTCATATACTTATTTTTTGAATTTGAGATTTAAAAAATTTGTCCTTTAATTGTTTCCTATTTTCTTAACTCACAAATCACAAAAAAGAAAGAGAGTTTTTCTTTCAAGTCTTGTGTTTCCTTCCAATTTTGTAATCATTGTTTTCGCCTATGGATTTCATTTCGTAGTTTTCTTTAAATTCATTGTATCTTTTTCTTGTTCTTTGTTTTGTACCTTCAAAGAATCTTTTTTTCTTCAAAAAACAAGATAGCTATTCCAATTTTTGGTCCAAAAAAAAGAAGTTTATAATTGGGGTTGCAACTTTAATTGTTATAACTTCTAATTTGTGCATTTAAACAACTATTATAATTTATCAAATCAAAGCTCGTTTAGATTCCAAAAAATACAAAAAAGCAATTGTTTATACCTCCTTTTTTTTAAACCACATTCCATCTCAATATTTCCTATTCATTAGACTTGGTGGGTTCCTAGGTTGTTCGCCTTAATTATCCGCATCATTTGATATCAATGCCATGTTTGTTGGAAATTGGTTATCTATCTTCATATACTTATTTTTTGAATTTGAGATTTAAAAAAATTTGTCCTTTAATTGTTTCCTATTTTCTTAACTCACAAATCACAAAAAAGAAAGAGAGTTTTTCTTTCAAGTCTTGTGTTTCCTTCCAATTTTGTAATCATTGTTTTCGCCTATGGATTTCATTTCGTAGTTTTCCTTAAATTCATTGTATCTTTTTCTTGTTCTTTGTTTTGTACCTTTAAAGAATCTGTTTTTCTTCAAAAAACAAGATAGCTATTCCTATTTTTGGTCCAAAAAAAACAAGAAGTTTATAATTGGGGTTGCACCTTTAATTGTTATAACTTCTAATTTGTGCATTTAAAGAACTATTATAATTTATCAAATCAAAGCTCGTTTAGATTCCAAAAAATACACCGAAGCAATTGTTTATACCTCCTTTTTTTTAAACCACATTCCATCTCAATATTTCCTATTCATTAGACTTGGTGGGTTCCTAGGTTGTTCGCCTTAATTATCCGCATCATTTGATATCAATGCCATGTTTGCTGGAAATTGGTTATCTATCTTCATATACTTATTTTTTGAATTTGAGATTTAAAAAAATTTGTCCTTTAATTGTTTCCTATTTTCTTAACTCACAAATTACAAAAAAGAAAGAGAGTTTTTCTTTCAAGTCTTGTGTTTCCTTCCAATTTTGTAATCATTGTTTTCGCCTATGGATTTCATTTCGTAGTTTTCCTTAAATTCATTGTATCTTTTTCTTGTTCTTTGTTTTGTACCTTTAAAGAATCTGTTTTTCTTCAAAAAACAAGATAGCTATTCCTATTTTTGGTCCAAAAAAAACAAGAAGTTTATAATTGGGGTTGCACCTTTAATTGTTATAACTTCTAATTTGTGCATTTAAAGAACTATTATAATTTATCAAATCAAAGTTCGTTTAGATTCCAAAAAATACACCGAAGCAATTGTTTATACCTCCTTTTTTTTTAAACCACATTCCATCTCAATATTTCCTATTCATTAGACTTGGTGGGTTCCTAGGTTGTTCGCCTTAATTATCCGCATCATTTGATATCAATGCCATGTTTATTGGAAATTGGTTATCTATCTTCATATACTTATTTTTTGAATTTGAGATTTAAAAAAATTTGTCCTTTAATTGTTTCCTATTTTCTTAACTCACAAATCACAAAAAAGAAAGAGAGTTTTTCTTTCAAGTCTTGTGTTTCCTTCCAATTTTGTAATCATTGTTTTCGCCTATGGATTTCATTTCGTAGTTTTCTTTAAATTCATTGTATCTTTTTCTTGTTCTTTGTTTTTTACCTTCAAAGAATCTTTTTTTCTTCAAAAAACAAGATAGCTATTCCAATTTTTGGTCCAAAAAAAAAGAAGTTTATAATTGGGGTTGCAACTTTAATTGTTATAACTTCTAATTTGTGCATTTAAAGAACTATTATAATTTATCAAATCAAAGCTCGTTTAGATTCCAAAAAATACCTCGAAGCAATTGTTTATACCTCCTTTTTTTTTAATCCACATTCCATCTCAATATTTCCTATTCATTAGACTTGGTGGGTTCCTAGGTTGTTCGCCTTAATTATCCGCATCATTTGATATCAATGCCATGTTTGCTGGAAATTGGTTATCTATCTTCATATACTTATTTTTTGAATTTGAGATTTAAAAAAATTTGTCCTTTAATTGTTTCCTATTTTCTTAACTCACAAATCACAAAAAAGAAAGAGAGTTTTTCTTTCAAGTCTTGTGTTTCCTTCCAATTTTGTAATCATTGTTTTCGCCTATGGATTTCATTTCGTAGTTTTCTTTAAATTCATTGTATCTTTTTCTTGTTCTTTGTTTTGTACCTTCAAAGAATCTTTTTTTCTTCAAAAAACAAGATAGCTATTCCAATTTTTGGTCAAAAAAAAAAAAAGAAGTTTATAATTGGGGTTGCAACTTTAATTGTTATAACTTCTAATTTGTGCATTTAAACAACTATTATATTCTATCAAATCAAAGCTCGTTTAGATTCCAAAAAATACACCGAAGCAATTGTTTATACCTCCTTTTTTTAAACCACATTCCATCTCAATATTTCCTATTCATTAGACTTGGTGGGTTCCTAGGTTGTTCGCCTTAATTATCCGCATCATTTGATATCAATGCCATGTTATTTGGAAATTGGTTATCTATCTTCATATACTTATTGTTTGAATTTGAGATTTAAAAAAATTTGTCCTTTAATTGTTTCCTATTTTCTTAACTCACAAATCACAAAAAAGAAAGAGAGTTTTTCTTTCAAGTCTTGTGTTTCCTTCCAATTTTGTAATCATTGTTTTCGCCTATGGATTTCATTTCGTAGTTTTCTTTAAATTCATTGTATCTTTTTCTTGTTCTTTGTTTTGTACCTTCAAAGAATCTTTTTTTCTTCAAAAAACAAGATAGCTATTCCAATTTTAGGTCGAAAAAAAAGAAGTTCATAATTGGGGTTGCAACTTTAATTGTTATAACTTCTAATTTGTTCATTTAAACAACTATTATATTTTATCAAATCAAAGCTCGTTTAGATTCCAAAAAATACACCGAAGCAATTGTTTATACCTCCTTGTTTCTGAAACCACATTCCATCTCAATATTTCCTATTCATTTGACTTGGTGGGTTCCTAGGTTGTTCGCCTTAATTATCTACATCATTTGATATCAATGCCATGTTTGCTGGAAATCGGTTATCTATCTTCATATACCTATTTTTTGAATTTGAGATTTAAAAAAATTTGTCCTTTAATTGTTTCCTATTTTCTTAACTCACAAATCACAAAAAAGAAAGAGAGTTTTTCTTTCAAGTCTTGTGTTTCCTTCCAATTTTGTAATCATTGTTTTCGCCTATGGATTTCATTTCGTAGTTTTCTTTAAATTCATTGTATCTTTTTCTTGTTCTTTGTTTTGTACCTTCAAAGAATCTTTTTTTCTTCAAAAAACAAGATAGCTATTCCAATTTTTGGTCAAAAAAAAAAGAAGTTTATAATTGGGGTTGCAACTTTAATTGTTATAACTTCTAATTTGTGCATTTAAACAACTATTATATTCTATCAAATCAAAGCTCGTTTAGATTCCAAAAAATACACCGAAGCAATTGTTTATACCTCCTTTTTTTTAAACCACATTCCATCTCAATATTTCCTATTCATTAGACTTGGTGGGTTCCTAGGTTGTTCGCCTTAATTATCCGCATCATTTGATATCAATGCCATATGTTGCTGGAAATTGGTTATCTATCTTCATATACTTATTTTTTGAATTTGAGATTTAAAAAAATTTGTCCTTTAATTGTTTCCTATTTTCTTAACTCACAAATCACAAAAAAGAAAGAGAGTTTTTCTTTCAAGTCTTGTGTTTCCTTCCAATTTTGTAATCATTGTTTTCGCCTATGGATTTCATTTCGTAGTTTTCTTTAAATTCATTGTATCTTTTTCTTGTTCTTTGTTTTGTACCTTCAAAGAATCTTTTTTTCTTCAAAAAACAAGATAGCTATTCCAATTTTTGGTCCAAAAAAAAAAGAAGTTTATAATTGGGGTTGCAACTTTAATTGTTATAACTTCTAATTTGTGCATTTAAACAACTATTATATTCTATCAAATCAAAGCTCGTTTAGATTCCAAAAAATACCTCGAAGCAATTGTTTATACCTCCTTTTTTTTAATCCACATTCCATCTCAATATTTCCTATTCATTAGACTTGGTGGGTTCCTAGGTTGTTCGCCTTAATTATCCGCATCATTTGATATCAATGCTATGTTAGCTGGAAATTGGTTATCTATCTTCATATACTTATTTTTTGAATTTGAGATTTAAAAAAATTTGTCCTTTAATTGTTTCCTATTTTCTTAACTCACAAATCACAAAAAAGAAAGAGAGTTTTTCTTTCAAGTCTTGTGTTTCCTTCCAATTTTGTTATCATTGTTTTCGCCTATGTATTTCATTTCGTAGTTTTCTTTAAATTCATTGTATCTTTTTCTTGTTCTTTGTTTTTTACCTTCAAAGAATCTTTTTTTCTTCAAAAAACAAGATAGCTATTCCAATTTTTGGTCCAAAAAAAAAAGAAGTTTATAATTGGGGTTGCAACTTTAATTCTTATAACTTCTAATTTGTGCATTTAAACAACTATTATATTCTATCAAATCAAAGCTCGTTTAGATTCCAAAAAATACACCGAAGCAATTGTTTATACCTCCTTTTTTTTAAACCACATTCCATCTCAATATTTCCTATTCATTAGACTTGGTGGGTTCCTAGGTTGTTCGCCTTAATTATCCGCATCATTTGATATCAATGCCATGTTTGCTGGAAATTGGTTATCTATCTTCATATACTTATTTTTTGAATTTGAGATTTAAAAAAATTTGTCCTTTAATTGTTTCCTATTTTCTTAACTCACAAATCACAAAAAAGAAAGAGAGTTTTTCTTTCAAGTCTTGTGTTTCCTTCCAATTTTGTAATCATTGTTTTCGCCTATGGATTTCATTTCGTAGTTTTCTTTAAATTCATTGTATCTTTTTCTTGTTCTTTGTTTTGTACCTTCAAAGAATCTTTTTTTCTTCAAAAAACAAGATAGCTATTCCAATTTTTGGTCCAAAAAAAAAGAAGTTTATAATTGGGGTTGCAACTTTAATTGTTATAACTTCTAATTTGTGCATTTAAACAACTATTATATTCTATCAAATCAAAGCACGTTTAGATTACAAAAATACACCGAAGCAATTGTTTATACCTCCTTTTTTTTTAAACCACATTCCATCTCAATATTTCCTATTCATTAGACTTGGTGGGTTCCTAGGTTGTTCGCCTTAATTATCCGCATCATTTGATATCAATGCCATGTTTGCTGGAAATTGGTTATCTATCTTCATATACTTATTTTTTGAATTTGAGATTTAAAAAAATTTGTCCTTTAATTGTTTCCTATTTTCTTAACTCACAAATCACAAAAAAGAAAGAGAGTTTTTCTTTCAAGTCTTGTGTTTCCTTCCAATTTTGTAATCATTGTTTTCGCCTATGGATTTCATTTCGTAGTTTTCTTTAAATTCATTGTATCTTTTTCTTGTTCTTTGTTTTGTACCTTCAAAGAATCTTTTTTCTTCAAAAACAAGATAGCTATTCCAATTTTTGGTCAAAAAAAAAAGAAGTTTATAATTGGGGTTGCAACTTTAATTGTTATAACTTCTAATTTGTGCATTTAAACAACTATTATATTCTATCAAATCAAAGCTCGTTTAGATTCCAAAAAATACACCGAAGCAATTGTTTATACCTCCTTTTTTTAAACCACATTCCATCTCAATATTTCCTATTCATTAGACTTGGTGGGTTCCTAGGTTGTTCGCCTTAATTATCCGCATCATTTGATATCAATGCCATGTTTGCTGGAAATTGGTTATCTATCTTCATATACTTATTTTTTGAATTTGAGATTTAAAAAAATTTGTCCTTTAATTGTTTCCTATTTTCTTAACTCACAAATCACAAAAAAGAAAGAGAGTTTTTCTTTCAAGTCTTGTGTTTCCTTCCAATTTTGTAATCATTGTTTTCGCCTATGGATTTCATTTCGTAGTTTTCTTTAAATTCATTGTATCTTTTTCTTGTTCTTTGTTTTTTACCTTCAAAGAATCTTTTTTTCTTCAAAAAACAAGATAGCTATTCCAATTTTTGGTCCAAAAAAAAAGAAGTTTATAATTGGGGTTGCAACTTTAATTGTTATAACTTCTAATTTGTGCATTTAAAAAACTATTATATTCTATCAAATCAAAGCTCGTTTAGATTCCAAAAAATACAACGAAGCAATTGTTTATACCTCCTTTTTTTAAACCACATTCCATCTCAATATTTCCTATTCATTAGACTTGGTGGGTTCCTAGGTTGTTCGCCTTAATTATCCGCATCATTTGATATCAATGCCATGTTTGCTGGAAATTGGTTATCTATCTTCATATACTTATTTTTTGAATTTGAGATTTAAAAAAATTTGTCCTTTAATTGTTTCCTATTTTCTTAACTCACAAATCACAAAAAAGAAAGAGAGTTTTTCTTTCAAGTCTTGTGTTTCCTTCCAATTTTGTAATCATTGTTTTCGCCTATGGATTTCATTTCGTAGTTTTCTTTAAATTCATTGTATCTTTTTCTTGTTCTTTGTTTTTCACCTTCAAAGAATCTTTTTTTCTTCAAAAAACAAGATAGCTATTCCAATTTTTGGTCAAAAAAAAAAAAGAAGTTTATAATTGGGGTTGCAACTTTAATTGTTATAACTTCTAATTTGTTCAATGAAACAACTATTATATTCTATCAAATCAAAGCTCATTTAGATTCCAAAAAATACACCGAAGCAATTGTTTATACCTCCTTTTTTTAAACCACATTCCATCTCAATATTTCCTATTCATTAGACTTGGTGGGTTCCTAGGTTGTTCGCCTTAATTATCCGCATCATTTGATATCAATGCCATGTTTGCTGGAAATTGGTTATCTATCTTCATATACTTATTTTTTGAATTTGAGATTTAAAAAAATTTGTCCTTTAATTGTTTCCTATTTTCTTAACTCACAAATCACAAAAAAGAAAGAGAGTTTTTCTTTCAAGTCTTGTGTTTCCTTCCAATTTTGTAATCATTGTTTTCGCCTATGGATTTCATTTCGTAGTTTTCTTTAAATTCATTGTATCTTTTTCTTGTTCTTTGTTTTGTACCTTCAAAGAATCTTTTTTTCTTCAAAAAACAAGATAGCTATTCCAATTTTTGGCCCAAAAAAAAGAAGTTTATAATTGGGGTTGCAACTTTAATTGTTATAACTTCTAATTTGTGCATTTAAACAACTATTATATTCTATCAAATCAAAGCTCGTTTAGATTCCAAAAAATACACCGAAGCAATTGTTTATACCTCCTTTTTTTTAAACCACATTCCATCTCAATATTTCCTATTCATTAGACTTGGTGGGTTCCTAGGTTGTTCGCCTTAATTATCCGCATCATTTGATATCAATGCCATGTTTGCTGGAAATTGGTTATCTATCTTCATATACTTATTTTTTGAATTTGAGATTTAAAAAAATTTGTCCTTTAATTGTTTCCTATTTTCTTAACTCACAAATCACAAAAAAGAAAGAGAGTTTTTCTTTCAAGTCTTGTGTTTCCTTCCAATTTTGTTATCATTGTTTTCGCCTATGTATTTCATTTCGTTGTTTTCTTTAAATTCATTGTATCTTTTTCTTGTTCTTTATTTTGTACCTTCAAAGGATTATTTTTTTCTTCAAAAAACAAGATAGATATTCCAATTTTTGGTCAAAAAAAGAAGTTTATAATTGGGGTTGCAACTTTAATTGTTATAACTTCTAATTTGTGCATTTAAACAACTATTATATTCTATCAAATCAAAGCTCTTTTAGATTCCAAAAAATACACCGAAGCAATTGTTTATACCTCCTTTTTTTTGAAACCACATTCCATCTCAATATTTCCTATTCATTAGACTTGGTGGGTTCCTAGGTTGTTCGCCTTAATTATCCGCATCATTTGATATCAATGCCATGTTTGCTGGAAATTGGTTATCTATCTTCATATACTTATTTTTTGAATTTGAGATTTAAAAAAATTTGTCCTTTAATTGTTTCCTATTTTCTTAACTCACAAATCACAAAAAAGAAAGAGAGTTTTTCTTTCAAGTCTTGTGTTTCCTTCCAATTTTGTAATCATTGTTTTCGCCTATGGATTTCATTTCGTAGTTTTCTTTAAATTCATTGTATCTTTTTCTTGTTCTTTGTTTTGTACCTTCAAAGAATCTTTTTTTCTTCAAAAAACAAGATAGCTATTCCAATTTTTGGTCAAAAAAAAAAGAAGTTTATAATTGGGGTTGCAACTTTAATTGTTATAACTTCTAATTTGTGCAATTAAACAACTATTATATTCTATCAAATCAAAGCTCGTTTAGATTCCAAAAAATACACCGAAGCAATTGTTTATACCTCCTTTTTTTTAAACCACATTCCATCTCAATATTTCCTATTCATTAGACTTGGTGGGTTCCTAGGTTGTTCGCCTTAATTATCCGCATCATTTGATATCAATGCCATGTTTGCTGGAAATTGGTTATCTATCTTCATATACTTATTTTTTGAATTTGAGATTTAAAAAATTTGTCCTTTAATTGTTTCCTATTTTCTTAACTCACAAATCACAAAAAAGAAAGAGAGTTTTTCTTTCAAGTCTTGTGTTTCCTTCCAATTTTGTAATCATTGTTTTCGCCTATGGATTTCATTTCGTAGTTTTCTTTAAATTCATTGTATCTTTTTCTTGTTCTTTGTTTTGTACCTTCAAAGAATCTTTTTTTCTTCAAAAAACAAGATAGCTATTCCAATTTTTGGTCCAAAAAAAAAAGAAGTTTATAATTGGGGTTGCAACTTTAATTGTTATAACTTCTAATTTGTGCATTTAAACAACTATTATATTCTATCAAATCAAAGCTCGTTTAGATTCCAAAAAATACACTGAAGCAATTGTTTATACCTCCTTTTTTTAAACCACATTCCATCTCAATATTTCCTATTCATTAGACTTGGTGGGTTCCTAGGTTGTTCGCCTTAATTATCCGCATCATTTGATATCAATGCCATGTTTGCTGGAAATTGGTTATCTATCTTCATATACTTATTTTTTGAATTTGAGATTTAAAAAAATTTGTCCTTTAATTGTTTCCTATTTTCTTAACTCACAAATCACAAAAAAGAAAGAGATTTTTTCTTTCAAGTCTTGTGTTTCCTTCCAATTTTGTAATCATTGTTTTCGCCTATGGATTTCATTTCGTAGTTTTCTTTAAATTCATTGTATCTTTTTCTTGTTCTTTGTTTTGTACCTTCAAAGAATCTTTTTTTCTTCAAAAAACAAGATAGCTATTCCAATTTTTGGTCAAAAAAAAGAAGTTTATAATTGGGGTTGCAACTTTAATTGTTATAACTTCTAATTTGTGCATTTAAACAACTATTATATTCTATCAAATCAAAGCTCGTTTAGATTCCAAAAAATACACCGAAGCAATTGTTTATACCTCCTTTTTTTTAAACCACATTCCATCTCAATATTTCCTATTCATTAGACTTGGTGGGTTCCTAGGTTGTTCGCCTTAATTATCCGCATCATTTGATATCAATGCCATGTTTGCTGGAAATTGGTTATCTATCTTCATATACTTATTTTTTGAATTTGAGATTTAAAAAAATTTGTCCTTTAATTGTTTCCTATTTTCTTAACTCACAAATCACAAAAAAGAAAGAGAGTTTTTCTTTCAAGTCTTGTGTTTCCTTCCAATTTTGTAATCATTGTTTTCGCCTATGGATTTCATTTCGTAGTTTTCTTTAAATTCATTGTATCTTTTTCTTGTTCTTTGTTTTGTACCTTCAAAGAATCTTTTTTCTTCAAAAAACAAGATAGCTATTCCAATTTTTGGTCCAAAAAAAAAAGAAGTTTATAATTGGGGTTGCAACTTTAATTGTTATAACTTCTAATTTGTGCATTTAAACAACTATTATATTCTATCAAATCAAAGCTCGTTTAGATTCCAAAAAATACACCGAAGCAATTGTTTATACCTCCTTTTTTTAAACCACATTCCATCTCAATATTTCCTATTCATTAGACTTGGTGGGTTCCTAGGTTGTTCGCCTTAATTATCCGCATCATTTGATATCAATGCCATGTTTGCTGGAAATTGGTTATCTATCTTCATATACTTATTTTTTGAATTTGAGATTTAAAAAAATTTGTCCTTTAATTGTTTCCTATTTTCTTAACTCACAAATCACAAAAAAGAAAGAGAGTTTTTCTTTCAAGTCTTGTGTTTCCTTCCAATTTTGTAATCATTGTTTTCGCCTATGGATTTCATTTCGTAGTTTTCTTTAAATTCATTGTATCTTTTTCTTGTTCTTTGTTTTGTACCTTCAAAGAATCTTTTTTCTTCAAAAAACAAGATAGCTATTCCAATTTTTGGTCCAAAAAAAAAAGAAGTTTATAATTGGGGTTGCAACTTTAATTGTTATAACTTCTAATTTGTGCATTTAAACAACTATTATATTCTATCAAATCAAAGCTCGTTTAGATTCCAAAAAATACACCGAAGCAATTGTTTATACCTCCTTTTTTTAAACCACATTCCATCTCAATATTTCCTATTCATTAGACTTGGTGGGTTCCTAGGTTGTTCGCCTTAATTATCCGCATCATTTGATATCAATGCCATGTTTGCTGGAAATTGGTTATCTATCTTCATATACTTATTTTTTGAATTTGAGATTTAAAAAAATTTGTCCTTTAATTGTTTCCTATTTTCTTAACTCACAAATCACAAAAAAGAAAGAGAGTTTTTCTTTCAAGTCTTGTGTTTCCTTCCAATTTTGTAATCATTGTTTTCGCCTATGGATTTCATTTCGTAGTTTTCTTTAAATTCATTGTATCTTTTTCTTGTTCTTTGTTTTGTACCTTCAAAGAATCTTTTTTTCTTCAAAAAACAAGATAGCTATTCCAATTTTTGGTCAAAAAAAAAAAAGAAGTTTATAATTGGGGTTGCAACTTTAATTGTTATAACTTCTAATTTGTGCATTTAAACAACTATTATATTCTATCAAATCAAAGCTCGTTTAGATTCCAAAAAATAACTCGAAGCAATTGTTTATACCTCCTTTTTTTTAAACCACATTCCATCTCAATATTTCCTATTCATTAGACTTGGTGGGTTCCTAGGTTGTTCGCCTTAATTATCCGCATCATTTGATATCAATGCCATGTTTGCTGGAAATTGGTTATCTATCTTCATATACTTATTTTTTGAATTTGAGATTTAAAAAAATTTGTCCTTTAATTGTTTCCTATTTTCTTAACTCACAAATCACAAAAAAGAAAGAGAGTTTTTCTTTCAAGTCTTGTGTTTCCTTCCAATTTTGTAATCATTGTTTTCGCCTATGGATTTCATTTCGTAGTTTTCTTTAAATTCATTGTATCTTTTTCTTGTTCTTTGTTTTGTACCTTCAAAGAATCTTTTTTTCTTCAAAAAACAAGATAGCTATTCCAATTTTTGGTCCAAAAAAAAAGAAGTTTATAATTGGGGTTGCAACTTTAATTGTTATAACTTCTAATTTGTGCATTTAAACAACTATTATATTCTATCAAATCAAAGCTCGTTTAGATTCCAAAAAATACACCGAAGCAATTGTTTATACCTCCTTTTTTTTAAACCACATTCCATCTCAATATTTCCTATTCATTAGACTTGGTGGGTTCCTAGGTTGTTCGCCTTAATTATCCGCATCATTTGATATCAATGCCATGTTTGCTGGAAATTGGTTATCTATCTTCATATACTTATTTTTTGAATTTGAGATTTAAAAAAATTTGTCCTTTAATTGTTTCCTATTTTCTTAACTCACAAATCACAAAAAAGAAAGAGATTTTTTCTTTCAAGTCTTGTGTTTCCTTCCAATTTTGTAATCATTGTTTTCGCCTATGGATTTCATTTCGTAGTTTTCTTTAAATTCATTGTATCTTTTTCTTGTTCTTTGTTTTGTACCTTCAAAGAATCTTTTTTTCTTCAAAAAACAAGATAGCTATTCCAATTTTTGGCCCAAAAAAAAGAAGTTTATAATTGGGGTTGCAACTTTAATTATTATAACTTATAATTTGTGCATTTAAAAAACTATTATATTCTATCAAATCAAAGCTCGTTTAGATTCCAAAAAATACACCGAAGCAATTGCTTATACCTCATTTTTTTTAAAACACATTCCATCTCAATATTTCCTATTCATTAGACTTGGTGGGTTCCTAGGTTGTTCGCCTTAATTATCCGCATCATTTGATATCAATGCCATGTTTGCTGGAAATTGGTTATCTATCTTCATATACTTATTTTTTGAATTTGAGATTTAAAAAAATTTGTCCTTTAATTGTTTCCTATTTTCTTAACTCACAAATCACAAAAAAGAAAGAGATTTTTTCTTTCAAGTCTTGTGTTTCCTTCCAATTTTGTAATCATTGTTTTCGCCTATGGATTTCATTTCGTAGTTTTCTTTAAATTCATTGTATCTTTTTCTTGTTCTTTGTTTTGTACCTTCAAAGAATCTTTTTTTCTTCAAAAAACAAGATAGCTATTCCAATTTTTGGTCCAAAAAAAAAGAAGTTTATAATTGGGGTTGCAACTTTAATTGTTATAACTTCTAATTTGTGCATTTAAACAACTATTATATTCTATCAAATCAAAGCTCGTTTAGATTCCAAAAAATACACCGAAGCAATTGTTTATACCTCCTTTTTTTTAAACCACATTCCATCTCAATATTTCCTATTCATTAGACTTGGTGGGTTCCTAGGTTGTTCGCCTTAATTATCCGCATCATTTGATATCAATGCCATGTTTGCTGGAAATTGGTTATCTATCTTCATATACTTATTTTTTGAATTTGAGATTTAAAAAAATTTGTCCTTTAATTGTTTCCTATTTTCTTAACTCACAAATCACAAAAAAGAAAGAGAGTTTTTCTTTCAAGTCTTGTGTTTCCTTCCAATTTTGTAATCATTGTTTTCGCCTATGGATTTCATTTCGTAGTTTTCTTTAAATTCATTGTATCTTTTTCTTGTTCTTTGTTTTTTACCTTCAAAGAATCTTTTTTTCTTCAAAAAACAAGATAGCTATTCCAATTTTTGGTCCAAAAAAAAAGAAGTTTATAATTGGGGTTGCAACTTTAATTGTTATAACTTCTAATTTGTGCATTTAAAAAACTATTATATTCTATCAAATCAAAGCTCGTTTAGATTCCAAAAAATACACCGAAGCAATTGTTTATACCTCCTTTTTTTTGAAACCACATTCCATCTCAATATTTCCTATTCATTAGACTTGGTGGGTTCCTAGGTTGTTCGCCTTAATTATCCGCATTATTTGATATCAATGCCATGTTAGCTGGAAATTGGTTATCTATCTTCATATACTTATTTTTTGAATTTGAGATTTAAAAAAATTTGTCCTTTAATTGTTTCCTATTTTCTTAACTCACAAATCACAAAAAAGAAAGAGAGTTTTTCTTTCAAGTCTTGTGTTTCCTTCCAATTTTGTAATCATTGTTTTCGCCTATGGATTTCATTTCGTAGTTTTCTTTAAATTCATTGTATCTTTTTCTTGTTCTTTGTTTTTTACCTTCAAAGAATCTTTTTTTCTTCAAAAAACAAGATAGCTATTCCAATTTTTGGTCCAAAAAAAAAGAAGTTTATAATTGGGGTTGCAACTTTAATTGTTATAACTTCTAATTTGTGCATTTAAACAACTATTATATTCTATCAAATCAAAGCTCGTTTAGATTCCAAAAAATACACCGAAGCAATTGTTTATACCTCCTTTTTTTAAACCACATTCCATCTCAATATTTCCTATTCATTAGACTTGGTGGGTTCCTAGGTTGTTCGCCTTAATTATCCGCATCATTTGATATCAATGCCATGTTTGCTGGAAATTGGTTATCTATCTTCATATACTTATTTTTTGAATTTGAGATTTAAAAAAATTTGTCCTTTAATTGTTTCCTATTTTCTTAACTCACAAATCACAAAAAAGAAAGAGAGTTTTTCTTTCAAGTCTTGTGTTTCCTTCCAATTTTGTAATCATTGTTTTCGCCTATGGATTTCATTTCGTAGTTTTCTTTAAATTCATTGTATCTTTTTCTTGTTCTTTGTTTTGTACCTTCAAAGAATCTTTTTTTCTTCAAAAAACAAGATAGCTATTCCAATTTTTGGTAAAAAAAAAAGAAGTTTATAATTGGGGTTGCAACTTTAATTGTTATAACTTCTAATTTGTGCATTTAAACAACTATTATATTCTATCAAATCAAAGCTCGTTTAGATTCCAAAAAATACACCGAAGCAATTGTTTATACCTCCTTTTTTTTAAACCACATTCCATCTCAATATTTCCTATTCATTAGACTTGGTGGGTTCCTAGGTTGTTCGCCTTAATTATCCGCATCATTTGATATCAATGCCATGTTTGCTGGAAATTGGTTATCTATCTTCATATACTTATTTTTTGAATTTGAGATTTAAAAAAATTTGTCCTTTAATTGTTTCCTATTTTCTTAACTCACAAATCACAAAAAAGAAAGAGAGTTTTTCTTTCAAGTCTTGTGTTTCCTTCCAATTTTGTAATCATTGTTTTCGCCTATGGATTTCATTTCGTAGTTTTCTTTAAATTCATTGTATCTTTTTCTTGTTCTTTGTTTTGTACCTTCAAAGAATCTTTTTTTCTTCAAAAAACAAGATAGCTATTCCAATTTTTGGTCCAAAAAAAAAGAAGTTTATAATTGGGGTTGCAACTTTAATTGTTATAACTTCTAATTTGTGCATTTAAACAACTATTATATTGTATCAAATCGAAGCTCGTTTAGATTCCAAAAAATACACCGAAGCAATTGTTTATACCTCCATGTTTTTGACACCACATTCCATCTGTCACCAAACATAACCATGTCTTAAAGGTTTGGTGCCACCTTATTGCGTTCTTTTGTGTTCTTCTTCTTTATTGATCCAATTTGATTATCGTAACTATATTCTTAGCAATTCAATATTTCCTATTCATTTGACTTGGTGGGTTCCTAGGTTGTTCGCCTTAATTATCCGCATCATTTGATATCAATGCCATGTTTGCTGGAAATTGGTTATCTATCTTCATATACTTATTTTTTGAATTTGAGATTTAAAAAAATTTGTCCTTTAATTGTTTCCTATTTTCTTAACTCACAAATCACAAAAAAGAAAGAGAGTTTTTCTTTCAAGTCTTGTGTTTCCTTCCAATTTTGTAATCATTGTTTTCGCCTATGGATTTCATTTCGTAGTTTTCTTTAAATTCATTGTATCTTTTTCTTGTTCTTTGTTTTGTACCTTCAAAGAATCTTTTTTTCTTCAAAAAACAAGATAGCTATTCCAATTTTTGGTCAAAAAAAAAGAAGTTTATAATTGGGGTTGCAACTTTAATTGTTATAACTTCTAATTTGTGCATTTAAACAACTATTATATTCTATCAAATCAAAGCTCGTTTAGATTCCAAAAAATACACCGAAGCAATTGTTTATACCTCCTTTTTTTAAACCACATTCCATCTCAATATTTCCTATTCATTAGACTTGGTGGGTTCCTAGGTTGTTCGCCTTAATTATCCGCATCATTTGATATCAATGCCATGTTTGCTGGAAATTGGTTATCTATCTTCATATACTTATTTTTTGAATTTGAGATTTAAAAAAATTTGTCCTTTAATTGTTTCCTATTTTCTTAACTCACAAATCACAAAAAAGAAAGAGAGTTTTTCTTTCAAGTCTTGTGTTTCCTTCCAATTTTGTAATCATTGTTTTCGCCTATGGATTTCATTTCGTAGTTTTCTTTAAATTCATTGTATCTTTTTCTTGTTCTTTGTTTTGTACCTTCAAAGAATCTTTTTTTCTTCAAAAAACAAGATAGCTATTCCAATTTTTGGTCCAAAAAAAAAGAAGTTTATAATTGGGGTTGCAACTTTAATTGTTATAACTTCTAATTTGTGCATTTAAACAACTATTATATTGTATCAAATCAAAGCTCGTTTAGTTTCCAAAAAATACACCGAAGCAATTGTTTATACCTCCTTGTTTTTGAAACCACATTCCATCTATAACACAACATACCCATGTCTTAAAGCTTTGGTCGCACCTTATTGCGTTGTTTTGTGTTCTTCTTCTTTATTGATCCAATTTGATTATCGTAACTATATTCTTACCAATGCAATATTTCCTATTCAATTGAC
Source organism: Hippophae rhamnoides (assembly GCA_033030585.1). Lineage (NCBI taxonomy): Eukaryota > Viridiplantae > Streptophyta > Magnoliopsida > Rosales > Elaeagnaceae > Hippophae > Hippophae rhamnoides. The sequence continues at coordinate 44,950,506 of CM065429.1, read as the reverse complement.
TTGGTGGGTTCCTAGGGTGTTCGGCTTAATTATCCACAACATATGATATCAATGCCATATTTGCTGGAAATTGGTTATCTATCTTCATATACATATTTTTTGAATTTGAGATTTAAAAAAATTTGTCCTTTAATTGTTTCCTATTTTCTTAACTCACAAATCACAAAAAAGAAAGAGAGTTTTTCTTTCAAGTCTTGTGTTTCCTTCCAATTTTGTAATCATTGTTTTCGCCTATGGATTTCATTTCGTAGTTTTCTTTAAATTCATTGTATCTTTTTCTTGTTCTTTGTTTTGTACCTTCAAAGAATCTTTTTTTCTTCAAAAAACAAGATAGCTATTCCAATTTTTGGTCAAAAAAAAAGAAGTTTATAATTGGGGTTGCAACTTTAATTGTTATAACTTCTAATTTGTGCATTTAAACAACTATTATATTCTATCAAATCAAAGCTCGTTTAGATTCCAAAAAATACACCGAAGCAATTGTTTATACCTCCTTTTTTTTAAACCACATTCCATCTCAATATTTCCTATTCATTAGACTTGGTGGGTTCCTTGGTTGTTCGCCTTAATTATCCGCATAATTTGATATCAATGCCATGTTTGTGGAAATTGGTTATCTATCTTCATATACTTATTTTTTGAATTTGAGATTTAAAAAAATTTGTCCTTTAATTGTTTCCTATTTTCTTAACTCACAAATCACAAAAAAGAAAGAGAGTTTTTCTTTCAAGTCTTGTGTTTCCTTCCAATTTTGTAATCATTGTTTTCGCCTATGGATTTCATTTCGTAGTTTTCTTTAAATTCATTGTATCTTTTTCTTGTTCTTTGTTTTGTACCTTCAAAGAATCTTTTTTTCTTCAAAAAACAAGATAGCTATTCCAATTTTTGGTAAAAAAAAAAAGAAGTTTATAATTGGGGTTGCAACTTTAATTGTTATAACTTCTAATTTGTGCATTTAAACAACTATTATATTCTATCAAATCAAAGCTCGTTTAGATTCCAAAAAATACACCGAAGCAATTGTTTATACCTCCTTTTTTTAAACCACATTCCATCTCAATATTTCCTATTCATTAGACTTGGTGGGTTCCTAGGTTGTTCGCCTTAATTATCCGCATCATTTGATATCAATGCCATGTTTGTTGGAAATTGGTTATCTATCTTCATATACTTATTTTTTGAATTTGAGATTTAAAAAAATTTGTCCTTTAATTGTTTCCTATTTTCTTAACTCACAAATCACAAAAAAGAAAGAGAGTTTTTCTTTCAAGTCTTGTGTTTCCTTCCAATTTTGTAATCATTGTTTTCGCCTATGGATTTCATTTCGTAGTTTTCTTTAAATTCATTGTATCTTTTTCTTGTTCTTTGTTTTGTACCTTCAAAGAATCTTTTTTTCTTCAAAAAACAAGATAGCTATTCCAATTTTTGGTCCAAAAAAAAGAAGTTTATAATTGGGGTTGCAACTTTAATTGTTATAACTTCTAATTTGTGCATTTAAACAACTATTATATTCTATCAAATCAAAGCTCGTTTAGATTCCAAAAAATACACCGAAGCAATTGTTTATACCTCCTTTTTTTTAAACCACATTCCATCTCAATATTTCCTATTCATTAGACTTGGTGGGTTCCTAGGTTGTTCGCCTTAATTATCCGCATCATTTGATATCAATGCCATGTTATTTGGAAATTGGTTATCTATCTTCATATACTTATTTTTTGAATTTGAGATTTAAAAAATTTGTCCTTTAATTGTTTCCTATTTTCTTAACTCACAAATCACAAAAAAGAAAGAGATTTTTTCTTTCAAGTCTTGTGTTTCCTTCCAATTTTGTAATCATTGTTTTCGCCTATGGATTTCATTTCGTAGTTTTCTTTAAATTCATTGTATCTTTTTCTTGTTCTTTGTTTTGTACCTTCAAAGAATCTTTTTTTCTTCAAAAAACAAGATAGCTATTCCAATTTTTGGTAAAAAAAAAGAAGTTTATAATTGGGGTTGCAACTTTAATTGTTATAACTTCTAATTTGTGCAATTAAACAACTATTATATTCTATCAAATCAAAGCTCGTTTAGATTCCAAAAAATACACCGAAGCAATTGTTTATACCTCCTTTTTTTTAAACCACATTCCATCTCAATATTTCCTATTCATTAGACTTGGTGGGTTCCTAGGTTGTTCGCCTTAATTATCCGCATCATTTGATATCAATGCCATGTTATTTGGAAATTGGTTATCTATCTTCATATACTTATTTTTTGAATTTGAGATTTATAAAAATTTGTCCTTTAATTGTTTCCTATTTTCTTAACTCACAAATCACAAAAAAGAAAGATATTTTTTTTTCAAGTCTTGTGTTTCCTTCCAATTTTGTAATCATTGTTTTCGCCTATGGATTTCATTTCGTAGTTTTCTTTAAATTCATTGTATCTTTTTCTTGTTCTTTGTTTTGTACCTTCAAAGAATCTTTTTTTCTTCAAAAAACAAGATAGCTATTCCAATTTTTGGTCAAAAAAAAAAAAGAAGTTTATAATTGGGGTTGCAACTTTAATTGTTATAACTTCTAATTTGTGCAATTAAACAACTATTATATTCTATCAAATCAAAGCTCGTTTAGATTCCAAAAAATACACCGAAGCAATTGTTTATACCTCCTTTTTTTAAACCACATTCCATCTCAATATTTCCTATTCATTAGACTTGGTGGGTTCCTAGGTTGTTCGCCTTAATTATCCGCATTATTTGATATCAATGCCATGTTATTTGGAAATTGGTTATCTATCTTCATATACTTATTTTTTGAATTTGAGATTTAAAAAAATTTGTCCTTTAATTGTTTCCTATTTTCTTAACTCACAAATCACAAAAAAGAAAGAGATTTTCTCTTTCAAGTCTTGTGTTTCCTTCCAATTTTGTAATCATTGTTTTCGCCTATGGATTTCATTTCGTAGTTTTCTTTAAATTCATTGTATCTTTTTCTTGTTCTTTGTTTTGTACCTTCAAAGAATCTTTTTTTCTTCAAAAAACAAGATAGCTATTCCAATTTTTGGTCAAAAAAAAAGAAGTTTATAATTGGGGTTGCAACTTTAATTGTTATAACTTCTAATTTGTGCAATTAAACAACTATTATATTCTATCAAATCAAAGCTCGTTTAGATTCCAAAAAATACACCGAAGCAATTGTTTATACCTCCTTTTTTTAAACCACATTCCATCTCAATATTTCCTATTCATTAGACTTGGTGGGTTCCTAGGTTGTTCGCCTTAATTATCCGCATTATTTGATATCAATGCCATGTTATTTGGAAATTGGTTATCTATCTTCATATACTTATTTTTTGAATTTGAGATTTAAAAAAATTTGTCCTTTAATTGTTTCCTATTTTCTTAACTCACAAATCACAAAAAAGAAAGAGATTTTTTTTTCAAGTCTTGTGTTTCCTTCCAATTTTGTAATCATTGTTTTCGCCTATGGATTTCATTTCGTAGTTTTCTTTAAATTCATTGTATCTTTTTCTTGTTCTTTGTTTTGTACCTTCAAAGAATCTTTTTTTCTTCAAAAAACAAGATAGCTATTCCAATTTTTGGTAAAAAAAAAGAAGTTTATAATTGGGGTTGCAACTTTAATTGTTATAACTTCTAATTTGTGCAATTAAACAACTATTATATTCTATCAAATCAAAGCTCGTTTAGATTCCAAAAAATACACCGAAGCAATTGTTTATACCTCCTTTTTTTTAAACCACATTCCATCTCAATATTTCCTATTCATTAGACTTGGTGGGTTCCTAGGTCGTTCGCCTTAATTATCCGCATCATTTGATATCAATGCCATGTTTGCTGGAAATTGGTTATCTATCTTCATATACTTATTTTTTGAATTTGAGATTTAAAAAAATTTGTCCTTTAATTGTTTCCTATTTTCTTAACTCACAAATCACAAAAAAGAAAGAGATTTTCTCTTTCAAGTCTTGTGTTTCCTTCCAATTTTGTAATCATTGTTTTCGCCTATGGATTTCATTTCGTAGTTTTCTTTAAATTCATTGTATCTTTTTCTTGTTCTTTGTTTTGTACCTTCAAAGAATCTTTTTTTCTTCAAAAAACAAGATAGCTATTCCAATTTTTGGTAAAAAAAAAAGAAGTTTATAATTGGGGTTGCAACTTTAATTGTTATAACTTCTAATTTGTGCAATTAAAAAACTATTATATTCTATCAAATCAAAGCTCGTTTAGATTCCAAAAAATACACCGAAGCAATTGCTTATACCTCATTTTTTTTAAAACACATTCCATCTCAATATTTCCTATTCATTAGACTTGGTGGGTTCCTAGGTTGTTCGCCTTAATTATCCGCATTATTTGATATCAATGCCATGTTATTTGGAAATTGGTTATCTATCTTCATATACTTATTTTTTGAATTTGAGATTTAAAAAAATTTGTCCTTTAATTGTTTCCTATTTTCTTAACTCACAAATCACAAAAAAGAAAGAGATTTTTTCTTTCAAGTCTTGTGTTTCCTTCCAATTTTGTAATCATTGTTTTCGCCTATGGATTTCATTTCGTAGTTTTCTTTAAATTCATTGTATCTTTTTCTTGTTCTTTGTTTTGTACCTTCAAAGAATCTTTTTTTCTTCAAAAAACAAGATAGCTATTCCAATTTTTGGTCAAAAAAAAAAGAAGTTTATAATTGGGGTTGCAACTTTAATTGTTATAACTTCTAATTTGTGCAATTAAACAACTATTATATTCTATCAAATCAAAGCTCGTTTAGATTCCAAAAAATACAATAAAGCAATTGTTTATACCTCCTTTTTTTTGAAACCACATTCCATCTCAATATTTCCTATTCATTAGACTTGGTGGGTTCCTAGGTTGTTCGCCTTAATTATCCGCATCATTTGATATCAATGCCATGTTTGCTGGAAATTGGTTATCTATCTTCATATACTTATTTTTTGAATTTGAGATTTAAAAAAATTTGTCCTTTAATTGTTTCCTATTTTCTTAACTCACAAATCACAAAAAAGAAAGAGATTTTTTCTTTCAAGTCTTGTGTTTCCTTCCAATTTTGTAATCATTGTTTTCGCCTATGGATTTCATTTCGTAGTTTTCTTTAAATTCATTGTATCTTTTTCTTGTTCTTTGTTTTGTACCTTCAAAGAATCTTTTTTTCTTCAAAAAACAAGATAGCTATTCCAATTTTTGGTCAAAAAAAAAAAGAAGTTTATAATTGGGGTTGCAACTTTAATTGTTATAACTTCTAATTTGTGCAATTAAACAACTATTATATTCTATCAAATCAAAGCTCGTTTAGATTCCAAAAAATACACCGAAGCAATTGTTTATACCTCCTTTTTTTTAAACCACATTCCATCTCAATATTTCCTATTCATTAGACTTGGTGGGTTCCTAGGTTGTTCGCCTTAATTATCCGCATCATTTGATATCAATGCCATGTTATTTGGAAATTGGTTATCTATCTTCATATACTTATTTTTTGAATTTGAGATTTAAAAAAATTTGTCCTTTAATTGTTTCCTATTTTCTTAACTCACAAATCACAAAAAAGAAAGAGAGTTTTTCTTTCAAGTCTTGTGTTTCCTTCCAATTTTGTAATCATTGTTTTCGCCTATGGATTTCATTTCGTAGTTTTCTTTAAATTCATTGTATCTTTTTCTTGTTCTTTGTTTTGTACCTTCAAAGAATCTTTTTTTCTTCAAAAAACAAGATAGCTATTCCAATTTTTGGTAAAAAAAAAGAAGTTTATAATTGGGGTTGCAACTTTAATTGTTATAACTTCTAATTTGTGCATTTAAACAACTATTATATTCTATCAAATCAAAGCTCGTTTAGATTCCAAAAAATACACCGAAGCAATTGTTTATACCTCCTTTTTTTTTAAACCACATTCCATCTCAATATTTCCTATTCATTAGACTTGGTGGGTTCCTAGGTTGTTCGCCTTAATTATCCGCATCATTTGATATCAATGCCATGTTTTTGGAAATTGGTTATCTATCTTCATATACTTATTTTTTGAATTTGAGATTTAAAAAAATTTGTCCTTTAATTGTTTCCTATTTTCTTAACTCACAAATCACAAAAAAGAAAGAGATTTTTTCTTTCAAGTCTTGTGTTTCCTTCCAATTTTGTAATCATTGTTTTCGCCTATGGATTTCATTTCGTAGTTTTCTTTAAATTCATTGTATCTTTTTCTTGTTCTTTGTTTTGTACCTTCAAAGAATCTTTTTTTCTTCAAAAAACAAGATAGCTATTCCAATTTTTGGTAAAAAAAAAAGAAGTTTATAATTGGGGTTGCAACTTTAATTGTTATAACTTCTAATTTGTGCAATTAAACAACTATTATATTCTATCAAATCAAAGCTCGTTTAGATTCCAAAAAATACACCGAAGCAATTGTTTATACCTCCTTTTTTTAAACCACATTCCATCTCAATATTTCCTATTCATTAGACTTGGTGGGTTCCTAGGTTGTTCGCCTTAATTATCCGCATCATTTGATATCAATGCCATGTTTGCTGGAAATTGGTTATCTATCTTCATATACTTATTTTTTGAATTTGAGATTTAAAAAAATTTGTCCTTTAATTGTTTCCTATTTTCTTAACTCACAAATCACAAAAAAGAAAGAGATTTTTTCTTTCAAGTCTTGTGTTTCCTTCCAATTTTGTAATCATTGTTTTCGCCTATGGATTTCATTTCGTAGTTTTCTTTAAATTCATTGTATCTTTTTCTTGTTCTTTGTTTTGTACCTTCAAAGAATCTTTTTTTCTTCAAAAAACAAGATAGCTATTCCAATTTTTGGTAAAAAAAAAAGAAGTTTATAATTGGGGTTGCAACTTTAATTGTTATAACTTCTAATTTGTGCAATTAAACAACTATTATATTCTATCAAATCAAAGCTCGTTTAGATTCCAAAAAATACACCGAAGCAATTGTTTATACCTCCTTTTTTTTTAAACCACATTCCATCTCAATATTTCCTATTCATTAGACTTGGTGGGTTCCTAGGTTGTTCGCCTTAATTATCCGCATCATTTGATATCAATGCCATGTTTGCTGGAAATTGGTTATCTATCTTCATATACTTATTTTTTGAATTTGAGATTTAAAAAAATTTGTCCTTTAATTGTTTCCTATTTTCTTAACTCACAAATCACAAAAAAGAAAGAGATTTTTTCTTTCAAGTCTTGTGTTTCCTTCCAATTTTGTAATCATTGTTTTCGCCTATGGATTTCATTTCGTAGTTTTCTTTAAATTCATTGTATCTTTTTCTTGTTCTTTGTTTTGTACCTTCAAAGAATCTTTTTTTCTTCAAAAAACAAGATAGCTATTCCAATTTTTGGTAAAAAAAAAAGAAGTTTATAATTGGGGTTGCAACTTTAATTGTTATAACTTCTAATTTGTGCAATTAAACAACTATTATATTCTATCAAATCAAAGCTCGTTTAGATTCCAAAAAATACACCGAAGCAATTGTTTATACCTCCTTTTTTTAAACCACATTCCATCTCAATATTTCCTATTCATTAGACTTGGTGGGTTCCTAGGTTGTTCGCCTTAATTATCCGCATCATTTGATATCAATGCCATGTTTGCTGGAAATTGGTTATCTATCTTCATATACTTATTTTTTGAATTTGAGATTTAAAAAAATTTGTCCTTTAATTGTTTCCTATTTTCTTAACTCACAAATCACAAAAAAGAAAGAGATTTTTTCTTTCAAGTCTTGTGTTTCCTTCCAATTTTGTAATCATTGTTTTCGCCTATGGATTTCATTTCGTAGTTTTCTTTAAATTCATTGTATCTTTTTCTTGTTCTTTGTTTTGTACCTTCAAAGAATCTTTTTTTCTTCAAAAAACAAGATAGCTATTCCAATTTTTGGTCAAAAAAAAAAGAAGTTTATAATTGGGGTTGCAACTTTAATTGTTATAACTTCTAATTTGTGCAATTAAACAACTATTATATTCTATCAAATCAAAGCTCGTTTAGATTCCAAAAAATACACCGAAGCAATTGTTTATACCTCCTTTTTTTTTAAACCACATTCCATCTCAATATTTCCTATTCATTAGACTTGGTGGGTTCCTAGGTTGTTCGCCTTAATTATCCGCATCATTTGATATCAATGCCATGTTTGCTGGAAATTGGTTATCTATCTTCATATACTTATTTTTTGAATTTGAGATTTAAAAAAATTTGTCCTTTAATTGTTTCCTATTTTCTTAACTCACAAATCACAAAAAAGAAAGAGAGTTTTTCTTTCAAGTCTTGTGTTTCCTTCCAATTTTGTAATCATTGTTTTCGCCTATGGATTTCATTTCGTAGTTTTCTTTAAATTCATTGTATCTTTTTCTTGTTCTTTGTTTTGTACCTTCAAAGAATCTTTTTTTCTTCAAAAAACAAGATAGCTATTCCAATTTTTGGTCAAAAAAAAAGAAGTTTATAATTGGGGTTGCAACTTTAATTGTTATAACTTCTAATTTGTGCAATTAAACAACTATTATATTCTATCAAATCAAAGCTCGTTTAGATTCCAAAAAATACACCGAAGCAATTGTTTATACCTCCTTTTTTTAAACCACATTCCATCTCAATATTTCCTATTCATTAGACTTGGTGGGTTCCTAGGTTGTTCGCCTTAATTATCCGCATCATTTGATATCAATGCCATGTTTGCTGGAAATTGGTTATCTATCTTCATATACTTATTTTTTGAATTTGAGATTTAAAAAAATTTGTCCTTTAATTGTTTCCTATTTTCTTAACTCACAAATCACAAAAAAGAAAGAGAGTTTTTCTTTCAAGTCTTGTGTTTCCTTCCAATTTTGTAATCATTGTTTTCGCCTATGGATTTCATTTCGTAGTTTTCTTTAAATTCATTGTATCTTTTTCTTGTTCTTTGTTTTGTACCTTCAAAGAATCTTTTTTTCTTCAAAAAACAAGATAGCTATTCCAATTTTTGGTAAAAAAAAAGAAGTTTATAATTGGGGTTGCAACTTTAATTGTTATAACTTCTAATTTGTGCAATTAAACAACTATTATATTCTATCAAATCAAAGCTCGTTTAGATTCCAAAAAATACACCGAAGCAATTGTTTATACCTCCTTTTTTTAAACCACATTCCATCTCAATATTTCCTATTCATTAGACTTGGTGGGTTCCTAGGTTGTTCGCCTTAATTATCCGCATTATTTGATATCAATGCCATGTTATTTGGAAATTGGTTATCTATCTTCATATACTTATTTTTTGAATTTGAGATTTAAAAAAATTTGTCCTTTAATTGTTTCCTATTTTCTTAACTCACAAATCACAAAAAAGAAAGAGATTTTTTCTTTCAAGTCTTGTGTTTCCTTCCAATTTTGTAATCATTGTTTTCGCCTATGGATTTCATTTCGTAGTTTTCTTTAAATTCATTGTATCTTTTTCTTGTTCTTTGTTTTGTACCTTCAAAGAATCTTTTTTTCTTCAAAAAACAAGATAGCTATTCCAATTTTTGGTAAAAAAAAAAGAAGTTTATAATTGGGGTTGCAACTTTAATTGTTATAACTTCTAATTTGTGCAATTAAACAACTATTATATTCTATCAAATCAAAGCTCGTTTAGATTCCAAAAAATACACCGAAGCAATTGTTTATACCTCCTTTTTTTAAACCACATTCCATCTCAATATTTCCTATTCATTAGACTTGGTGGGTTCCTAGGTTGTTCGCCTTAATTATCCGCATCATTTGATATCAATGCCATGTTTGCTGGAAATTGGTTATCTATCTTCATATACTTATTTTTTGAATTTGAGATTTAAAAAAATTTGTCCTTTAATTGTTTCCTATTTTCTTAACTCACAAATCACAAAAAAGAAAGAGATTGTTTCTTTCAAGTCTTGTGTTTCCTTCCAATTTTGTAATCATTGTTTTCGCCTATGGATTTCATTTCGTAGTTTTCTTTAAATTCATTGTATCTTTTTCTTGTTCTTTGTTTTGTACCTTCAAAGAATCTTTTTTTCTTCAAAAAACAAGATAGCTATTCCAATTTTTGGTAAAAAAAAAGAAGTTTATAATTGGGGTTGCAACTTTAATTGTTATAACTTCTAATTTGTGCAATTAAACAACTATTATATTCTATCAAATCAAAGCTCGTTTAGATTCCAAAAAATACACCGAAGCAATTGTTTATACCTCCATGTTTTTGAAACCACATTCCATCTCAATATTTCCTATTCATTAGACTTGGTGGGTTCCTAGGTTGTTCGCCTTAATTATCCGCATCATTTGATATCAATGCCATGTTTGCTGGAAATTGGTTATCTATCTTCATATACTTATTTTTTGAATTTGAGATTTAAAAAAATTTGTCCTTTAATTGTTTCCTATTTTCTTAACTCACAAATCACAAAAAAGAAAGAGAGTTTTTCTTTCAAGTCTTGTGTTTCCTTCCAATTTTGTAATCATTGTTTTCGCCTATGGATTTCATTTCGTAGTTTTCTTTAAATTCATTGTATCTTTTTCTTGTTCTTTGTTTTGTACCTTCAAAGAATCTTTTTTTCTTCAAAAAACAAGATAGCTATTCCAATTTTTGGTCAAAAAAAAAGAAGTTTATAATTGGGGTTGCAACTTTAATTGTTATAACTTCTAATTTGTGCAATTAAACAACTATTATATTCTATCAAATCAAAGCTCGTTTAGATTCCAAAAAATACACCGAAGCAATTGTTTATACCTCCTTTTTTTAAACCACATTCCATCTCAATATTTCCTATTCATTAGACTTGGTGGGTTCCTAGGTTGTTCGCCTTAATTATCCGCATCATTTGATATCAATGCCATGTTTGCTGGAAATTGGTTATCTATCTTCATATACTTATTTTTTGAATTTGAGATTTAAAAAAATTTGTCCTTTAATTGTTTCCTATTTTCTTAACTCACAAATCACAAAAAAGAAAGAGAGTTTTTCTTTCAAGTCTTGTGTTTCCTTCCAATTTTGTAATCATTGTTTTCGCCTATGGATTTCATTTCGTAGTTTTCTTTAAATTCATTGTATCTTTTTCTTGTTCTTTGTTTTGTACCTTCAAAGAATCTTTTTTTCTTCAAAAAACAAGATAGCTATTCCAATTTTTGGTAAAAAAAAAAGAAGTTTATAATTGGGGTTGCAACTTTAATTGTTATAACTTCTAATTTGTGCAATTAAACAACTATTATATTCTATCAAATCAAAGCTCGTTTAGATTCCAAAAAATACAATGAAGCAATTGCTTATACCTCCTTTTTTTTAAACCACATTCCATCTCAATATTTCCTATTCATTAGACTTGGTGGGTTCCTAGGTTGTTCGCCTTAATTATCCGCATCATTTGATATCAATGCCATGTTATTTGGAAATTGGTTATCTATCTTCATATACTTATTTTTTGAATTTGAGATTTAAAAAAATTTGTCCTTTAATTGTTTCCTATTTTCTTAACTCACAAATCACAAAAAAGAAAGAGATTTTTTCTTTCAAGTCTTGTGTTTCCTTCCAATTTTGTAATCATTGTTTTCGCCTATGGATTTCATTTCGTAGTTTTCTTTAAATTCATTGTATCTTTTTCTTGTTCTTTGTTTTGTACCTTCAAAGAATCTTTTTTTCTTCAAAAAACAAGATAGCTATTCCAATTTTTGGTCAAAAAAAAAAAGAAGTTTATAATTGGGGTTGCAACTTTAATTGTTATAACTTCTAATTTGTGCAATTAAACAACTATTATATTCTATCAAATCAAAGCTCGTTTAGATTCCAAAAAATACACCGAAGCAATTGTTTATACCTCCTTTTTTTTAAACCACATTCCATCTCAATATTTCCTATTCATTAGACTTGGTGGGTTCCTAGGTTGTTCGCCTTAATTATCCGCATCATTTGATATCAATGCCATGTTTGCTGGAAATTGGTTATCTATCTTCATATACTTATTTTTTGAATTTGAGATTTAAAAAAATTTGTCCTTTAATTGTTTCCTATTTTCTTAACTCACAAATCACAAAAAAGAAAGAGAGTTTTTCTTTCAAGTCTTGTGTTTCCTTCCAATTTTGTAATCATTGTTTTCGCCTATGGATTTCATTTCGTAGTTTTCTTTAAATTCATTGTATCTTTTTCTTGTTCTTTGTTTTGTACCTTCAAAGAATCTTTTTTTCTTCAAAAAACAAGATAGCTATTCCAATTTTTGGTCCAAAAAAAAAGAAGTTTATAATTGGGGTTGCAACTTTAATTGTTATAACTTCTAATTTGTGCATTTAAACAACTATTATATTCTATCAAATCAAAGCTCGTTTAGATTCCAAAAAATACACCGAAGCAATTGTTTATACCTCCTTTTTTTGAAACCACATTCCATCTCAATATTTCCTATTCATTAGACTTGGTGGGTTCCTAGGTTGTTCGCCTTAATTATCCGCATCATTTGATATCAATGCCATGTTAGCTGGAAATTGGTTATCTATCTTCATATACTTATTTTTTGAATTTGAGATTTAAAAAAATTTGTCCTTTAATTGTTTCCTATTTTCTTAACTCACAAATCACAAAAAGAAAGAGATTTTTTCTTTCAAGTCTTGTGTTTCCTTCCAATTTTGTAATCATTGTTTTCGCCTATGGATTTCATTTCGTAGTTTTCTTTAAATTCATTGTATCTTTTTCTTGTTCTTTGTTTTGTACCTTCAAAGAATCTTTTTTTCTTCAAAAAACAAGATAGCTATTCCAATTTTTGGCCCAAAAAAAAGAAGTTTATAATTGGGGTTGCAACTTTAATTATTATAACTTATAATTTGTGCATTTAAAAAACTATTATATTCTATCAAATCAAAGCTCGTTTAGATTCCAAAAAATACACCGAAGCAATTGTTTATACCTCCTTTTTTTTAAACCACATTCCATCTCTTACCCAATAGACCCATGTCTTAAAGGTTTGGTGCCACCTTATTACGTTCTTTTGTGTTCTTATTCTTTATTGATCCAATTTGATTATCGTAACTATATTCCTAGAAATTCAATATTTCCTATTCATTAGACTTGGTAGGTTCCTAGGTTGTTCGCCTTAATTATCCGCATCATTTGATATCAATGCCATGTTTGCTGGAAATTGGTTATCTATCTCCATATACCAATTTTTTGAATTTGAGATTTAAAAAACTTTGTCCTTTAATTGTTTCCTATTTTCTTAACTACCAAATCTGAAAAAAAGAAAGAAAGTTTTTCTTTCAGGTCTTGTGTTTCCTTCCCATTTTGTAATCATTGTTTTCGCCTATGGATTTCATTTCGTAGTTTTCTTTAAATTCATTGTATCTTTTTCTTGTTCTTTGTTTTGTACCTTCAAAGAACCTTTTTTTCTTCAAAAAAACAAGATAGCTATTCCAATTTTTGGTAAAAAAAAAAAGAAGTTTATAATTGGGGTTGCAACTTTAATTCTTATAACTTCTAATTTGTGTATTTAAACAACTATTATATTTTATCAAATCAAAGCTCGTTTAGATTCCAAAAAATACACCGAAGCAATTGTTTATACCTAATTGTTTTTGAAAGCACATTCCATCTCTTACCCGACAAACCCTTGTCTTAAAGGTTTGGTGCCACCTTATTGCGTTCTTTTGTGTTATTATTCTTTACTGATCCAATTTGATTATCGTATCTCTATCCCTATCAATTCAATATTTCCTATTCATTTGACTTGGTGGGTTCCTAGGTTGTTCGCCTTAATTATCCGCATCATTTGATATCAATGCCATGTTTGCTGGAAATTGGTTATCTATCTTCATATACCTATTTTTTGAATTTGAGATTTAAAAAAATTTGTCCTTTAATTGTTTTCTATTTTCTTAACTCACAAATCACAAAAAAGAAAGAAAGTTTTTCTTTCAAGTCTTGTGTTTCCTTCCAATTTTGTAATCATTGTTTTCGCCTATGGATTTCATTTCGTAGTTTTCTTTAAATTCATTGTATCTTTTTCTTGTTCTTTGTTTTGTACCTTCAAAGAATCTTTTTTTCTTCAAAAAACAAGATAGCTATTCCAATTTTTGGTAAAAAAAAAAGAAGTTTATAATTGGGGTTGCAACTTTAATTGTTATAACTTCTAATTTGTGCATTTAAACAACTATTATATTCTATCAAATCAAAGCTCGTTTAGATTCCAAAAAATACACCGAAGCAATTGTTTATACATCCGTGTTTTTGAAACCACATTCCATAACTTACCCAACATACCCATGTCTTAAAGGTTTGGTGCCAACTTATTGCGTTGTTTTGTGTTCTTCTTCTTTATTGATCCAATTTGATTATCGTAACAATATTCTTAGCAATTCAATATTTCCTATTCATTTGACTTGGTGGGTTCCTAGGTTGTTCGCCTTAATTATCCGCATCATTTGATATCAATGCCATGTTTGCTGGAAATTGGTTATCTATCTTCATATACCTATTTTTTGAATTTGAGATTTAAAAATATTTGTCCTTTAATTGTTTTCTATTTTCTTAACTCACAAATCACAAAAAAGAAAGAAAGTTTTTCCTTCAAGTCTTGTGTTTCCTTCCAATTTTGTAATCATTGTTTTCGCCTATGGATTTCATTTCGTAGTTTTCTTTAAATTCATTGTATCTTTTTCTTGTTCTTTGTTTTGTACCTTCAAAGAATCTTTTTTTCTTCAAAAAACAAGATAGCTATTCCAATTTTTGGTCCAAAAAAAAAAGAAGTTTATAATTGGGGTTGCAACTTTAATTGTTATAACTTCTAATTTGTGCATTTAAACAACTATTATATTGTATCAAATCGAAGCTCGTTTAGATTCCAAAAAATACACCGAAGCAATTGTTTATACCTCCGGGTTTTTGAAACCATATTCCATCTCTTACCCAACATAACAATGTCTTAAAGGTTTGGTGCCACCTTATTGCGTTCTTTTGTGTTCTTCTTCTTTATTGATCCAATTTGATTATCGTAACTACATTCCTAGCAATTCAATATTTCCTATTCATTTGACTTGGTGGGTTCCTAGGTTGTTCGCCTTAATTATCCGCATCATTTGATAGCAATGCCCTGTTTTGTGGAAATTGGTTATCTATCTTCATATACCTATTTTTTGAATT
Organism: Hippophae rhamnoides; assembly: GCA_033030585.1. NCBI lineage: Eukaryota > Viridiplantae > Streptophyta > Magnoliopsida > Rosales > Elaeagnaceae > Hippophae > Hippophae rhamnoides. The sequence goes on along the minus strand of CM065429.1, from coordinate 44,935,372 downwards.
TGAGATTTTAAAAAAATTGTCCTTTAATTGTTTTCAGTTTTCTTAACTCACAAATCACAAAAAAGAAATAAAGTTTTTCTGTCAAGTCTTGTGTTTTCTTCCAATTTTGTAGTCATTATTTTCGCCTATGGATTTCATTTCGTAGTTTTCTTTAAATTCATTGTATCTTTTTCTTGTTCTTTGTTTTGTACCTTCAAAGAATCTTTTTTTCTTCAAAAAACAAGATAGCTATTCCAATTTTTGGTAAAAAAAAAAAGAAGTTTATAATTGGGGTTGCAACTTTAATTGTTATAACTTCTAATTTGTGCATTTAAACAACTATTATATTTTATCAAATCAAAGCTCGTTTAGATTCCAAAAAATACACCGAAGCAATTGTTTATACCTCCGTGTTTTTGAAACCACATTCCATCTCTTACCTAACTTACCAATGACTTAATTGTTTGGTGCCACCTTATTGCGTTGTTTTGTGTTCTTCTTCTTTATTGATCCAATTTGATTATCGTAACTATATTCTTAGCAATTCAATATTTCCTATTCATTTGACTTGGTGGGTTCCTAGGTTGTTCGCCTTAATTATCCGCATCATTTGATATCAATGCCCTGTTTTCTGGAAATTGGTTATCTATCTTCATATACCTATTTTTTGAATTTGAGATTTAAAAAATTTGTCCTTTAATTGTTTTCTGCTTTCTTAACTCACAAATCACAAAAAAGAAATAAAGTTTTTCCTTCAAGTCTTGTGTTTCCTTCCAATTTTGTAGTCATTATTTTTGCCTATGGATTTCATTTCGTAGTTTTCTTTAAATTCATTGTATCTTTTTCTTGTTCTTTGTTTTGTACCTTCAAAGAATCGTTTTTTCTTCAAAAACAAAATATAGCTATTCCAATTTTTGGTAAAAAAAAAAAGAAGTTTATAATTGGGGTTGCAACTTTAATTGTTATAACTTCTAATTTGTGCATTTAAACAACTATTATATTTTATCAAATCAAAGCTCGTTTAGATTCCAAAAAATACACCGAAGCAATTGTTTATACCTCCGTGTTTTTGAAACCACATTCCATCTCTTACCCAACATACAATTTCTTAAAGGGTGGGTGCCACCTTATTGCGTTATCTTGTGTTCTTATTCTTTATTTATCCAATTTGATTATCGTATCTCTATCCCTATCAATTCAATATTTCCTATTCATTTGACTTGGTGGGTTCCTAGGTTGTTCGCCTTAATTATCCGCATCATTTGATATCAATGCCATGTTTGCTGGAAATTGGTTATCTATCTTCATATACCTATTTTTTGAATTTGAGATTTAAAAAAATTTGTCCTTTAATTGTTTTCTATTTTCTTAACTCACAAATCACAAAAAAGAAATAAAGTTTTTCCTTCAAGTCTTGTGTTTCCTTCCAATTTTGTAGTCATTATTTTCGCCTATGGATTTCATTTCGTAGTTTTCTTTAAATTCATTGTATCTTTTTCTTGTTCTTTGTTTTGTACCTTCAAAGAATCATTTTTTCTTCAAAAACGAGATAGCTATTCCAATTTTAGGTCGAAAAAAGAAGAAGTTTATAATTGGGGTTGCAACTTTAATTGTTATAACTTCTAATTTGTGCATTTAAACAACTATTATATTTTATCAAATCAAAGCTCGTTTAGATTCCAAAAAATACACCGAAGCAATTGTTTATACCTCCGTGTTTTTGAAACCACATTCCATCACTTACCCAACATACCCATGTCTTTTAGGTTTTGGTGCCAACTTATTGCGTTGTTTTGTGTTCTTCTTCTTTATTGATCCAATTTGATTATCGTAACTATATTCTTAGCAATTCAATATTTCCTATTCATTTGACTTGGTGGGTTCCTAGGTTGTTCGCCTTAATTATCCGCATCATTTGATATCAATGCCATGTTTGCTGGAAATTGGTTATCTATCTTCATATACCTATTTTTTGAATTTGAGATTTAAAAAAATTTGTCCTTTAATTGTTTTCTATTTTCTTAACTCACAAATCACAAAAAAGAAATAAAGTTTTTCCTTCAAGTCTTGTGTTTCCTTCCAATTTTGTAGTCATTATTTTCGCTTATGGATTTCATTTCGTAGTTTTCTTTAAATTCATTGTATCTTTTTCTTGTTCTTTGTTTTGTACCTTCAAAGAATCTTTTTTTCTTCAAAAAACAAGATAGCTATTCAAATTTTTGTTCAAAAAAAGAAGTTTATAATTGGGGTTGCAACTTTAATTGTTATAACTTTTAATTTGTGCATTTAAACAACTATTATTTTTTATCAAATCAAGGCTCGTTTAGATTCCAAAAAATACACCGAAGCAATTGTTTATACCTCTATGTTTTTGAATCCACATTCCATCTCTTACCCAACATACCCATTTCGTAAAGGTTTGTGCCACCTTATTGCATTGTCTTGTGTTCTTCTTCTTTATTGATCCAATTTGATTATCGTAACTATATTCTTAGCAATTCAATATTTCCTATTCATTTGACTTGGTGGGTTCCTAGGTTGTTCGCCTTAATTATCCGCATCATTTGATATCAATGCCATGTTTGCTGGAAATTGGTTATCTATCTTCATATACCTATTTTTTGAATTTGAGATTTAAAAAAATTTGTCCTTTAATTGTTTTCTATTTTCTTAACTCACAAATCACAAAAAAGAAATAAAGTTTTTCCTTCAAGTCTTGTGTTTCCTTCCAATTTTGTAGTCATTATTTTCGCCTATGGATTTCATTTCGTAGTTTTCTTTAAATTCATTGTATCTTTTTCTTGTTCATTGTTTTGTACCTTCAAAGAATCTTTTTTTCTTTAAAAAACTAGAAAGCTATTCCAATTTTTGGTAAAAAAAAAGAAGTTTATAATTGGGGTTGCAACTTTAATGGTTATAACTTCTAATTTGTGCATTTAAACAACTATTATATTTTATCAAATCAAAGCTCGTTTAGATTCCAAAAAATACACCGAAGCAATTGTTTATACCTCCGGGTTTTGAAACCACATTCCATCTCTTACCCAACATCCCAATGTCTTAAAGGTTTGGTGCCACCTTATTGCGTTGTTTTGTGTTCTTCTTCTTTATTGATCCAATTTGATTATCGTAACTATATTCTTAGCAATTCAATATTTCCTATTCATTTGACTTGGTGGGTTCCTAGGTTGTTCGCCTTAATTATCCGCATCATTTGATATCAATGCCATGTTTGCTGGAAATTGGTTATCTATCTTCATATACCTATTTTTTGAATTTGAGATTTAAAAAAATTTGTCCTTTAATTGTTTTCTGCTTTCTTAACTCACAAATCACAAAAAAGAAATAAAGTTTTTCCTTCAAGTCTTGTGTTTCCTTCCAATTTTGTAGTCATTATTTTCGCATATGGATTTCATTTCGTAGTTTTCTTTAAATTCATTGTATCTTTTTCTTGTTCATTGTTTTGTACGTTCAAAGAATCTTTTTTCTTTTAAAAACTAGAAAGCTATTCCAATTTTTGGTCCAAAAAAAAAGAAGTTTATAATTGGGGTTGCAACTTTAATGGTTATAACTTCTAATTTGTGCATTTAAACTACTATTATATTTTATCAAATCAAAGCTCGTTTAGATTCCAAAAAATACACCGAAGCAATTGTTTATACCTCCAGGTTTTTGAAACAACATTCCATCTCTTACCCAAAAGACCCATGTCTTAAAGTTTTGGTGCCACCTTATTGCGTTCTTTTGTGTTCTTCTTCTTTATTGATCCAATTCGATTATCATAACTATATTCTTTGCAATTCAATATTTCCTATTCATTTGACTTGGTGGGTTCCTAGGTTGTTTTCCTTAATTATCCGCATCATTTGATATCAATGCCATGTTTGCTGGAAATTGGTTATCTATCTTCATATACCTATTTTTTGAATTTGAGATTTAAAAAAATTTGTCCTTTAATTGTTTTCTACTTTCTTAACTCACAAATCACAAAAAAGAAATAAAGTTTTTCCTTCAAGTCTTGTGTTTCCTTCCAATTTTGTAGTCATTATTTTCGCCTATGGATTTCATTTCGTAGTTTTCTTTAAATTCATTGTATCTTTTTCTTGTTCATTGTTTTGTACCTTCAAAGAATCTTTTTTTCTTTAAAAAACTAGAAAGCTATTCCAATTTTTGGTCCAAAAAAAAAGAAGTTTATAATTGGGGTTGCAACTTTAATGGTTATAACTTCTAATTTGTGCATTTAATCAACTATTATATTTTATCAAATCAAAGTTCGTTTAGATTCCAAAAAATACACCGAAGTAATTGTTTACACCTCCGGGTTTTGAAACCACATTCCATCTCTTACCCAACATACCAATGTCTTAAAGGTTTGGTGCCACCTTATTGCGTTGTTTTGTGTTCTTCTTCTTTATTGATCCAATTTGATTATCGTAACTATATTCTTAGCAATTCAATATTTCCTATTCATTTGACTTGGTGGGTTCCTAGGTTGTTCGCCTTAATTATCCGCATCATTTGATATCAATGCCATGTTTGCTGGAAATTGGTTATCTATCTTCATATACCTATTTTTTGAATTTGAGATTTAAAAAAATTTGTCCTTTAATTGTTTTCTGCTTTCTTAACTCACAAATCACAAAAAAGAAATAAAGTTTTTCCTTCAAGTCTTGTGTTTCCTTCCAATTTTGTAGTCATTATTTTCGCCTATGGATTTCATTTCGTAGTTTTCTTTAAATTCATTGTATCTTTTTCTTGTTCTTTGTTTTGTACCTTCAAAGAATCTTTTTTTCTTCAAAAAACAAGATAGCTATTCCAATTTTTGGTCCAAAAAAAGAAGTTTATAATTGGGGTTGTAAATTTAAACTGTTATAACTTTGAATTTGTGCATTTAAACAACTATTATATTGTATCAAATCGAAGCTCGTTTAGATTCCAAAAAATACACCGAAGCAATTGTTTATACCTCCGTGTTTTTGAAACCACATTCCATCTCTTACCCGACAGACCCATGTCTTAAAGGTTTGGTGCCACCTTATTGCGTTCTTTTGTGTTCTTCTTCTTTATTGATCCAATTTGATTATCGTAACTATATTCTTAGCAATTCAATATTTCCTATTCATTTGACTTGGTGGGTTCCTAGGTTGTTCGCCTTAATTATCCGCATCATTTGATATCAATGCCATGTTTGCTGGAAATTGGTTATCTATCTTCATATACCTATTTTTTGAATTTGAGATTTAAATTTTTTTTCCTTTAATTGTTTTCTACTTTCTTAACTCACAAATCACAAAAAAGAAATAAAGTTTTTCCTTCAAGTCTTGTGTTTCCTTCCAATTTTGTAGTCATTATTTTCGCCTATGGATTTCATTTCGTAGTTTTCTTTAAATTCATTTTATCATTTTCTTGTTCTTTGTTTTGTCCATTAAAAGAAGTTTTTTTTTTCAAAAAAACAATATAGCTATTCCAATTTTTGGTCAAAAAAAAAATTTTATAATTGGGGTTGCAACTTTAATTGTTATAACTTCTAATTTGTGCATTTAAACAACTATTATATTTTATCAAATCAAAGCTCGTTTAGATTCCAAAAAATACACCGAAGCAATTGTTTATACCTCCGTGTTTTTGAAACCACATTCCATCTCTTACCTAACTTACCCATGTCTTAAAGGTTTGGTGCCACCTTATTGCGTTGTTTTGTGTTCTTCTTCTTTATTGATCCAATTTGATTATCGTAACTATATTCTTAGCAATTCAATATTTCCTATTCATTTGACTTGGTGGGTTCCTAGGTTGTTCGCCTTAATTATCCGCATCATTTGATATCAATGCCATGTTTGCTGGAAATTGGTTATCTATCTTCATATACCTATTTTTTGAATTTGAGATTTAAAAAACTTTGTCCTTTAATTGTTTTCTACTTTCTTAACTCACAAATCAGAAAAAAGAAATAAAGTTTTTCCTTCAAGTCTTGTGTTTCCTTCCAATTTTGTAGTCATTATTTTCGCTTATGGATTTCATATCGTAGTTTTCTTTAAATTCATTGTATCTTTTTCTTGTTCTTTGTTTTGTACCTTCAAAGAATCTATTTTTCTTCAAAACAAAATAGCGGTTCCAATTTTTGGTCCAAAAAAAAAAGAAGCTGATAATTGCGGTTGCAAATTTAAACTGTTATAATTTTGAATTTGTGCATTTAAACAACTAATATATTTTATCAAATCGAAGCTCGTTTAGATTCCAAAAAATACACCGAAGCAATTGTTTATACCTCCGTGTTTTTGAAACCACATTCCATCTCTTACCCGACAAACCCTTGTCTTAAAGGTTTGGTGCCACCTTATTGCGTTCTTTTGTGTTCTTATTCTTTATTGATCCAATTTGATTATCGTAACTATATTCTTAGCAATTCAATATTTCCTATTCATTTGACTTGGTGGGTTCCTAGGTTGTTCGCCTTAATTATCCGCATCATTTGATATCAATGCCATGTTTGCTGGAAATTGGTTATCTATCTTCATATACCTATTTTTTGAATTTGAGATTTTAAAAAATTTGTCCTTTAATTGTTTTCTGTTTTCTTAACTCACAAATCACTAAAAAGAAATAAAGTTTTTCCTTCAAGTCTTGTGTTTCCTTCCAATTTTGTAGTCATTATTTTTGCTTATGGATTTCATATCGTAGTTTTCTTTAAATTCATTGTATCTTTTCCATGTTCTTTGTTTTGCACCTTCAAAGAATCTTTTTTTCTTCCAAAAATAAGATAGCTATTCAAATTTTTGGTCCAAAAAAAAAGAAGTTGATAATTGGGGTTGTAAATTTAAACTGTTATAACTTTGAATTTGTGCATTTAAACAACTATTATATTGTATCAAATCGAAGCTCGTTTAGATTCCAAAAAATACACCGAAGCAATTGTGTATACCTCCGTGTTTTTGAAAGAACATTCCATCTCTTAACCGACATACCCATGTCTTAAAGGTTTGGTGCCACCTTATTGCGTTGTTTTGTGTTCTTCTTCTTTATTGATCCAATTTGATTATCGTAACTATATTCTTAGCAATTCAATATTTCCTATTCATTTGACTTGGTGGGTTCCTAGGTTTTTCGCCTTAATTATCCGCATCATTTGATATCAATGCCATGTTTGCTGGAAATTGGTTATCTATCTTCATATACCTATTTTTTGAATTTGAGATTTAAAAAAATTTGTCCTTTAATTGTTTTCTATTTTCTTAACTCACAAATCACAAAAAAGAAATAAAGTTTTTCCTTCAAGTCTTGTGTTTCCTTCCAATTTTGTAGTCATTATTTTCGCCTATGGATTTCATTTCGTAGTTTTCTTTAAATTCATTGTATCTTTTTCTTGTTCTTTGTTTTGTACCTTCAAAGAATCTTTTTTTCTTCAAAAAACAAGATAGCTATTCCAATTTTTGGTCCAAAAAAAAAAGAAGTTTATAATTGGGGTTGCAACTTTAATTGTTATAACTTCTAATTTGTGCATTTAAACAACTATTATATTGTATCAAATCGAAGCTCGTTTAGATTCCAAAAAAAACACCGAAGCAATTGTTTATACCTCCGTGTTTTTGAAACCACATTCCATCTCTCACCAAACATAACCATGTCTTAAAGGTTTGGTTCCATCTTATTGCGTTGTTTTGTTTTCTTCTTCTTTATTGATCCGATTTGATTATCGTAACTACATTCCTAGCAATTCAATATTTCCTATTCATTTGACTTGGTGGGTTCCTAGGTTGTTCCCCTTAATTATCCGCATCATTTGATAGCAATGCCCTGTTTTGTGGAAATTGGTTATCTATCTTCATATACCTATTTTTTGAATTTGAGATTTTAAAAAATTTGTCCTTTAATTGTTTTCTGCTTTCTTAACTCACAAATCACTAAAAAGAAATAAAGTTTTTCCTTCAAGTCTTGTGTTTCCTTCCAATTTTGTAGTCATTATTTTTGCTTATGGATTTCATATCGTAGTTTTCTTTAAATTCATTGTATCTTTTTCTTGTTCATTGTTTTGTACCTTCAGAGAATCTTTTTTTCTTTAAAAAACTAGAAAGCTATTCCAATTTTTGGTAAAAAAAAAAGAAGTTTATAATTGGGGTTGCAACTTTAATGGTTATAACTTCTAATTTGTGCATTTAAACTACTATTATATTTTATCAAATCAAAGCTCGTTTAGATTCCAAAAATGCACTGAAGCAATTGTTTATACCTCCATATTTTTGAAACCACATTCCATCTCTTACACAACATACCCATGTCTTAAAGGTTTGGTGCCACCTTATTGCGTTGTTTTGTGTTCTTCTTCTTTATTGATCCAATTTGATTATCGTAACTATATTCTTAGCAATTCAATATTTCCTATTCATTTGACTTGGTGGGTTCCTAGGTTGTTCGCCTTAATTATCCGCATCATTTGATATCAATGCCATGTTTGCTGGAAATTGGTTATCTATCTTCATATACCTATTTTTTGAATTTGAGATTTAAAAATATTTGTCCTTTAATTGTTTTCTACTTTCTTAACTCACAAATCACAAAAAAGAAATAAAGTTTTTCCTTCAAGTCTTGTGTTTCCTTCCAATTTTGTAGTCATTATTTTCGCTTATGGATTTCATTTCGTAGTTTTCTTTAAATTCATTGTATCTTTTTCTTGTTCTTTGTTTTGTACCTTCAAAGAATCTTTTTTTCTTCAAAAAACAAGATAGCTATTCCAATTTTTGGTCCAAAAAAAAAGAAGTTGATAATTGGGGTTGCAAATTTAAACTGTTATAATTTTGAATTTGTGCATTTAAACAACTATTATATTTTATCAAATCGAAGCTCGTTTAGATTCCAAAAAATACACCGAAGCAATTGTGTATACCTCCGTGTTTTTGAAAGAACATTCCATCTCTTAACCGACATACCCATGTCTTAAAGGTTTGGTGCCACCTTATTACGTTGTTTTGTGTTCATATTCTTTATTGATACAATTTGATTATCGTAACTATAGTCTTAGCAATTCAATATTTCCTATTCATTTGACTTGGTGGGTTCCTAGGTTGTTCGCCTTAATTATCCGCATCATTTGATATCAATGCCCTGTTTTCTGGAAATTGGTTATCTATCTTCATATACCTATTTTTTGAATTTGAGATTTAAAAAAATTTGTCCTTTAATTGTTTTCTACTTTCTTAACTCACAAATCACAAAAAAGAAATAAAGTTTTTCCTTCAAGTCTTGTGTTTCCTTCCAATTTTGTAGTCATTATTTTCGCTTATGGATTTCATTTCGTAGTTTTCTTTAAATTCATTGTATCTTTTTCTTGTTCTTTGTTTTGTACCTTCAAAGAATCTCTTTTTCGTCAAAAAAAATAGCTATTCCAATTTTTGGTCCCAAAAAAAAAAGAAGTTGATAATTGGGGTTGCAAATTTAAACTGTTATAATTTTGAATTTGTGCATTTAAACAACTATTATATTTTATCAAATCGAAGCTCGTTTAGATTCCAAAAAATACACCGAAGCAATTGTTTATACCTCCGTGTTTTTGAAACCACATTCCATCTCTCACCAAACATAACCATGTCTTAAAGGTTTGGTGCCACCTTATTGCGTTGTTTTGTGTTCTTCTTCTTTATTGATCCAATTTGATTATCGTAACTATATTCTTAGCAATTCAATATTTCCTATTCATTTGACTTGGTGGGTTCCTAGGTTGTTCGCCTTAATTATCCGCATCATTTGATATCAATGCCATGTTTGCTGGAAATTGGTTATCTATCTTCATATACCTATTTTTTGAATTTGAGATTTAAAAAAATTTGTCCTTTAATTGTTTTCTGCTTTCTTAACTCACAAATCACAAAAAAGAAATAAAGTTTTTCCTTCAAGTCTTGTGTTTCCTTCCAATTTTGTAGTCATTATTTTCGCCTATGGATTTCATTTCGTAGTTTTCTTTAAATTCATTGTATCTTTTTCTTGTTCTTTGTTTTGTACCTTCAAAGAATCTTTTTTTCTTCAAAAAACAAGATAGCTTTTCCAATTTTTGGTCCAAAAAAAAAGAAGTTTATAATTGGGTTTGCAACTTTTAACTGTTATAACTTCAAATTTGTGCATTTAAACAACTATTATATTGTATCAAATCGAAGCTCGTTTAGATTCCAAAAAATACACCGAAGCAATTGTTTATACCTCCATGTTTTTGAAACCACATTCCATTTGTCACCAAACATAACCATGTCTTAAAGGTTTGGTGCCACCTTATTGCGTTCTTTTGTGTTCTTCTTCTTTATTGATCCAATTTGATTATCGTAACTATATTCTTAGCAATTCAATATTTCCTATTCATTTGACTTGGTGGGTTCCTAGGTTTTTCGCCTTAATTATCCGCATCATTTGATATCAATGCCATGTTTGCTGGAAATTGGTTATCTATCTTCATATACCTATTTTTTGAAATTGAGATTTAAAAAACTTTGTCCTTTAATTGTTTTCTACTTTCTTAACTCACAAATCACAAAAAAGAAATAAAGTTTTTCCTTCAAGTCTTGTGTTTCCTTCCAATTTTGTAGTCATTATTTTTGCTTATGGATTTCATATCGTAGTTTTCTTTAAATTCATTGTATCTTTTCCTTGTTCTTTGTTTTGTACCTTCAAAGAATCTTTTTTTCTTAAAAAAAAATAGCTATTCCAATTTTTGGTCCAAAAAAAAAAGAAGTTTATAATTGGGGTTGCAACTTTAAACTATTATAACTTTTAATTTGTGCATTTAAACAACTATTATATTGTATCAAATCGAAGCTCGTTTAGATTCAAAAAAAAAAATACACCGAAGCAATTGTTTATACATCCGTGTTTTTGAAACCACATTCCATCTCTTACCCACCATACCCATGTCTTAAAGGTTTGGTGCCACCTTATTGCGTTGTTTTGTGTTCTTCTTCTTTATTGATCCAATTTGATTATCGTAACTATATTCTTAGCAATTCAATATTTCCTATTCATTTGACTTGGTGGGTTCCTAGGTTGTTTTCCTTAATTATCCGCATCATTTGATATCAATGCCATGTTTGCTGGAAATTGGTTATCTATCTTCATATACCTATTTTTTGAATTTGAGATTTAAAAAAATTTGTCCTTTAATTGTTTTCTACTTTCTTAACTCACAAATCACAAAAAAGAAATAAAGTTTTTCCTTCAAGTCTTGTGTTTCCTTCCAATTTTGTAGTCATTATTTTCGCCTATGGATTTCATTTCGTAGTTTTCTTTAAATTCATTGTATCTTTTCCTTGTTCTTTGTTTTGTACCTTCAAAGAATCTTTTTTTCTTCAAAAAACAAGATAGCTATTCAAATTTTTGGTCCAAAAAAAAAAGAAGTTGATAATTGGGGTTGTAAATTTAAACTGTTATAACTTTGAATTTGTGCATTTAAACAACTATTATATTGTATCAAATCGAAGCTCGTTTAGATTCCAAAAAAAACACCGAAGCAATTGTTTATACCTCCGTGTTTTTGAAACCACATTCCATCTCTCACCAAACATATCCAATTCTTAAAGTTTGGTGCCACCTTATTGCGTTGTTTTGTGTTCTTCTTCTTTATTGATCCAATTTGATTATCGTAACTATATTCTTAGCAATTCAATATTTCCTATTCATTTGACTTGGTGGGTTCCTAGGTTGTTCGCCTTAATTATCCGCATCATTTGATATCAATGCCATGTTTGCTGGAAATTGGTTATCTATCTTCATATACCTATTTTTTGAATTTGAGATTTAAAAAATTTGTCCTTTAATTGTTTTCTACTTTCTTAACTCACAAATCACAAAAAAGAAATAAAGTTTTTCCTTCAAGTCTTGTGTTTCCTTCCAATTTTGTAGTCATTATTTTCGCCTATGGATTTCATTTCGTAGTTTTCTTTAAATTCATTGTATCTTTTTCTTGTTCTTTGTTTTGTACCTTCAAAGAATCTTTTTTCTTCAAAAAACAAGATAGCTATTCCAATTTTAGGTAAAAAAAAAAGAAGTTTATAATTGGGGTTGCAACTTTAAACTGTTATAACTTCTAATTTGTGCATTTAAACAACTATTATATTGTATCAAATCGAAGCTCGTTTAGATTCCAAAAAATACACCGAAGCAATTGTTTATACCTCCGTGTTTTTGAAACCACATTCCATCTCTTACCTAACATACCCATGTCTTAAAGGTTTGGTGCCACCTTATTGCGTTGTTTTGTGTTCTTCTTCTTTATTGATCCAATTTGATTATCGTAACTATATTCTTAGCAATTCAATATTTCCTATTCATTTGACTTGGTGGGTTCCTAGGTTGTTCGCCTTAATTATCCGCATCATTTGATATCAATGCCATGTTTGCTGGAAATTGGTTATCTATCTTCATATACATATTTTTTGAATTTGAGATTTAAAAAAATTTGTCCTTTAATTGTTTTCTGCTTTCTTAACTCACAAATCACAAAAAAGAAATAAAGTTTTTCCTTCAAGTCTTGTGTTTCCTTCCAATTTTGTAGTCATTATTTTCGCCTATGGATTTCATTTCGTAGTTTTCTTTAAATTCATTGTATCTTTTTCTTGTTCTTTGTTTTGTACCTTCAAAGAATCTTTTTTTCTTCAAAAAACAAGATAGCTATTCCAATTTTTGGTGTAAAAAAAAGAAGTTTATAATTGGGGTTGCAACTTTAAACTGTTATAACTTTGAATTTGTGCATTGAAACAACTATTATATTGTATCAAATCGAAGAACATTTAGATTCCAAAAAATACGCCGAAGCAATTATTTATACCTCCGTGTCTTTGAAAGAACATTCCATCTCTTACCCAACATACCCATTTCTTAAAGGTTTGGTGCCACCTTATTGTGTTGTTTTGTTTTCTTCTTCTTTATTGATCCAATTTGATTATCGTCACTATATTCTTATCAATTCAACATTTCCTATTCATTTGACTTGGTGGGTTCCTAGGTTGTTCTCCTTAATTATCCGCATCATTTGATATCAATGCCATGTTTGCTGGAAATTGGTTATCTATCTTCACATACATATTTTTTGAATTTGAGATTTAAAAAAATTTGTCCTTTAATTGTTTTCTACTTTCTTAACTCACAAATCACAAAAAAGAAATAAAGTTTTTCCTTCAAGTCTTGTGTTTCCTTCCAATTTTGTAGTCATTATTTTTGCTTATGGATTTCATATCGTAGTTTTCTTTAAATTCATTGTATCTTTTCCTTGTTCTTTGTTTTGTACCTTCAAAGAATCTTTTTTTCTTCAAAAAACAAGATAGCTATTCCAATTTTTGGTCCAAAAAAAAAGAAGTTTATAATTGGGGATGCAACTTTAAACTATTATAACTTCTAATTTGTGCATTTAAACAACTATTATATTGTATCAAATCGAAGCTCTTTTAGATTCCAAAAAATACACCAAAGCAATTGTTTATACCTCCGTGTTTTTGAAACCACATTCCATCTTTTTCCCAACATACCCATGTCTTAAAGGTTTGGTGCCACCTTATTGCGTTGTTTTGTGTTCTTCTTCTTTATTGATCCAATTTGATTATCGTAACTATATTCTTAGCAATTCAATATTTCCTATTCATTTGACTTGGTGGGTTCCTAGGTTGTTCGCCTTAATTATCCGCATCATTTGATATCAATGCCCTGTTTTCTGGAAATTGGTTATCTATCTTCATATACCTATTTTTTGAATTTGAGATTTAAAAAAATTTGTCCTTTAATTGTTTTCTGCTTTCTTAACTCACAAATCACAAAAAAGAAAGAAAGTTTTTCCTTCAAGTCTTGTGTTTTCTTCCAATTTTGTAGTCATTATTTTCGCCTATGGATTTCATTTCGTAGTTTTCTTTAAATTCATTGTATCTTTTTCTTGTTCTTTGTTTTGTACCTTCAAAGAATCTTTTTTTCTTCAAAAACCAAGATAGCTATTCCAATTTTTGGTCTAGAAAAAAAAGAAGTTTATAATTGGGGTTGCAACTTTAAACTGTTATAACTATGAATTTGTGCATTGAAACAACTATTATATTGTATCAAATCGAAGAACATTTAGATTCCAAAAAATACGCCGAAGCAATTATTTATACCTCTGTGTTTTTGAAACCACATTCCATCTCTTACCCAACATACCCATTTCTTAAAGGTTTGGTGCCACCGTATTCTGTTGTTTTGTATTCTTCTTCTTTATTGATCCAATTTGATTATCGTAACTATATTCTTAGCAATTCAACATTTCCTATTCATTTGACTTGGTGGGTTTCTAGGTTTTTCGCGTTAATTATCCGCATCATTTGATATCAATGCCATGTTTTCTGGAAATTGGTTATCTAACTTCATATACCTATTTTTTGATTTTGAGATTTAAAACAATTTATCCTTTAATTGTTTTCTACTCTCTTAAATCACAAATCACAAAAAAGAAATAATGTTTTCCCTTCAAGTCTTGTGTTTCCTTCCAATTTATTAGTCATTATTTTCGCCTATGGATTTCATTTCGTAGTTTTCTTTCAATTCATTGTATCTTTTTCTTGTTCTTTGTTTTGTACCTTCAAAGAATCGTTTTTTCTTCAAAAACAAAATATAGCTATTCCAATTTTTGGTAAAAAAAAAAGAAGTTTATAATTGGGGTTGCAACTTTAAACTGTTATAACTTTTAATTTGTGCATTTAAACAACTATTATATTGTATCAAATCGAAGCTCGTTTAGATTAAAAAAAAATACACCGAAGCAATTGTTTATACCTCCGTGTTTTTGAAACCACATTCCATCACTTACCCAACATACCCATGTCTCAAAGGTTTGGTGCCACCTTATTGTGTGTTTGTGTGTTCTTCTTCTTTATTGATCCAATTTGATTATCATAACTATATTCTTAGCAATTAAATATTTCCTTTTCATTTGACTTGGTGGGTTCCTAGGTTGTTCGCCTTAATTATCTGCGTCATTTGATATCAATTCCATATTTGTTGAAAATTGGTTATCTATCTTCATGTACTTATTTTCTGAATTTGAGATTTAAAAAAATTTGTCCTTTCATTGTTTTCTACTTTCTTAACTCAGAAATCACAAAAAGAAATAAAGTTTTTCCTTCAAGTCTTGTGTTTCCTTCCAATTTTGTAGTCATTATTTTCGCCTATGGATTTCATTTCGTAGTTTTCTTTAAATTCATTGTATCTTTTTCTTGTTCTTTGTTTTGTACCTTCAAAGAATCTTTTTCTTCTTCAAAAAACAAGATAGCTATTCCAATTTTTGGTCCAAAAATAAAAAAAGTTTATAATTAGGGTTGTAACTTTAAACTGTTATAAATTCTAATTTGTGCATCTAAACAACTATTATATTGTATCAAATCGAAGCTTGTTTAGATTCCAAAAAATACACCGAAGCAATTGTTTATTGCACCGAGTTTTTGAAACCCAATTCCATCTCTTACTTAACATACCCAATTCTTAAAGTTTGGTGCCACCTTATTACGTTGTTTTGTGTTCTTCTTCTTTATTGATCCATTTTGATTATCGTAACTATATTCTTAGGAATTCAATATTTCCTATTCATTTGACTTGGTGGGTTCCTAGGTTGTTCCCTTTAATTATCCACATAATTTGATATCAATGCCATGTTTGTTGGAAATTGGTTATCTACCTTCATATACATATTTTTTGAATTTGACATTTAAAAAAATTTGTCCTTTAATTGCTTTCTCCTTTCTTAACTCGCAAATCACAAAAAAGAAATAAAGTTTTTCCTTCAAGTCTTGTGTTTCCTTCCAATTTTGTAGTCATTATTTTCGCCTATGGATTTCATTTCGTAGTTTTCTTTAAATTCATTTTATCTTTTTCTTGTTCTTTGTTTTGTACCTTCAAAGAATCTTTTTTTCTTCAAAAAACTAGATAGCTTTTCCAATTTTTGGTAAAAAAAAAAGAAGTTTATAATTGGGGTTGCAACTTTAATTGTTATAACTTCTAATTTGTGCATTTAAACAACTATTATATTGTATCAAATCGAAGCTCGTTTAGATTCCAAAAAATACACCGAAGCAATTGTTTATACCTCCGTGTTTTTGAAACCACATTCCATCTCTTACCCAACATACCCATGTCTTAAAGGTTTGGTGCCACCTTATTGTGTTGTTTTGTGTTCTTCTTCTTTATTGATCCAATTTGATTATCGTAACAATATTCTTAGCAATTCAATATTTCCTATTCCTTTCACTTGGTGGGTTCCTAGGTTATTCACCTTAATTATCCGTATCATTCGATATCAATGCCATGTTTGCTGGAAATTGGTTATCTATCTTCACATACATATTTTTTGAATTTGAGATTTAAAAAAATTTGTCCTTTAATTGTTTTCTGCTTTCTTAACTCACAAATCACAAAAAAGAAAGAAAGTTTTTCCTTCAAGTCTTGTGTTTCCTTCCAATTTTGTAGTCATTATTTTCGCCAGTGGATTTCATTTCGTAGTTTTCTTTAAATTCATTGTATCTTTTTCTTGTTCTTTGTTTTGTTCCTTCAAAGAATGTTTTTTACATCAAAAAACAAGATAGCTTTCCCAATTTTTGGTCCAAAAAAAAATAGAAGTTTATAATTGGGGTTGCAAGTTTAAAGTGTTATAACTTTGAATTTGTGCATTTAAACAACTATTATATTGTATCGAATCGAAGCACGTTTAGATTCCGAAAAAAACACCCAAGCAATTGCTTATACCTCCGTGTTTTTGAAACCACATTCCATCTCTTACCCAACATACCCATTTCTTAAAGTTTGGGTGCCACCTTATTGCGTTATCTTGTGTTCTTCTTCTTTATTCATCCAATTTGATTATCGTAACTATATTCTTAGCAATTCAATATTTCCTATTCATTTGACTTGGTGGGTTCCTAGGTTATTCGCCCTAAATATCTGCATCATTTGATATCAATGACATGTTTGCTGGAAATTGGTTATCTATCTTCATATACATATTTTTGAATTTGAGTTTCGAAAAAATTTGTCCTTTCATTGTTTTCTACTTTTTTAAATCACAAATCACAAAAAAGAAATAAAGTTTTTCCATCAAGTCTTGTGTTTCCTTCCAATTTATTAGTCATTATTTTCACCTATGGATTTCATTTCGTAGTTTTCTTTAAATTCATTGTATCTTTTTCTTGTTCTTTGTTTTGTACCTTCAAAGAATCTCTTTTTCTTCAAAAAACAAGATAGCTATTCCAATTTTTGGTCCGAAAAAAAAGAAGTTTATAAATGGGGTTGTAACTTTAAACTATTATAACTTTTAATTTGTGCAATTAAATAACTATTATATTGTATCAAATCGAAGCACGTTTAGATTCCAAAAAATACACCGAAGCAATTGTTTATACCTCCATGTTTTTGAAACCACATTCCATCTCTTACCCAACATACGCATTTCTTAAAGGTTTGATGCCACCTTATTGTGTTGTTTTGTGTTCTTCTTCTTTATTGATCCAATTTTATTATCATAACTATATTCTTAGCAATTCAACATTTCCTATTCATTTGACTTGGTGGGTTCCTAGGTTGTTCTCCTTAATTATCCGCATCATTTGATATCAATGCCATGTTTGCTGGAAATTGGTTATCTATCTTCACATACATATTTTTTGAATTTGAGATTTAAAAAAATTTGTCCTTTAATTGTTTTCTGCTTTCTTAACTCACAAATCACAAAAAAGAAATAAAGTTTTTCCTTCAAGTCTTGTGTTTCCTTCCAATTTTGTAGTCATTATTTTTGCTTATGGATTTCATATCGTAGTTTTCATTAAATTCATTGTATCTTTTTCTTGTTCTTTTTTTTGTACCTTCAAAGAATCTTTTTTTCTTAAAAAAAAATAGCTATTCCAATTTTTGGTCCAAAAAAAAAAAAGAAGTTGATAATTGGGGTTGCAAATTTAAACTGTTATAATTTTGAATTTGTGCATTTAAACAACTATTATATTGTATCAAATCGAAGCATATTTAGATTCCAAAAAAAACACAGAAGTAATTGTTTATACCTCTGTGTTTTTGAAACCACATTCCATCTCTTACCCAACATACCCATTTCTTAAAGGTTTGGTGCCACCTTATTGTGTTGTTTTGTATTCTTCTTCTTTATTGATCCAATTTGATTATCGTCACTATATTCTTATCAATTCAACATTTCCTATTCATTTGACTTGGTGGGTTCCTAGGTTGTTCTCCTTAATTATCCGCATCATTTGATATCAATGCCATGTTTGCTGGAAATTGGTTATCTATCTTCACATACATATTTTTTGAATTTGAGATTTAAAAAAATTTGTCCTTTAATTGTTTTCTGCTTTCTTAACTCACAAATCACAAAAAAGAAATAAAGTTTTTCCTTCAAGTCTTGTGTTTCCTTCCAATTTTGTAGTCATTATTTTCGCCTGTGGATTTCATTTCGTAGTTTTCTTTAAATTCATTGTATCTTTTTCTTGTTCTTTGTTTTGTACCTTCAAATAATCTTTTTTTCTTAAAACAAATATTGCTATTCCAATTTTTTGTCCAAAAAAAAAGAAGTTTATAATTGGGGTTGCAACTATAAACTGTTATAACTTTTAATTTGTGCATTTAAACAACTATTATATTGTATCAAATCGAAGCACATTTAGATTCCGAAAAACATAACGAAGCAATTGCTTATACCACCGTGTTTTTGAAACCACATTCCATCTCCTACCCAACATACAATTTCTTAAAGGTTGGGTGCCACCTTATTGCGTTATCTTGTGTTCTTCTTCTTTATTTATCCAATTTGATTATCGTAACTATATTCTTAGCAATTCAATATTTCCTATTCATTTGACTTGGTGGGTTCCTAGGTTATTCGCCCTAATTATCCGCATCATTTGATATCAATGACATGTTTGCTGGAAATTGGTTATCTATCTTCATATACATATTTTTGAATTTGAGATTCTAAAAAATTTGTCCTTTCATTGTTTTCTACTTTCTTAAATCACAAATCACAAAAAAGAAATAAAGTTTTTCCATCAAGTCTTGTGTTTCCTTCCAATTTATTAGTCATTATTTTCGCCTATGGATTTCATTTCGTAGTTTTCTTTCAATTCATTGTATCTTTTTCTTGTTCTTTGTTTTGTACCTTCAAAGAATCGTTTTTTCTTCAAAAAAAAAAAGATAGCTATTCCAATTTTTGACCAAAAAAAGAAGTTTATAATTGGGATTGAAATTTTAAACTATTATAACATTGAATTTGTGCATTTAAACAACTATTATATTGTATCAAATCGAAGCACGTTTAGATTCCAAAAAATACAACGAAGCAATTGTTTATACCTCCGTGTTTTTGAAACCACATTCCATCTCTTACCCAACATACCCATGTCTTAAAGGTTTGGTGTGACCTTATTGCGTTGTTTTGTGTTCTTATTCTATATTGGTCCAATTTGATTATCATAACTATATTCTTAGCAATTCAATATTTCCTATTCATTTGACTTGGTGGGTTCCTAGGTTTTTCGCCTTAATTATCCGCATCATTTGATATCAATGCCATGTTTGCTGGAAATTGGTTATCTATCTTCATATACCTATTTTTTGAAATTGAGATTTAAAAAACTTTGTCCTTTAATTGTTTTCTACTTTCTTAACTCACAAATCACAAAAAAGAAATAAAGTTTTTCCTTCAAGTCTTGTGTTTCCTTCCAATTTTGTAGTCATTATTTTTGCTTATGGATTTCATATCGTAGTTTTCTTTAAATTTATTGTATCTTTTCCATGTTCTTTGTTTTGCACCTTCAAAGAATCATTTTTTCTTCCAAAAATAAGATAGCTATTCAAATTTTTGGTCCAAAAAAAAGAAGTTGATAATTGGGGTTGTAAATTTAAACTGTTATAACTTTGAATTTGTGCATTTAAACAACTATTATATTGTATCAAATCGAAGCTCGTTTAGATTCCAAAAAATACACCAAAGCAATTGTTTATACCTCTGTGTTTTTGAAACAACATTCCATCTCTTTCGCAACATACCCATGTCTTAAAGGTTTGGTGCCACCTTATTGCGTTGTTTTGTGTTCTTCTTCTTTATTGATCCAATTTTATTATCGTAACTATATTCTTAGCCATTCAATATTTCCTATTCATTTGACTTGGTTGGTTGCTAGGTTATTCTCCCTAATTATCCGCATCGTTTGATATCAATGACATGTTTTCTAGAAATTGGTTATCTATCTTCATATACATATTTTTGAATTTGAGATTCGAAAAAATTTGTCCTTTCATTGTTTTCTACTTTTTTAAATCACAAATCACAAAAAAGAAATAAAGTTTTTCCTTCAAGTCTTGTGTTTCCTTCCAATTTTGTTGTCATTATATTCGCCTATGGGTTTCATTTCGTAGTTTTCTTTCAATTCATTGTATCTTTTTCTTGTTCTTTGTTTTGTACCTTCAAAGAATCGTTTTTTCTTCAAAAAAAAAAAAGATAGCTATTCCAATTTTTGACCAAAAAAAGAAGTTTATAATTGGGATTGAAATTTTAAACTATTATAACATTGAATTTGTGCATTTAAACAACTATTATATTGTATCAAATCGAAGCACGTTTAGATTCCAAAAAATACACCGAAGCAATTGTTTATACCTCCGTGTTTTTGAAACCACATTCCATCTCTTACCCAACATACCCATGTCTTAAAGGTTTGGTGCCACCTTATTGCATTGTTTTGTGTTCTTATTCTATATTGGTCCAATTTGATTATCATAACTATATTCTTAGCAATTCAATATTTCCTATTCATTTGACTTATGGGTTCCTAGGTTGTTCGCCTTAATTATCCGCATCATTTAATATCAATGCCATGTTTGCTGGAAATTGGTTATCTGTCTTCATATACTTATTTTTTGAATTTGAGATTTAAAAAAATTTATCCTTTCATTACTTTCTCCTTTCTTAAGTCGCAAATCAGAACAAAGAAATAAAGTTTTTCTTTCAAATCTTGTGTTTCCTTCCAATTGTGTAGTCATTCTTTTCGCCTATGGATTTCATTTCGTAGTTTTCTTTAAATTCATTGTATCTTTTTCTTGTTCTTTGTTTTGTACCTTCAAAGAATCCTTTTTTTTTCAAAAAATAAAATATAGCTATTCCAATTTTTGTAAAAAAAAAATAGAAGTTTATAATTGGCGTTGCAACTTTAAACTGTTATAACTTTGAATTTGTGTATTTAAACAACTATTATATTGTATCAAATCGAAGCATATTTAGATTCCAAAAAAAACACAGAAGTAATTGTTTATACCTCTGTGTTTTTGAAACCACATTCCATCTCTTACCCAACATACCTATTTATTAAAGGTTTGGCGCCACCTTATTGCGTTGTTTAGTGTTCTTCTTCTTTATTGATCCAATTTGATTATCGTCACTATATTCTTATCAATTCAACATTTCCTATTCATTTGACTTGGTGGGTTCCTAGGTTGTTCTCCTTAATTATCCGCATCATTTGATATCAATGCCATGTTTGCTGGAAATTGGTTATCTATCTTCACATACATATTTTTGAATTTGAGATTCAAAACAATTTGTCCTTTCATTGTTTTCTACTTTCTTAAATCATAAATCACAAAAAAAGAAATAAAGTTTTTCCTTCAAGTCTTGTGTTTCCTTCCAATTTTGTTGTCATTATATTCGCCTATGGATTTCATTTCGTAGTTTTCTTTAAATTCATTGTATCTTTTTCTTGTTCTTTGTGTTGTACCTTCAAAGAATCGTTTTTTCTTAAAAAAACAAGATAGCCATGACAATTTTTGTCCAAAAAAAAAGAAGTTTATAATTGGGGTTGCAACTTTAAACTATTATAACATTGAATTTGTGCATTTAAACAACTATTATATTGTATAAAATCAAAGCTCATTTAGATTCCAAAAATACACCGAAGGAATTGTTTATACCTCTTTGTTTTTGAAAACACATTCCATCTCCTACCCAACATACTGATTTCTTAAAGGTTTGGGGCCACCTTATTGCGTTGTTTTGTGTTCCTCTTCTTTATTGATCCAATTTTATTATCGTAACTATATTCTTAGCAATTCAATATTTCCTATTCATTTGACTAGATGGGTTCCAAGGTTGTACGCCTTAATTATCCGCATCATTTGATATCAATGCCATGTTGCCTAGAAATTGGTTATCTATCTTCACATACATATTTTTTGAACTTGAGATTTAAAAAAATTTGTCCTTTAATTGTTTTCTGCTTTCTTAAGTCGCAAATCAGAAAAAAGAAAGAAATGTTTTCCTTCACCTCTTCTATTTTCTTCCAATTTATTAGTCATTATTTTCTCCTATGGATTTCATTTCATAGTTTTCTTTCAATTCATTGTATCTTTTTCTTGTTCTTTCTTTTGTACCTTCAAAGAATGTTTTTTACATCAAAAAACAAGATAGTTATTCCAATTTTTGGTACAAAAAAAATAGAAGTTTATAAATGGGGTTGCAACTTTAAAGTGTTTTAACTTTGAATTTGTGCATTTAAGCAACTATTATATTGTATCGAATCGAAGCACGTTTAGATTTTGAAAAAAACACCCAAGCAATTGCTTATACCTCCGTGTTTTTGAAACCACATTCCATCTCTTACCCAACATACCCATTTCTTAAAGTTTGGGTGCCACCTTATTGCGTTATCTTGTGTTCTTCTTCTTTATTCATCCAATTTGATTATCGTAACTATATTCTTAGCAATTCAATATTTCCTATTCATTTGACTTGATGGGTTCCTAGGTTGTTCGCCTTACTTATCCGCATCATTTGATATCAATGCCATGTTTGCTGGAAATTGGTTATCTATCTTCATATACATATTTTTGAATTTGAGATTCGAAAAAATTTGTCCTTTCATTGTTTTCTACTTTTTTAAATCACAAATCACAAAAAAGAAATAAAGTTTTTCCATCAAGTCTTGTGTTTCCTTCCAATTTATTAGTCATTATTTTCACCTATGGATTTCATTTCATAGTTTTCTTTCAATTCATTGTATCTTTTTCTTGTTCTTTGTTTTGTACCTTCAAAGAATCGTTTTTTCTTCAAAAAAAAAACATAGCTATTCCAATTTTTGGTCCAAAAAAAAGAAGTTTATAATTGGCGTTGCAACTTTAAACTGTTATAACTTTGAATTTGTGCATTTAAACAACTATTATATTGTATCAAATCGAAGCACGTTTAGATTCCGAAAAAAGCACCGAAGTATTGCTTATACCTTCGTGTTTTCGAAACCACATTCCATCTCTTAACCAACATACCCATTTCTTAAAGGTTGGGTGCCACCTTATAGCGTTATCTTGTGTTCTTCTTCTTTATTTATCCAATTTGATAATCGTAACTATATTCTTAGCAATTCAATATTTCCTATTCATTTGACTTGGTGGGTTCCTAGGTTATTCGCCCTAATTATCCGCATCATTTGATATCAATGACATGTTTGCTAGAAATTGGTTATCTATCTTCATATACATATTTTTGAATTTGAGATTCGAAAAAATTTGTCCTTTCATTGTTTTCTACTTTTTTAAATCACAAATCACAAAAAAGAAATAAAATTTTTCCATCAAGTCTTGTGTTTCCTTCCAATTTATTAGTCATTATTTTCGCCTATGGGTTTCATTTCGTAGTTTTCTTTCAATTCATTGTATCTTTTTCTTGTTCTTTGTTTTGTACCTTCAAAGAATCGTTTTTTCTTCAATAAAAAAAGACAGCTATTCCAATTTTTGACCAAAAAAAGAAGTTTATAATCGGGATTAAAATTTTAAACTATTATAACATTGAATTTGTGCATTTAAACAACTATTATATTGTATCAAATCGAAGCACGTTTAGATTCCAAAAAATACACCGAAGCAATTGTTTATACCTCCGTGTTTTTGAAACCACATTCCATCTCTTACCCAACATACCCATGTCTTAAAGGTTTGGTGCGACCTTATTGCGTTGTTTTGTGTTCTTATTCTATATTGGTCCAATTTGATTATCATAACTATATTCTTAGCAATTCATTATTTCCTATTCATTTGTCTTGGTGGGTTCCTAGGGTGTTCTCCTTAATTATCCGCATTATTTAATATAAATGCCATGTTTGCTGGAAATTGGTTATCTATCTTCACATACTTATTTTTTGAATTTGAGATTTAAAAAAATTTGCTCTTTCAATGCTTTCTGCTTTCTTAATTCGCAAATCATAATAAAGAAAGAAATTTTTTCGTTCAAGTCTTTTGTTTCCTTCCAATTTTGTAGTCATTATTTTTGCCTATGGATTTCATTTCGATGTTTTCTTTAAATTCATTGTATCTTTTTCTTGTTCTTTGTGTTGTACCTTCAAAGAATCGTTTTTTCTTCAAAAAATAAAATATAGCTATTCCAATTTTTGGTCCAAAAAAAAAGAAGTTTATAATTGGGGTTGAAACTTTAAACTGTTATAACTTTGAATTTGTGCATTTAAACCACTATTATATTGTATTAAATCGAAGCATGTTTAGATTCCAAAAAATACACCGAAGCAATTGTTTATACCTCTGTGTTTTTGAAACCACATTCCATCTCTTACTCAACATACCCATGTCTTAAAGGTTAGGTGCCCCCTTATTGCGTTGTTTTGTGTTCTTCTTCTTTATTGATCCAATTTGATTATCGTAACTATATTCTTTGCAATTCAACATTTCCTATTCATTTGACTTGGTTGGTTGCTAGGTTATTCTCCCTAATTATCCGCATCGTTTGATATCAATGACATGTTTGCTAGAAATTGGTTATCTATCTTCATATACATATTTTTGAATTTGAGATTCGAAAAAATTTGTCCTTTCATTGTTTTCTACTTTCTTAAATCATAAATCACAAAAAAAGAAATAAAGTTTTTCCTTCAAGTCTTGTGTTTCCTTCCAATTTTGTTGTCATTATATTCGCCTATGGATTTCATTTCGTAGTTTTCTTTCAATTCATTGTATCTTTTTCTTGTTCTTTGTTTTGTACCTTCAAAGAATCGTTTTTTCTTCAAAACAAAAATATAGCTATTCCAATTTTTGGTCCAAAAAAAAAGAAGTTTATAATTGGGGTTGCAACTTTAAACTGTTATAACTTTTAATTTGTGCATTTAAACAACTATTATATTGTATTAAATCGAAGCACATTTAGATTCCGAAAAAAATACCGAAGCAATTGCTTATACCACCGTGTTTTTGAAACCACATTCCATCTCCTACCCAACATACAATTTCTTAAAGGTTGGGTGCCACCTTATTGCGTTATCTTGTGTTCTTCTTCTTTATTTATCCAATTTGATTATCGTAACTATATTCTTAGCAATTCAATATTTCCTATTCATTCGACTTGGTGGGTTCCTAGGTTATTCGCCCTTATTATACGCATCATTCGATATCATTGACATGTTTGCTGGATTTTGGTTATCTATCTTCATATACATATTTTTCAATTTGAGATTAGAAAACAATTTTCCTTTCATTGTTTTCTACTTTCTTAAATCACGAATCACAAAAAAGAAATTAAGTTTTTCCATCAAGTCTTGTGTTTCCTTCCAATTTATTATTCATTATTTTCGCCTATGGGTTTCATTTCGTAGTTTTCTTTCAATTCATTGTATCTTTTTCTTGTTCTTTGTTTTGTACCTTCAAAGAATCGTTTTTTCTTCAAAACAAAAGATAGCTATTCCAATTTTTGACCAAAAAAAGAAGTTTATAATTGGGATTGAAATTTTAAACTATTATAACATTGAATTTGTGCATTTAAACAACTATTATATTGTATCAAATCGAAGCACGTTTAGATTCCAAAAAATACACCGAAGCAATTGTTTATACCTCCGTGTTTTCGAAACCACATTCCATCTCTTAACCAACATACCCTTTTCTTAAAGGTTGGGTGCCACCTTATAGCGTTATCTTGTGTTCTTCTTCTTTATTTATCCAATTTGATAATCGTAACTATATTCTTACCAATTCAATATTTCCTATTCATTTAACTTGGTGGATTCCTAGGTTATTCGCCCTAATTATCCGCATCATTTGATATCAATGACATGTTTGCTAGAAATTGGTTATCTATCTTCATATACATATTTTTGAATTTGAGATTCGAAAAAATTTGTCCTTTCATTGTTTTCTACTTTTTTAAATCACAAATCACAAAAAAGAAATAAATTTTTCCATCAAGTCTTGTGTTTCCTTCCAATTTATTAGTCATTATTTTCGCCTATGGGTTTCATTTCGTAGTTTTCTTTCAATTCATTGTATCTTTTTCTTGTTCTTTGTTTTGTACCTTCAAAGAATCGTTTTTTCTTCAAAAAAAAAAGATAGCTATTCCAATTTTTGACCAAAAAAAAAAGGTTATAATTGGGATTGAAATTTTAAACTATTATAACATTGAATTTGTGCATTTAAACAACTATTATATTGTATCAAATCGAAGCACGTTTAGATTCCAAAAAATACACCGAAGCAATTGTTTATACCTCCGTGTTTTTGAAACCACATTCCATCTCTTACCCAACATACCCATGTCTTAAAGGTTTGGTGCGACCTTATTGCGTTGTTTTGTGTTCTTATTCTATATTGGTCCAATTTGATTATCATAACTATATTCTTAGCAATTCATTATTTGCTATTCACTTGTCTTGGTGGGTTCCTAGGGTGTTCTCCTTAATTATCCGCATTATTTAATATCAATGCCATGTTTGCTGGAAATTGGTTATCTATATTCACATACTTATTTTTTGAATTTGAGATTTAAAAAAATTTGCTCTTTCAATGCTTTCTGCTTTCTTAAGTCGCAAATCATAATAAAGAAACAAAAGTTTTTCGTTCAAGTCTTTTGTTTCCTTCCAATTTTGTAGTCATTATTTTTGCCTATGGATTTCATTTCGATGTTTTCTTTAAATTCATTGTATCTTTTTCTTGTTCTTTGTGTTGTACCTTCAAAGAATCGTTTTTTCTTAAAAAAACAAGATAGCCATGACAATATTTGTCCAAAAAAAAAGAAGTTTATAATTGGGGTTGCAACTTTAAACTATTATAACATTGAATTTGTGCATTTAAACAACTATTATATTGTATAAAATCAAAGCTCGTTTAGATTCCAAAAATACACCGAAGGAATTGTTTATACCTCTTTGTTTTTGAAAACACATTCCATCTCCTACCCAACATACTGATTTCTTAAAGGTTTGGGGCCACCTTATTGCGTTGTTTTGTGTTCCTCTTCTTTATTGATCCCATTTTATTATCGTAACTATATTCTTAGCAATTCAATATTCCCTATTCATTTGACTAGATGGGTTCCAAGGTTGTACGCCTTAATTATCCGCATCATTTGATATCAATGCCATGTTGCCTAGAAATTGGTTATCTATCTTCACATACATATTTTTTGAACTTGAGATTTACAAAAATTTGTCCTTTAATTGTTTTCTGCTTTCTTAAGTCGCAAATCAGAAAAAAGAAAGAAATGTTTTCCTTCACCTCTTCTGGTTTCTTCCAATTTATTAGTCATTATTTTCTCCTATGGATTTCATTTCATAGTTTTCTTTCAATTCATTGTATCTTTTTCTTGTTCTTTCTTTTGTACCTTCAAAGAATGTTTTTTATATCAAAAAACAAGATAGTTATTCCAATTTGTGGTCCAAAAAAAAAAGAAGTTTATAATTGGGGTTGCAAGTTTAAAGTGTTATAACTTTGAATTTGTGCATTTAAACAACTATTATATTGTATCGAATGGAAGCACGTTTAGATTCCGAAAAAAACACCCAAGAAATTGCTTATACCTCTGTGTTTTTGAAACCACATTCCATCTCTTACCCAACATACCCATTTCTTAAAGTTTGGGTGCCACCTTATTGCGTTATCTTGTGTTCTTCTTCTTTATTCATCCAATTTGATTATCGTAACTATATTCTTAGCAATTCAATATTTCCTATTCATTCGACTTGGTGGGTTCCTAGGTTATTCGCCCTTATTATACGCATCATTCGATATCATTGACATGTTTGCTGGATTTTGGTTATCTATCTTCATATACATATTTTTCAATTTGAGATTAGAAAACAATTTTCCTTTCATTGTTTTCTACTTTCTTAAATCACGAATTACAAAAAAGAAATAAAGTTTTTCCTTCAAGTTTTGTGTTTCCTTCCAATTTTGTTGTCATTATTTTCGACTAGGGATTTCATTTCGTAGTTTTCTTTCAATTCCTTGTATCTTTTTCTTGTTCTTGGTGTTGTACCTTCAAAGAATCGTTTTTTCTTTAAAAAAAAGAATAGCTATTCCAATTTTTGGTCCAAAAAAAAGAAGTTCATAATTGGGGTTGCAACTTTAAACTGTTATAACTTTGTATTTGTGCATTTAAACAACTATTATATTGTATCAAATCAAAGCACGTTTAGATTCCAAAAAATACAACGAAGCAATTGTTTATACCTCCGTGTTTTCGAAACCACATTCCATCTCTTACCCAACATACCAATTTTTAAAGGATTGGTGCCACCTTATTGCGTTGTCTTGTGTTCTTCTTCTTTATTTATCCAATTTGATTATCGTAACTATATTCTTAGCAATTCAATATTTCCTATTCATTTGACTTGGTGGGTTCCTAGGTTATTCGCCCTAATTATCCGCATCATTTGATTTCAATGACATGTTTGCTGGAAATTGGTTATCTATCTTCATATACATATTTTTGAATTTGAGATTCTAAAAACTTTGTCCTTTCATTGTTTTCTACTTTCTTAAATCACAAATCACAAAAAAGAAATAAATATTTTCCATCAAGTCTTGTGTTTCCTTCCAATTTATTAGTCATTATTTTCGCCTATGGATTTCATTTCGTAGTTTTCTTTCAATTCATTGTATCTTTTTCTTGTTCTTTGTTTTGTACCTTCAAAGAATCTTTTTTACATCAAAAAACAAGATAGCTATTCCAATTTTTGGTCCGAAAAAAAAGAAGTTTATAATTGGGGTTGTAACTTTAAACTGTTATAACTTTGAATTTGTGCATTTAAACAACTATTATATTGTATCAAATCGAAGCACGTTTAGATTCCAAAAAATACACCGAAGTATTAGTTTATACCTCTGTGTTTTTGAATCCACATTCCATCTCTTACCCAACATACCCATTTCTTAAACGTTTGGTGCCACCTTATTGCGTTGATTTGTGTTCTTCTTTATTATTGATCCAATTTGATTATCATAACTATATTCTTAGCAATTCAATATTTCCTATACATTTGACTTGGTGGGTTCCTAGGTTGTTCGCCTTAATTATCCGCATCATTTGATATCAATGCCATGTTTCCTAGAAATTGGTTATCTATCTTCATATACCTATTTTTTAATTTGATATTTAAACAAATTTTCTTTAATTGTTTTCTGTTTTCTTAAATCACAAATAACAAAAAAGAAATAAAGTTTTCCTTCAACTCTTGTGTTTCCTTCCAATTTTGTTGTCATTATTTTTGCCTATGGATTTCATTTCGTAGTTTTCTTTCAATTCATTTTATCTTTTTCTTGTTCTTTGTTTTGTACCTTCAAAGAATCATTTTTTCTTAAAAAAAAAAGAAGAAGATAGCTATTCCAATTTTTTGTAAAAAAAAATAAGTTTATAATTGGGGTTGCAACTTTAAACTGTTATAACTTTGAATTTGTGCATTTAAACAACTATTATATTGTATCAAATCAAAGCACGTTTAGATTCCAAAAAATACACTGAAGCAATTGTTTATACCACATTCCATCTCTTATACCCATAAAGGTTGGGTGCCACCTTATTGCGTTGTCTTGTGTTCTTCTTCTTTATTTATCCAATTTGATTATCGTAACTATATTCTTAGCAATTCAATATTTCCTATTCATTCGACTTGGTGGGTTCCTAGGTTATTCGCCCTTATTATACGCATCATTCGATATCATTGACATGTTTGCTGGATTTTGGTTATCTATCTTCATATACATATTTTTCAATTTGAGATTAGAAAACAATTTTCCTTTCATTGTTTTCTACTTTCTTAAATCACGAATCACAAAAAAGAAATAAAGTTTTTCCTTCAAGTTTTGTGTTTCCTTCCAATTTTGTTGTCATTATTTTCGACTATGGATTTCATTTCGTAGTTTTCTTTCAATTCCTTGTATCTTTTTCTTGTTCTTTTTTTTGTACCTTCAAAGAATCGTTTTTTCTTTAAAAAAAAGAATAGCTATTCCAATTTTTGGTCAAAAAAAAAAAGAAGTTTATAATTGGGGTTGCAACTTTAAACTGTTATAACTTTGAATTTGTGCATTTAAACCACTATTATATTGTATCAAATCGAAGCACGTTTAGATTCCAAAAAATACACCGAAGGAATTGTTCATACCTCCGTGTTTTTGAAACCACATTCCATCTCTTACCCAACATACAATTTCTTAAAGGTTGGGTGCCACCTTATTGCGTTGTCTTGTGTTCTTCTTCTTTATTTATCCAATTTGATTATCGTAACTATATTCTTAGCAATTAATTATTTCCTATTCATTTGACTTGGTGGGTTCCTAGGTTATTCGCCCTAATTAACCGCATCATTTCATATCAATGACATGTTTGCTGGAAATTGGTTATCTATCTTCATATACATATTTTTGAATTTGAGATTCAAAAAAATTTGTCCTTTCAATGTTTACTACTTTCTTAAATCACTAATCACAAAAAAGAAATAAAATTTTTCCTTCAAGTCTTGTGTTTCCATCCAAATTTGTTGACATTATTTTACCCTATGGATTTCATTTCGTATTTTTCTTTCAATTCATTGTATCTTTTTCTTGTTCTTTGTTTTGTACCTTCAAAGAATCTTTTTTACATCAAAAAACAAGATAGCTATTCCAATTTTTTGTCCAAAAAAAATAGAAGTTTATAATTGGGGTTGTAACTTTAAACTGTTATAACTTTGAATTTGTGCATTTAAACAACTATTATATTGTATCAAATCGAAGCACGTTTAGATTCCAAAAAATACACCGAAGTATTAGTTTATACCTCTGTGTTTTTGAATCCACATTCCATCTCTTACCCAACATACCCATGTCTTAAAGGTTTGGTGCCACCTTATTGCGTTCTTTTGTGTTCTTCTTCTTTATTGATCCAATTTGATTATCGTAACTATATTCTTAGCAATTCAATATTTCCTATTCATTTGACTTGGTGGGTTCCTAGGTTGTTTTCCTTAATTATCCGCATCATTTGATATCAATGCCATATTTGCTGGAAATTGGTTATCTATCTTCATATACCAATTCTTTGAAATTGATATTTAAAAAATTTATCCTTTCTTTGCTTTCTCCTTTCTAAAGTCGCAAATCAGAAAAAAGAAATAAAGTTGTTCCTTCAAGTCTTGTGTTTCCTTCCAATTTTGTAGTCATTATTTTCGCCTATGGATTTCATTTCGTAGTTTTCTTTAAATTCATTGTATCTTTTTCTTGTTTTTTGTGTTCTACCTTCAAAGAATCGTTTTTTCTTAAAAAAACAAGATAGCTATGCCAATTTTTGTCCAAAAAAAAAGAAGTTTATAATTGGGGTTGCAATTTTAAACTATTATAACGTTGAATTTGTGCATTTAAACAACTATTTTATTGTATCAAATCGAAGCACATTTAGATTCTAAAAAATACACCGAAGCAATTGTTTATAGCTCGATGTTTTTGGAAGCACCTTCCATCTCTTACGCAACATGCCCATGTCTTAAAGCTTTGGGGCCACCTTATTGCGTTGTTTTGTGTTCTCTTCTTTATTGATCCATTTTATTATCGTAACTATATTCTTAGCAATTCAATATTTCCTATTCATTTGACTAGATGGGTTCCAAGGTTATTCGCCTTAATTATCCGCATCATTTGATATCAATGCCATGTTGCCTAGAAATTGGTTATCTATCTTCACATACATATTTTTTGAACTTGAGATTTACAAAAATTTGTCCTTTAATTGTTTTCTGCTTTCTTAAGTCGCAAATCAGAAAAAAGAAAGAAATGTTTTCCTTCACCTCTTCTGT
The DNA here is from genome assembly GCA_033030585.1 of Hippophae rhamnoides. Classification (NCBI taxonomy): domain Eukaryota; kingdom Viridiplantae; phylum Streptophyta; class Magnoliopsida; order Rosales; family Elaeagnaceae; genus Hippophae; species Hippophae rhamnoides. The sequence continues at coordinate 44,903,318 of CM065429.1, read as the reverse complement.
TTTCTTCCAATTTATTAGTCATTATTTTCTCCTATGGATTTCATTTCATAGTTTTCTTTCAATTCATTGTATCTTTTTCTTGTTCTTTCTTTTGTACCTTCAAAGAATGTTTTTTACATCAAAAAACAAGATAGTTATTCCAATTTTTGGTCCAAAAAAAATAGAAGTTTATAAATGGGGTTGCAACTTTAAAGTGTTATAACTTTGAAATTGTGCATTTAAGCAACTATTATATTGTATCGAATCGAAGCACGTTTAGATTCCGAAAAAAACACCTAAGCAATTGCTTATACCTCCGTGTTTTTGAAACCACATTCCATCTCTTACCCAACATACCCATTTCTTAAAGTTTCGGTGCCACCTTATTTCGTTATCTTGTGTTCTTCTTCTTTATTCATCCAATTTGATTATCATAACTATATTCTTAGCAATTCAATATTTCCTATTCATTTGACTTGATGGGTTCCTAGGTTGTTCGCCTTACTTATCCGCATCATTTGATATCAATGCCATGTTTGCTGGAAATTGGTTATCTATCTTCATATACATATTTTTGAATTTGAGATTTAAAAACAATTTGGCCTTTGATTGTTTTCTGCTTTCTTAAATCACAAATCACAAAAAAGAAATAGAGTTTTTCCTTCAAGTCTTGTGTTTCCTTCCAATTTATTAGTCATTATTTTCGCCTATGGATTTCATTTCGTAGTTTTCTTTCAATTCATTGTATCTTTTTCTTGTTCTTTGTTTTTTACCTTCAAAGAATCGTTTTTTCTTCAAAAAAAAAAAGATAGCTATTCCAATTTTTGGTCCAAAAAAAAGAAGTTTATAATTGGCATTGCAACTTTACACTGTTATAACTTTGAATTTGTGCATTTAAACAACTATTATATTGTATCAAATCGAAGCACGTTTAGATTCCGAAAAAAGCACCGAAGTATTGCTTATACCTCCGTGTTTTCGAAACCACATTCCATCTCTTAACCAACATACCCTTTTCTTAAAGGTTGGGTGCCACCTTATAGCGTTATCTTGTGTTCTTCTTCTTTATTTATCCAATTTGATAATCGTAACTATATTCTTACCAATTCAATATTTCCTATTCATTTAACTTGGTGGATTCCTAGGTTATTCGCCCTAATTATCCGCATCATTTGATATCAATGACATGTTTGCTAGAAATTGGTTATCTATCTTCATATACATATTTTTGAATTTGAGATTCGAAAAAATTTGTCCTTTCATTGTTTTCTACTTTTTTATATCACAAATCACAAAAAAGAAATAAATTTTTCCATCAAGTCTTGTGTTTCCTTCCAATTTATTAGTCATTATTTTCGCCTATGGGTTTCATTTCGTAGTTTTCTTTCAATTCATTGTATCTTTTTCTTGTTCTTTGTTTTGTACCTTCAAAGAATCGTTTTTTCTTCAATAAAAAAAGACAGCTATTCCAATTTTTGACCAAAAAAAGAAGTTTATAATTGGGATTGAAATTTTAAACTATTATAACATTGAATTTGTGCATTTAAACAACTATTATATTGTATCAAATCGAAGCTCGTTTGGATTCCAAAAAATACACCGAAGCAACTTTTTATACCTCCGTGTTTTTGAAACCACATTCCATCTCTTACCCGACAAACCCTTGTCTTTAAGGTTTGGTGCCACCTTATTGCTTTCTTTTGTGTTCTTATTCTCTATTGATCCAATTTGATTATCGTAACTATATTCCTAGAAATTCAATATTTCCTATTCATATGACTTGGTGGGTTACTAGGTTGTTCGCCTTAATTATCCGCATCATTTGATATCAATGCCATGTTTGCTGGAAATTGGCTATTTATCTACATATACCTATTTTTTGAATTTGAGATTTAAAAAAATTTGTCCTTTAATTGTTTTCTATTTTCTTAAATCACAAATCATAATAAAGAAATAAAGTTTTTCTTCAAGTCTTTTGTTTCCTTCCAATTTTGTAGTCATTATTTTTGCCTATGGATTTCATTTCGATGTTTTCTTTAAATTCATTGTATCTTTTTCTTGTTCTTTGTGTTGTACCTTCAAAGAATCTTTTTTTCTTCAAAAAATAAAATATAGCTATTCCAATTTTTGGTCCAAAAAAAAAGAAGTTTATAATTGGGGTTGAAACTTTAAACTGTTATAACTTTGAATTTGTGCATTTAAACCACTATTATATTGTATCAAATCGAAGCATGTTTAGATTCCAAAAAATACACCGAAGCAATTGTTTATACCTCTGTGTTTTTGAAACCACATTCCATCTCTTACTCAACATACCCATGTCTTAAAGGTTAGGTGCCCCCTTATTGCGTTGTTTTGTGTTCTTCTTCTTTATTGATCCAATTTGATTATCGTAACTATATTCTTTGCAATTCAACATTTCCTATTCATTTGACTTGGTTGGTTGCTAGGTTATTCTCCCTAATTATATGCATCGTTTGATATCAATGACATGTTTGCTGGAAATTGGTTATCTATCTTTATATACATATTTTTGAATTTGAGATTCAAAAAAATTTGTCCTTTCATTATTTTCTACTTTCTTAAATCATAAATCACAAAAAAAGAAATAAAGTTTTTCCTTCAAGTCTTGTGTTTCCTTCCAATTTTGTTGTCATTATATTCGCCTATGGATTTCATTTCGTAGTTTTCTTTCAATTCATTGTATCTTTTTCTTGTTCTTTGTTTTGTACCTTCAAAGAATCGTTTTTTCTTCAAAACAAAAATATAGCTATTCCAATTTTTGGTCCCAAAAAAAAAGAAGTTTATAATTGGGGTTGCAACTTTAAACTGTTATAACTTTGAATTTGTGCATTTAAACCACTATTATATTGTATCAAATCGAAGCATGTTTAGATTCCAAAAAATACACCGACGCAATTGTTTATACCTTTTTGTTTTTGAAACCACATTCCATCTCTTACCCAACATACCCAAGGATTAAAGGTTTGGTGCCCCCTTTTTGCGTTGTTTTGTGTTCTTCTTCTATATTGATCCAATTTGATTATCGTAACTATATTCTTAGCAATTCAACATTTCCTATTCATTTGACTTGGTGGGTTCCTAGGTTATTCGCCCTAATTATCCGCATCATTTGATATCAATGACATGTTTGCTGGAAATTGGTTATCTATCTTCATATACATATTTTTGAATTTGAGATTCAAAAAAATTTGTCCTTTCATTGTTTTCTACTTTCTTAAATCACAAATCACAAAAAAGAAATAAAGTTTTTCATTCAAGTCTTGTGTTTCCTTCCAATTTTGTTGTCATTATTTTCGCCTATGGATTTCATTTCGTAGTTTTCTTTAAATTCATTGTATCTTTTTCTTGTTCTTTGTTTTGTACCTTCAAAGAATCGTTTTTTCTTCAAAAACAAAATATAGCTATTCCAATTTTTGGTCCAAAAAAAAAAGAAGTTTATAATTGGGGTTGCAACTTTAAACTGTTATAACTTTTAATTTGTGCATTTAAACAACTATTATATTGTATCAAATCGAAGCACGTTTAGATTCCGAAAAAAACACCGAAGCAATTGCTTATACCTCCGTGTTTTTGAAACCACATTCCATCTCTTACCCAACATACAATTTCTTAAAGGGTGGGTGCCACCTTATTGCGTTATCTTGTGTTCTTCTTCTTTATTTATCCAATTTGATTATCGTAACTATATTCTTAGCAATTCAATATTTCCTATTCATTTGACTTGGTGGGTTCCTAGGTTATTCGCCCTAATTATCCGCATCATTTCATATCAATGACATGTTTGCTGGAAATTGGTTATCTATCTTCATATACATTTTTTGAATTTGAGATTCTAAAAAATTTGTCCTTTCATTGTTTTCTATTTTCTTATATCACAAATCACAAAAAAGAAATAAAGTATTTCCATCAAGTCTTGTGTTTCCTTCCAATTTATTAGTCATTATTTTTCGCCTATGGATTTCATTTCGTAGTTTTCTTTCAATTCATTGTATCTTTTTCTTGTTCTTTGTTTTGTACCTTCAAAGAATCGTTTTTTCTTCAAAAAAAAATATAGCAATTCCAATTTTTGGTAAAAAAAAAAGAAGTTTATAATTGGGGTTGCAACTTTAAACTGTTATAACTTTGAATTTGTGCATTTAAACCACTATTATATTGTATCAAATCGAAGCATGTTTAGATTCCAAAAAATACACCGAAGCAATTGTTCATACCTCTGTGTTTTTGAAACCACATTCCATCTCTTACCCAACATACCCATGTCTTAAAGGTTTGGTGCCACCTTATTTCGTTGTTTTGTGTTCTTCTTCTATATTGATCCAATTTGATTATCGTAACTATATTCTTAGCAATTCAACATTTCCTATTCATTTGACTTGGTTGGTTCCTAGGTTATTCGCCTTAATTATCCGCATCATTTGATATCAATGCCATGTTTTCAGGAAATTGGTTATCTACCTTCATATACCAATTTTTTGATTCTGAGATTTAAAACAATTTATCCTTTCTATTTTTTATGCTTTCTTAAATCGCAAATGAGAATAAAGAAATAAAGTTTTTCCTTCAAGTCTTCTGTTTCCTTCCAATTTATTAGTCATTATTTTCACCTATGGATTTCATTTCTTAGTTTTCTTTCAATTCATTGTATCTCTTTCTTGTTATTTGTTTTGTACCTTCAAAGAATCGTTTTTGCTTCAAAAAAAAATAAAGCAATTCCAATTTTTGGTAAAAAAAAAGAAGTTTATAATTGGGGTTGCAACTTTAAACAGTTATAACTTCTAATTTGTGCATTTAAACAACTATTATATTATATCAAATCGAAGCTCGTTTAGATTCCAAAAAATACACCGAAGCAATTGTTTATAACTCCGGGTTTTTGAAACCACATTCCATCCCTTACCAAACATACTCATGTCTTAAAGGTTTGGTGCCACCTTATTGCATTGTCTTGTGTTCTTCTTCTTTATTGATCCAATTTCATTATCGTAACTATATTCTTAGCAATTCAATATTTCCTATTCATTTGACTTGGTGGGTTCCTAGGTTGTTCGCCGTAATTATCTGCATCAGTTGATACCAATGCCATTTTTCAGGAAATTGGTTATCTACCTTCATATACCAATTTTTTGATTTTGAGATTTAAAACAATTTATCCTTTAAATTTTTTATGCTTTCTTAAATCACAAATCACAAAAAAGAAATAAAGTTTTTCCTTCAAGTCTTGTGTTTCCTTCCAATGTATTAGTCATTATTTTCGCCTATGGATTTCATTTCGTAGTTTTCTTTCAATTCATTGTATCTTTTTCTTGTTCTTTGTTTTGTACCTTCAAAGAATCTTTTTTTCTTCTAAAACCAAGATAGCTATTCCAATTTTTGGTCCAAAAAAGGAGAAGTTTATAATTGGGGTTGCAACTTTAAACTGTTATAACTTTGAATTTGTGCATTTAAACAACTATTATATTGTTTCAAATTGAAGCTCGTTTAGATTCCAAAAAATACACCGAAGCAATTGTTTATACCTCCGTGTTTTTGAAACCACATTCGATCTCTTACCCAACATACCCATGTCTTAAAGGTTTGGTGCCACCATATTTTGTTGTTATGTGTTCTTCTTCTATATTGATCCAATTTCATTATCGTAACTATATTCTTAGCAATTCAACATTTCCTATTCATTTGACTTGGTTGGTTCCTAGGTTATTCTCCTTAATTATCCGCATCATTTGATATCAATGCCATGTTTTCGGGAAATTGGTTATCTACCTTCATATACCAATTTTTTTGATTTTGTGAATTAAAAAAATTTATGCTTTAAATTTTTTATGCTTTCTTAAATCACAAATCACAAAAAAGAAATAAAGTTTTCCTTCAACTCTTGTGTTTCCTTCCAATTTTGTTGTCATTATTTTTGCCTATGGATTTCATTTCGTAGTTTTCTTTCAATTCATTTTATCTTTTTCTTGTTCTTTGTTTTGTACATTCAAAGAATCGTTTTTTCTTCAAAAAAAGAAGAAGATAGCTATTCCAATTTTTGGTAAAAAAAAAATAAGTTTATAATTGGGGTTGCAACTTTAAACTGTTATAACTTTGAATTTGTGCATTTAAACAACTATTATATTGTATCAAATCAAAGCACGTTTAGATTCCAAAAAATACAACGAAGCAATTGTTTATACCTCCGTGTTTTTGAAACCACATTCCATCTCTTACCCAACATACCCATGTTTTAAAGGATTGGTGGCACCTTATTGCATTGTCTTCTGTTCTTCTTCTTTATTTATCCAATTTGATTATCGTAACTATTTTCTTACAATTAATTATTTCCTATTCATTTGACTTGGTGGGTTCCTAGGTTATTCGCCCTAATTATCCGCATCATTTGATATCAATGACATGTTTGCTGGAAATTGGTTATCTATCTTCATATACATATTTTTGAATTTGAGATTCAAAAAAATTTGTCCTTTCATTGTTTACTACTTTCTTAAATCACAAATCACAAAAAAGAAATAAAGTTTTTCCTTCAAGTCTTGTGTTTCCTTCCAAATTTGTTGTCATTATTTTCACCTATGGATTTCATTTCGTAGTTTTCTTTCAATTCATTGTATCTTTTTCTTGTTCTTTGTTTTGTACCTTCAAAGAATCGTTTTTTCTTCAAAAAAAAAAAGATAGCTATTCCAATTTTTGGTCCAAAAAAAAAGAAGTTTATAATTGGGGTTGCAACTTTAAACTGTTATAACTTTGAATTTGTGCATTTAAACAACTATTATATTGTATCAAATCGAAGCATGTTTAGATTCCAATAAATACACCGAAGCAATTGTTTATACCTCTGTGTTTTTGAAACCGCATTCCATCTCTTACCCAACATACCCATGTCTTAAAAGTTTGGGGCAACCATATTTCATTATTTTGTGTTCTTCTTCTATATTGATCCAATTTGATTATCGTAACTATATTCTTAGCAATTCAACATTTCCTATTCATTTGACTAGGTTGGTTCCTAGGTTATTCGCCTTAATTATCCGCATCATTTGATATCAATGCCATGTTTTTGGGAAATTGGTTATCTACCTTCATAAACCAATTTTTTGATTTTGAAATTTAAAACAATTTATCCTTTAAATTTTTTATGCTTTCTTAAATCACAAATCACAAAAAAGAAATAAAGTTTTTCCTTCAAGTCTTGTGTTTCCTTCCAATTTATTAGTCATTATTTTCGCCTATGGATTTCATTTCGTAGTTTTCTTTAAATTCATTGTATCTTTTTCTTGTTCTTTGTTTTGTACCTTCAAAGAATCTTTTTTTCTTCAAAAACCAAGGTAGCTATTCCAATTTTGGTCCAAAAAAAAAAAGAATTTTATAATTGTGGTTGCAACTTTAAACTGTTATAACTTTGAATTTTTGCATTTAAACAACTATTATATTGTATCAAAACGAAGAACATTTAGATTCCAAAAAATACGCCGAAGAAATTGTTTATACCTCCGTGTTTTTGAAACCACATTCCATCTCTTACCTAACATACCCATGTCTTAAAGGTTTGGTGCCACCATATTTTGTTGTTTTGTGTTCTTCTTCTTTATTGATCCAATTTAATTATCGTAACTATATTCTTAGCAATTCAACATTTCCTATTCATTTGACTTGGTTGGTTCTTAGGTTATTCGCATTAATTATCTGCATCATTTGATATCAATGCCATGTTTTCGGGAAATTGGTTATCTACCTTCATATACAAAATTTTTGATTTTGAGATTTAAAATAATTTATCCTTTAAATTTTTTATGCTTTCTTAAATCACAAATCACAAAAAAGAAATAAAGTTTTTCCTTCAAGTCTTGTGTTTCCTTCCAATTTATTAGTCATTATTTTCACCTATGGATTTCATTTCATAGTTTTCTTTCAATTCATTGTATCTTTTTCTTGTTCTTTGTTTTGTACCTTCAAAGAATCGTTTTTTCTTCAAAAAAAAAAAATATAGCAATTCCAATTTTTGGTCCAAAAAAAAAAGAAGTTTATAATTGGGGTTGCAAATTTAAACTGTTATAACTTTTAATTTGTGCATTTAAACAACTATTATATTGTATCAAATCGAAGCTCGTTTAGATTCCAAAAAATACACCGAAGCAATTGTTTATACCTTCGTGTTTTTGAAACCACATTCCATCTCTTACCCAACATACCCATGTCTTAAAGGTTTGGTGCCACCTTATTGCGTTGTTTTGTGTTCTTCTTCTTTATTGATCCAATTTGATTATCGTAACTATATTCTTAGCAATTCAACATTTACTATTCATTTGACTTGGTGGGTTCCAAGGTTGTTCGCCTTAATTATCCGCATCATTCGATATCAATGCCATATTTGGTGGAAAATGGTTATCTATCTTAATATACCAATTTTTGGATTTTGAGATTTAAAACAATTTATCCTTTAAATTTTTTATGCTTTCTTAAATCATAAAATCACAAAAAATAAATAAAGTTTTTCCTTCAAGTCATGTGTTTCCTTCCAATTTATTAGTCATTGTTTTCGCCTATGGATTTCATTTCATAGTTTTCTTTCAATTCTTTGTATCTTTTTCTTGTTCTTTGTTTTGTACCTTCAAAAAATCGTTTTTTCTTCAAAAAGAAAATATAGCTATTCCAATTTTTGGTCCAAAAAAAAAAGATGTTTATAATTGGGGTTGCAACTTTAAAATGTTATAACTTTTAATTTATGCATTTAAACAACTATTATATTGTATCAAATCGAAGCTCGTTTAGATTCCAAAAAATACCCCGAAGCAATTGTTTATACATCCGTTTTTTTTAAACCACATTCGATATCTTACCCAACATACCCATTTCTTAAAGGTTTGGTGCCACCAAATTTTGTTGTTTTGTGTTCTTCTTCTATATTGATCCAATTTGATTATCGTAACTATATTCTTAGCAATTCAACATTTCCTATGCATTTGACTTGGTTGGTTCCTAGGTTATTCGCCTTAATTATCCGCATCATTTGATATCATATCCATGTTTTCGGGAAATTGGTTATCTACCTTCATATACCAATTTTTTGATTTTGAGATTTAAAACAATATATCCTTTAAATTTTTTATGCTTTCTTAAATCATAAAATCACAAAAAAGAAATAAAGTTTTTCCTTCAAGTCTTGTGTTTCCTTCCAATTTATTAGTCATTGTTTTCGCCTACGGATTTCATTTCATAGTTTTCTTACAATTCTTTGTTTCTTTTTCTTGTTCTTTCTTTTGTACCTTCAAAAAATCGTTTTTTATTCAAAAACAAATTTAGTTATTCCAATTTTTGGTCCAAAAAAAAAGAAGTTTGTAATTGGGGTTGCAACTTTAAAATGTTATAACTTTTAATTTGTGCATTTAAACAACTATTATATTGTATCAAATCGAAGCTCCTTTAGATTCCAAAAAATACCCCGAAGCAATTGTTTATACCTCCGTGTTTTTGAAACCACATTCGATCTCTTACCCAACATACCCATGTCTTAAAGGTTTGGTGCCACCATATTTTATTGTTTTGTGTTCTTCTTCTATATTGATCCAATTTGATTATCGTAACTATACTCTTAGCAATTCAACATTTCCTATTCATTTGACTTGGTTGGTTCCCAGGTTATTCGCCTTAATTATCCGCATCATTTGATATCAATGGCATGTTTTCGGGAAATTGGTTATCTACCATCATACACCAATTTTTTGATTTTGTGATTTAAAAACATTTATGCTTTAATTTTTTTATGCTTTCTAAATCACTAATCACAAAAAAGAAATATAGTTTTTCCTTCAAGTCTTCTGTTTCCTTCCAATTTATTAGTCATTATTTTCGCCTATGGATTTCATTTCGTAGTTTTCTTTAAATTCATTGTATCTTTTTCTTGTTCTTTGTTTTGTACTTTCAAAGAATCGTTTTTTCTTCAAAAAAAAAAAGATAGCTATTCCAATTTTTGGTGCAAAAAAAAGAAGTTTATAATTGGGGTTGCAACTTTAAACTGTTATAACTTTGAATTTGTGCATTTAAACCACTATTATATTGTATCAAATCGAAGCATGTTTAGATTCCAAAAAATACACCGAAGCAATTGTTCATACCTCTGTGTTTTTGAAACCACATTCCATCTCTTACCCAACATACCCATGTCTTAAAGGTTTGGTGCCACCTTATTTCGTTGTTTTGTGTTCTTCTTCTATATTGATCCAATTTGATTATCGTAACTATATTCTTAGCAATTCAACATTTCCTATTCATTTGACTTGGTTGGTTCCTAGGTTATTCGCCTTAATTATCCGCATCATTTGATATCAATGCCATGTTTTCAGGAAATTGGTTATCTACCTTCATATACCAATTTTTTAATTCTGAGATTTAAAACAATTTATCCTTTAATTTTTTTATGCTTCCTTAAATCGCAAATCACAAAAAAGAAATAAAGTTTTTCCTTCAAGTCTTGTGTTTCCTTCCAATTTTGTAGTCATTATTTTTGCTTATGGATTTCATATCGTAGTTTTCTTTAAATTTATTGTATCTTTTCCATGTTCTTTGTTTTGCACCTTCAAAGAATCTTTTTTTCTTCCAAAAATAAGATAGCTATTCAAATTTTTGGTCCAAAAAAAAGAAGTTGATAATTGGGGTTGTAAATTTAAACTGTTATAACTTTGAATTTGTGCATTTAAACAACTATTATATTGTATCAAATCGAAGCTCGTTTAGATTCCAAAAAAAACACCGAAGCAATTGTTTATACCTCCGTGTTTTTGAAACCACATTCCATCTCTCACCAAACATAACCATGTCTTAAAGGTTTGGTTCCACCTTATTGCGTTGTTTTGTGTTCTTCTTCTTTATTGATCCGATTTGATTATCGTAACTATATTCTTAGCAATTCAATATTTACTATTCATTTGACTTGGTGGGTTCCTAGGTTGTTCGCCTTATTTATCCGCATCATTCGATATCAATGCCATGTTTGCTGGAAATTGGTTATCTATCTTTATATACCAATTTTTGGATTTTGAGATTTAAAACAATTTATCCTTTAAATTTTTTATGCTTTCTTAAATCGCAAATCAGAAAAAAGAAATAAAGTGTTTTCTTCAAGTCTTCTGTTTCCTTCCAATTTATTAGTCATTATTTTTGCCTATGGATTTCATTTCGTAGTTTTCTTTAAATTCATTGTATCTTTTTCTTGTTCTTTGTTTTGTACCTTCAAAGAATCGTTTTTTCTTCAAAAAAAAAAGATAGCTATTCCAATTTTTGCTCCAAAAAAAAAGAAGTTTATAATTGTGGTTGCAACTTTAAACTGTTATAACTTTGAATTTGTACATTTAAAAAACTATTATATTGTATCAAAACGAAGCATGTTTAGATTCCAATAAATACACCGAAGCAATTGTTTATACCTCTGTGTTTTTGAAACCACATTCCTTCTCTTACCCAACATACCCATGTCTTAAAGGTTTGGTGCCACCTTATTGCGTTGTTTTGTGTTTTTATTCTTTATTGATCCAATTTGATTATCGTAACTATATTCTTAGCAATTCAACATTTACTATTCATTTGACTTGGTGGGTTCCTACGTTATTCGCCCTAATTATCCGCATCATTTGATATCAATGACATGTTTGCTGGAAATTGGTTATCTATCTTCATATACATATTTTTGAATTTGAGATTCAAAACAATTTGTCCTTTCATTGTTTTCTACTTTCTTAAATCGCAAATGAGAATAAAGAAATAAAGTTTTTCCTTCAAGTCTTCTGTTTCCTTCCAATTTATTAGTCATTATTTTCACCTATGGATTTCATTTCTTAGTTTTCTTTCAATTCATTGTATCTCTTTCTTGTTATTTATTTTGTACCTTCAAAGAATCGTTTTTGCTTCAAAAAAAAACATAGCTATTCCAATTTTTGGTCCAAAAGAAAGAAGTTTATAATTGGGGTTGCAACTTTAAACTGTTATAACTTTGAATTTGTGCATTTAAACCACCATTATATTGTATCAAATCGAAGCATGTTTAGATTCAAAAAAATACACCGAAGCAATTGTTCATACCTCCGTGTTTTTGAAACCACATTCCATCTCTTACCCAACATACCCATGTCTTAAAGGTTTGGTGCCACCTTATTTCGTTGTTTTGTGTTCTTCTTCTATATTGATCCAATTTGATTATCGTAACTATATTCTTAGCAATTCAACATTTCCTATTCATTTGACTTGGTTGGTTCCTAGGTTATTCGCCTTAATTATCCGCAACATTTGATATCAATGCCAAGTTTTCGGGAAATTGGTTATCTACCTTCATATACCAATTTTTTAGATTTTTAGATTTAAAACAATTTATCCTTTAAATTTTTTATGCTTTCTTAAATCACAAATCACAAAAAAGAAATAAAGTTTTTCCTTCAAGTCTTGTGTTTCCTTCCAATTTTGTTGTCATTATTTTCGCCTGTGGATTTCTTTTCGTACTTTTCTTTCAATTCATTGTATCTATTTCTTGTTCTTTGTTTTGTACCTTCAAAGAATCGTTTTTTCTTCAAAAAACAAATATAGCAATTCCAATTTTTGGTCCAAAAAAAAAGAAGTTTATAATTAAGGTTGCAACTTTAAATTTTTATAACTTTTAATTTGTGCATTTAAACAACTATTATATTGTATCAAATCGAAGCTCCTTTAGATTCCAAAAAATACACCGAAGCAATTGGTTAAACCTCTGTGTTTTTGAAACCACATTCCATCTCTTACCCAACATACCCATGTCTTAATGGTTTGGTGCCACCTTATTTCGTGGTTTTGTGTTCTTCTTCTATATTGATCCAATTTGATTATCATAACTATATTCTTAACAATTCAACATTTACTATTGATTTGACTTGGTGAGTTCCAATGTTGTTCGCCTGAATTATCTGCATCATTTTATATCAATGCCATGTTTGCTGGAAATTGGTTATCTATCTTCATATACCAATTTTTGGATTCTGAGATTTAAAACAATTTATGCTTTACATTTTTTATGCTTTCTTAAATCGCAAATCAGAAAAAAGAAATAAAGTTTTTCCTTCAAGTCTTCTGTTTCCTTCCAATTTATTAGTCATGATTTTCGCCTATGGATTTCCTTTCGTAGTTTTCTTTAAATTCATTTTATATTTTTCTTGTTCTTTGTTTTGTACCTTCAAAGAATCGTTTTTTCTTCGAAAAAAAAGATAGATATTCCAATTTTTGGTACAAAAAAAAAAGAAGTATATAATTGGGGTGGCAACATTAAACTGTTATAACTTTGAATTTGTGCATTTAAACCACTATTATATTGTATCAAACCGAAGCTCATTTAGATTCCAAAAATACCCCTAAGTAATTGTTTATACCTCTGTGTTTTTGAAACCACATTCCATCTCTTACCCAACAAACCCATGTCTTAAAGGTTTGGTGCCACCTTATTTCATGGTTTTGTGTTCTTCTTCTATATTGATCCAATTTGATTATCGTAACTATATTCTTAGCAATTCAACATTTACTATTCATTTGACTAGGTGGGTTCCAATGTTGTTCGCCTTAATTATCCGCATCATTCCATATGAATGCCATGTTTCCTAGAAATTGTTTATTTATCTTCATATACCAATTTTTTTATTTTGAGATTTAAAACAATTTATCCTTTAAATTTTTTATGCTTTCTTAAATCACAACTCACAAAAAAGAAATAATGTTTTTCCGTCAAGTCTTGTGTTTCCTTCCAATTTTGTTGTCATTATTTTCGCCTATGGATTTCATATCGTAGTTTTCTTTCAATTCATTGTATCTTTTTCTTGTTCTTTGTTTTGTACCTTCAAAGAATCGTTTTTTCTTCAAAAAACAAATATAGCAATTCCAATTTTTGGTCCAAAAAAAAATAAGTTTATAATTGGAGTTGCAACTTTAAACTGTTATAACTTTTAATTTGTGCATTTAAACAACTATTATATTGTTTCAAATCGAAGCTCGTTTAGATTCCAAAAAATACACCGAAGCAATTGTTTATACCTCCTTGTTTTTGAAACCACATTCCATCTCTTACCCAACATACCCATGTCTTAAAGGTTTGGTGCCACCTTATTGCGTTGTTTTGTGTTCTTCTTCTTTATTGATCCAATTTGATTATCATAACTATATTCTTAGCAATTCAACATTTACTATTCATTTGACTTGGTGGGTTCCAATTTTATTTTCCTTAATTATCCGCATCATTCGATATCATTGCCATGTTTGCTGGAAATTGGTTATCTATCTTCATATACCAATTTTTGGATTTTGAGATTTAAAACAATTTATCCTTTAAATGTTTTTTGCTTTCTAAAATTGCAAATCAGAAAAAAGAAATAAAGTTTTTCCTTCAAGTCTTGTGTTTCCTTCCAATTGTGTTGTCATTATTTTCGCCTATGGATTTCATTTTGTAGTTTTCTTTCAATTCATTTTATCTTTTTCTTGTTCTTTGTTTTGTACCTTCAAAGAATCGTTTTTTCGTCAAAAAAAAATATAGCATTTTCAATTTTTGGTCCAAAAAAAAAAAGAAGTTTATAATTGGGGTTGCAACTTTAAATAGTTGTAACTTTTAATTTGTGCATTTAAACAACTATTATCTAGTATCAAATCGAAGCTCGTTTAGATTCCAAAAAATACACCGTAACTATTGTTTATACCTCCGTGTTTTTGAAACCACATTCCATCTCTTACCCAACATACCCATGTCTTAAAGGTTTGGTGCCACCTTATTGCATTGTCTTGTGTTCTTCTTCTTTATTTATCCAATTTGATTATCCTAACTATTTTCTTAGCAATTCAATATATCCTATTCATTTGACTTGGTGGGTTCCTAGGTTATTCGCCCTAATTATCCACATCAATTGATATCAATGACATGTTTGCTGGAAATTGGTCATCTATCTTCATATACATATTTTTCAATTTGAGATTCAAAAAAATTTGTCCTTTCCTTGTTTCCTACTCTCTTAAATCACAAATCACAAAAAATAAATAAAGTTTTTCCTTCAAGCCTTGTGTTTCCTTCCAATTTTGTTGTCATTATTTTTGCCTATGGATTTCATTTCATAGTTTTCTTTCAATTCATTGTATCTTTTTCTTGTTCTTTGTTTTGTACCTTCAAAGAATCGTTTTTTCTTCAAAAAAAAATATAGCAATTCCAATTTTTGGTAAAAAAAAAAAGAAGTTTATAATTGGGGTTGCACCTTTAAACAATTGTAACTTTTAATTTGTGCATTTAACAACTATTATCTAGTATCAAATCAAAGCTCGTTTAGATTCCAAAAAATACACCGAAGCAATATTTTATACCTCCGTGTTTTTGAAACCACATTCCATCTCTTACCCAACATACCCATGTCTTAAAGGTTTGGTGCCACCTTATTGCATTGTCTTGTGTTCTTCTTCTTTATTTATCCAATTTGATTATCCTAACTATTTTCTTAGCAATTCAATATTTCCTATTCATTTGACTTGGTGGGTTCCTAGGTTATTCGCCCTAATTATCCGCATCATTTGATATCAATGATATGTTTGCTGGAAATTGGTTATCTACCTTCATATACCAATTTTTTGATTTTGAGATTTAAAACAATTTATCCTTTAAATTTTTTATGCTTTCTAAAATCACAAATCACAAAAAAGAAATAAAGTTTTTCCTTCAAGTTTTATGTTTCCTTCCAAGTTATTAGTCATTATTTTCGCCTATGGATATCATTTCGTAGTTTTCTTTCAATTTATTGAATCTTTTTCTTTTTCTTTGTTTTGTACATTCAAAGAATCGTCTTTTCTTCAAAAAAAAATATAGCTATTCCAATTTTTGGTCCAAAAAAAAAAAAGATGTTTATACTTGGGGTTGCAACTTTAAACTGTTATAACTTTTAATTTGTGCATTTAAACAACTATTATATTGTATCAAATCGAAGCTCGTTTAGATTCCAAAAAATACTCCAAAGCAATTGTTTATACCTCCGTGTTTTTGAAACCACATTCCATCTCTTACCCAACATACCTATGTCTTAAAGGTTTGGTGCCACCTTATTGCATTGTCTTGTGTTCTTCTTCTATACTGATCCAATTTGATTATCGTAACTATTTTCTTAGCAATTCAATATTTCCTATTCATTTGACTTGGTGGGTTCCTAGGTTATTCGCCCTAATTATCCGCATCATTTGATATCAATGACATGTTTGCTGGAAATTGGTTATCTATCTTCATATACATATTTTTGAATTTGAGATTCAAAAAAATTTGTCCTTTCATTGTTTACTACTTTCTTAAATCACAAATTACAAAAAAGAAATAAAGTTTTTCCTTCAAGTCTTGTGTTTCCTTCCAAATTTGTTGTCATTATTTTCACCTATGGATTTCATTTCTTAGTTTTCTTTCAATTCATTGTATCTCTTTCTTGTTATTTGTTTTGTACCTTCAAAGAATCGTTTTTGCTTCAAAAAAAAACATAGCTATTCCAATTTTTGGTCCAAAAGAAAGAAGTTTATAATTGGGGTTGCAACTTTAAACTGTTATAACTTTGAATTTGTGCATTTAAACCACTATTATATTGTATCAAATCGAAGCATGTTTAGATTCCAAAAAATACACCGAAGCAATTGTTTATACCTCCGTGTTTTTGAAACCACATTCCATCTCTTTCCCAACATACCCATCTCTTAAAGGTTTGGTGCCACCTTATTGCTTTGTCTTGTGTTCTTCTTCTTTATTTATCCAATTTGATTATCGTAACTATTTTCTTAGCAATTAATTATTTACTATTCATTTGACTTGGTGGGTTCCTAGGTTATTCACACTAGTTATCCGCATCATTTGATATCAATGATATTTTTTCTGGAAATTGGTTATCTATCTTCATATACATATTTTTGAATTTGAGATTCAAAAAAATTTGTCCTTTCATTGTTTCTACTTTCTTAAATCACAAATCACAAAAAAGAAATAAAGTTTTTCCTTCAAGCCTTGTGTTTCCTTCCAATTTTGTTGTCATTATTTTCGCCTATGGATTTCATTTCGTAGTTTTCTTTCAATTCATTGTATCTTTTTCTTGTTCTTTGTTTTTTACCTTCAAAGAATCGTTTTTTCTTCAAAAAAAAAATATAGCTATTCCAATTTTTGGTCCAAAAAAAAGAAGTTTATAATTGGGGTTGCAACTTTAAACTGTTATGACTTTGAATTTGTGCATTTAAACCTCTATTATATTGTATCAAATCAAAGCATGTTTAGATTCCAAAAAATACACCGAAGAAATTGTTTATACCTCTGCATTTTTGAAACCACATTCCATCTCTTACCCAACATACCCATGTCTTAAAGGTTTGGTGCCACCTTATTGCATTGTCTTGTGTTCTTCTTCTATACTGATCCAATTTGATTATCGTAATTATTTTCTTAGCAATTCAATATTTCCTATTCATTTGACTTGGTGGGTTCCTAGGTTATTCGCCCTAATTATCCGTATCATTTGATATCAATGACATGTTTGCTGGAAATTGCTTATCTATCTTAATATACATATTTTTAAATTTGAGATTCAAAAAAATTTGTCCTTTCATTGTTTTCTACTTTTTTAAATCACAAATCACAAAAAAGAAATAAAGTTTTTCCTTCAGGCCTTGTGTTTCCTTCCAATTTTGTTGTCATTATTTTCGCCTATGGATTTTATTTCGTAGTTTTCTTTCAATTTATTGTATCTTTTCTTGTTCTTTGTATTGTACCTTCAAAGAATCGTCTTTTCTTCAAATAAAAAATATAGCTATTCCAATTTTTGGTCCAAAAAAAAATGTTTATACTTGGGGTTGCAAATTTAAACAGTGGTAACTTTTTAATTTGTGCATTTAAACAACTATTATCTAGTATCAAATCGAAGCTCGTTTAGATTCTAAAAAATACACCGAAGCAATTGTTTATACCTACGTGTTTTGAAACCACATTCCATCTCTTACCCAACATACCCATGTCTTAAAGGTTTGGTACCACCTTATTGCATTGTCTTGTGTTCTTCTTCTTTATTTATCCAATTTGATTATCGTAACTATTTTCTTAGCTATTAATTATTTCCTATTCATTTGACTTGGTGGGTTCCTTGGTTATTCGCCCTAATTATCCGTATCATTTGATATCAATAACATGTTTGCTGGAAATTGCTTATCTATCTTGATATACATATTTTTGAATTTGAGATTCAAAAAAATTTGTCCTTTCATTGTTTTCTACTTTCTTAAATCACAAATCACAAAAAAGAAATAATGTTTTTCCTTCAAGCCTTGTGTTTCCTTCCAATTTTGTTGTCATTATTTTGGCCTATGGATTTAATTTCGTAGTTTTCTTTCAATTCATTGTATCTTTTTCTTGTTCTTTGTTTTATACCTTCAAAGAATCGTTTTTTCTTCAAAAAAAAAAAGATAGCTATTCCAATTTTTGTTCCAAAAAAAAAGAAGTTTATAATTGGGGTTGCAACTTTAAACTGTTATAACTTTGAATTTGTGCATTGAAACCGCTATTATATTGTATCAAATCGAAGCATGTTTAGATTCCAAAAAATACACCGAAGCAATTGTTTATACTTCTATGTTTTTGAAACCACATTCCATCTCTTACCCAACATACCCATGTCTTAAAGGGTTGGTGCCACCTTATTTCGTTTTTTTCTGTTCTTCTTCTATATTGATCCAATTTGATTATCGTAACTATATTCTTAGCAATTCAACATTCCCTATTCATTTGACTTGGTTGGTTCCTAGGTTATTCGCCTTAATTATCCGCATCATTTGAAATCAATGCCATGTTTTCGGGAAATTGGTTATCTACCTTCATATACCAATTTTTTGATTTTGAGATTTAAAACAATTTATCCTTTAAATTTTTTATGCTTTCTTAAATCACAAATCACAAAAAAGAAATAAAGTTTTTCCTTCAAGTCTTATGCTTCCTTCCAATTTATTAGTCATTATTTTCGCCTATGGATATCATTTCGTAGTTTTCTTGCAATTTATTGTATCTTTTTCTTGTTCTTTGTTTTGTACATTCAAAGAATCGTCTTTTCTTCAAAAAAAAAATATAGCTATTCCAATTTTTGGTCCAAAAAAAAAGATGTTTATACTTGGGGTTGCAACTTTAAACTGTTATAACTTTTAATTTGTACATTTAAACAACTATTATATTGTATCAAATCGAAGCTCGTTTAGATTCCAAAAAAAACACTGAAGCAATTGTTTATACCTCCATGTTTTTGAAACCACATTCCATCTCTTACCCAACATACCCATGTCTTAAAGGTTTGGTGCCACCTTATTGCATTGTCTTGTGTTCTTCTTCTATACTGATACAATTTGATTATCGTAACTATTTTCTTAGCAATTCAATATTTCCTATTCATTTGACTTGGTGGGTTCCTAGGTTATTCGCCCTAATTATCCGCATCATTTGATATCAATGACATGTTTCTGGAAATTGGTTATCTATCTTCATATACATATTTTTGAATTTGAGATTCAAAAAAATTTGTCCTTTCATTGTTTCCTATTCTCTTAAATCACAAATCACAAAAAAGAAATAAAGTTTTTCCTTCAAGTCTTGTGTTTCCTTCCAATTTTGTTGTCATTATTTTCGCCTATGGATTTCATTTCGTAGTTTTCTTTCAATTCATCGTATATTTTTCTTGTTTTTTGTTTTTTACCTTCAAAGAATCGTTTTTTCTTCAAAAAAAAAAAAGATAGCTATTCCAATTTTTGGTCCAAAAAAAAAGAAGCTTATAATTGGGGTTGCAACTCTAAACTGTTATAATTTTTAATTTGTGCATTTAAACACCTATTATATTGTATCAAATCGAAGCTCGTTTAGATTCCAAAAAATACACCGAAGCAATAGTTTATACTTCCGTGTCTTGGAAACCACATTCCATCTCTCACCCAACATACCCATTTCTTAAAGGTTTGGTGCCACCTTATTTCATTGTTTTGCGTTCTTTTTCTATATTGATCCAATTTGATTATCGTAACCATTTTCTTAGCAATTCAATATTTTCTATTCATTTCACTTGGTGGGTTCCTAGGTTATTCGCCCTAATTACACGCATCATTTGAAATCAATGACATTTTGCTGGAAATTGGTTATCTATCTACATATACATATTTTTGAATTTGAGATTCAAAAATATTTGTCCTTTCATTGATTTCGACTTTCTTAAATCACAAATCACAAAAAAGAAATAAAGTTTTTCCTTCAAGTCTTGTGTTTCCTTCCAATTTTGATGTCATTATTTTCACCTATGGATTTCATTTCGTAGTTTTCTTTCAATTCATTGTATCTTTTTCTTGTTCTTTGTTTTGTACCTTCAAAGAATCGTTTTTTCTTCAAAAACAAAATATAGCTATTCCAATTTTTGGTCCAAAAAAAAGAAGTTTATAATTGGGGTTGCAACTTTAAACTGTTATAACTTTTAATTTGTGCATTTAAACAACTATTATATTGTATCTTTTTCTTGTTCTTTGTTTTGTACCTTCAAAGAATCGTTTTTTCTTCAAAAAAAAAAAGATAGCTATTCCAATTTTTGGTCCTAAAAAAAAGAAGCTTATAATTGGGGTTGCAACTTTAAACTATTATAACTTTTAATTTGTGCATTTAAACAACTATTATATTGTATTAAATTGAAGCTCATTTAGATTCCAAAAAATACACCGAAGCAATAGTTTATACTTCCGTGTTTTGGAAACCACATTCCATCTCTTACCCAACATACCCATGAATTAAAGGTTTGGTGCCACCTTATTTCGTTTTTTTCTGTTCTTGTTCTATATTGATCCAATTTGATTATCGTAACTATATTCTTAGAAATTCAACATTTCCTATTCATTTGACTTGGTTGGTTCCTAGGTTATTCGCCTTAATTATCCGCATCATTTCATATCAATGCCATGTTTTTGGGAAATTGGTTATCTACCTTCATACACCAATTTTTTGATTTTGAGATTTAAAGCAATTTATCCTTTAAATTTTTTATGCTTTCTTAAATCACAAATCACAAAAAAGAAATAAAGTTTTTCCTTCAAGTCGTATGTTTCCTTCCAATTTATTAGTCATTATTTTCGACTATGGATATCA
Organism: Hippophae rhamnoides; assembly: GCA_033030585.1. Taxonomy (NCBI): domain Eukaryota; kingdom Viridiplantae; phylum Streptophyta; class Magnoliopsida; order Rosales; family Elaeagnaceae; genus Hippophae; species Hippophae rhamnoides. The sequence goes on along the minus strand of CM065429.1, from coordinate 44,882,173 downwards.
TTTCGTAGTTTTCTTTCAATTTATTGTATCTTTTTCTTGTTCTTTGTTTTGTACATTCAAAGAATCGTCTTTTCTTCAAAAAAAAAATATAGCTATTCCAATTTTTGGTCCAAAAAAAAGATGTTTATACTTGGGGTTGCAACTTTAAACTGTTATAACTTTTAATTTGTACATTTAAACAACTATTATATTGTATCAAATCGAAGCTCGTTTAGATTCCAAAAAAAACACTGAAGCAATTGTTTATACCTCCATGTTTTTGAAACCACATTCCATCTCTTACCCAACATACCCATGTCTTAAAGGTTTGGTGCCACCTTATTGCATTGTCTTGTGTTCTTCTTCTATACTGATACAATTTGATTATCGTAACTATTTTCTTAGCAATTCAATATTTCCTATTCATTTGACTTGGTGGGTTCCTAGGTTATTCGCCCTAATTATTCGCATCATTTGATATCAATGACATGTTTCTGGAAATTGGTTATCTATCTTCATATACATATTTTTGAATTTGAGATTCAAAAAAATTTGTCCTTTCATTGTTTCCTATTCTCTTAAATCACAAATCACAAAAAAGAAATAAAGTTTTTCCTTCAAGTCTTGTGTTTCCTTCCAATTTTGTTGTCATTATTTTCGCCTATGGATTTCATTTCGTAGTTTTCTTTCAATTCATTGTATCTTTTTCTTGTTCTTTGCTTTGTACCTTCAAAGAATCATTTTGTTTTTCAAAAAAAAAAGATAGCTATTCCAATTTTTGGTCCAAAAAAAAAAGAAGCTTATAATTGGGGTTGCAACTTTAAACTGTTATAACTTTTAATTTGTGCATTTAAACAACTATTATATTGTATCAAATCGAAGCTCGTTTAGATTCCAAAAAATACACCGTAACAATTGTTTATACCTCCGTATTTTTGAAACCACATTCCATCTCTTACCCAACATACCCATGTCTTAAAGGTTTGGTGCCACCTTATTGCATTGTCTTGTGTTCTTCTTCTTTATTTATCCAATTTGATTATCCTAACTATTTTCTTAGCAATTCAATATATCCTATTCATTTGACTTGGTGGGTTCCTAGGTTATTCGCCCTAATTATCCACATCAATTGATATCAATGACATGTTTGCTGGAAATTGGTCATATATCTTCATATACATATTTTTGAATTTAAGATTCAAAAAAATTTGTCCTTTCATTTTTTCCTACTCTCTTAAATCACAAATCGCAAAAAAGAAATAAAGTTTTCCTTCAAGTCTTGTGTTTCCTTCCAATTTTGTTGTCATTATTTTCGCCTATGGATTTCATTTCGGAGTTTTCTTTCAATTCATTGTATCTTTTTCTTGTTCTTTGTTTTGTACATTCAAAGAATCTTTTTTTCTTCAAAAAAAAAAGATAGCTATTCCAATTTTTGGTCCAAAAAAAAAGAAGCTTATAATTGGGGTTGCAACTCTAAACTGTTATAATTTTTAATTTGTGCATTTAAACCCCTATTATATTGTATCAAATCGAAGCTCGTTTAGATTCCAAAAAATACACCGAAGCAAATGTATAAATTCCATGTTTTGGAAACCACATTCCATCTCTTACACAACATAACCATGTCTTAAAGGTTTGGTGCCACCTTATTTCGTTGTTTTGCGTTCTTCTTCTATATTGATCCAATTTGATTATCGTAACTATTTTCTTAGCAATTCAATATTTTCTATTCATTTGACTTGGTGGGATCCTAGGTTATTCGCCCTAATTATACGCATCATTTGAAATCAATGACATTTTTGTGGAAATTGGTTATCTATCTACATATACATATTTTTGAATTTGAGATTCAAAAATATTTGTCCGTTCATTGTTTTCTACTCTCTTAAATCACAAATCACAAAAAAGAAATAAAGTTTTTCCTTCAAGTCTTGTGTTTCCTTCCAATTTTGTAGTCATTATTTTCACCTATAGATTTCATTTCCTAGTTTTCTTTCAATTCATTGTATCTTTTTCTTGTTCTTTGTTTTGTACATTCAAAGAATCGTTTTTTCTTCAAAAAACAATAGCTATTCCAATTTTTGGTCCAAAAAAAAAGAAGTTTATAATGGGGGTTGCAACTTTAAACTGTTATAACTTTTAATTTGTTCATTTAAACAACTATTATATTGTATCTTTTTCTTGTTCTTTGTTTTGTACCTTGAAAGAATCGTTTTTTCTTCAAAAAAAAAAGATACCTATTCCAATTTTTGGTCCAAAAAAAAGAAGCTTATACTTGCGGTTGCAACTTTAAACTGTTATAACTTTTAATTTGTGCATTTAAACAACTATTATATTGTATCAAATCGAAGCTCGTTTAGATTCCAAAAAATACACCGAAGCAATTGTTTATACTTCCGTGTTTTTGAAACCACATTCCATCTCTTGCCCAACATACTCATGTCTTAAAGGTTTGGTGCCACCGTATTGCATTGTCTTGTGTTCTTCTTCTTTATTTATCCAATTTGATTATCGTAACTATTTTCTTAGCAATTAATTATTTCCTATTCATTTGACTTGGTGGGTTCCTAGGTTATTCGCCCTAATTATCTGTATCATTTGATTTCAATGACATGTTTGCTGGAAATTGGTTATCTATCTTCATATACTTATTTTTGAATTTGAGATTCAAAAAAATTTGTCCTTTCATTGTTTTCTACTTTCTTAAATCACAAATCACAAAAAAGAAATAAAGTTTTTCCTTCAAGCCTTGTGTTTCCTTCCAATTTTGTTATCATTATTTTCGCCTATGGATATCATTTCGTAGTTTTCTTTCAATTTATTGTATCTTTTTCTTGTTCTTTGTTTTGTACAATCAAATAATCGTCTTTTCTTCAAAAAAAATATAGCTATTCCAATTTTTGGTCCAAAAACAAAAGATGTTTATACTTGGGGTTGCAACTTTAAACTGTTATAACTTTTAATTTGTGCATTTAAACAACTATTATATTGTATCAAATCAAAGCTCGTTTAAATTCCAAAAAATACACCGAAGCAATATTTTATACCTCCGTGTTTTTGAAACCACATTCCATCTCTTACCCAACATACCCATGTCTTAAAGGTTTGGTGCCACCTTATTGCATTGTCTTGTGTTCTTCTTCTTTATTTATCCAATTTGATTATCCTAACTATTTTCTTTGCAATTCAATATTTCCTATTCATTTGACTTGGTTGGTTCCTAGGTTATTCGCCCTAATTATCCACATCATTTGATGTCAATGACATGTTTGCTGGAAATTGGTCATCTATCTTCATATACATATTTTTTAATTTGAGATTCAAAAATATTTTTCCTTTCATTGTTTCCTACTCTCTTAAATCACAAATCACAAAAAAGAAATAAAGTTTTTCCTTCAAGACTTGTGTTTCCTTCCAATTTTGTTGTCATTATTTTCACCTATGGATTTCATTTCGTAGTTTTCTTTCAATTCATTGTATCTTTTTCTTGTTCTTTGCTTTGTACCTTCAAAGAATCATTTTGTTTTTCAAAAAAAAAAAGATAGCTATTCCAATTTTTGGTCCAAAAAAAAAGAAGCTTATAATTGGGGTTGAAACTTTAAACTGTTATAACTTTTAATTTGTGCATTTAAACAACTATTATATTGTATCAAATCGAAGCTCGTTTAGATTCCAAAAAATACACCGAAGCAATTGTTTATACTTCCGTGTTTTGGAAACCACATTCCATCTCTTACCCAACATACCCATGTCTTAAAGGTTTGGTACCACCTTATTGCATTGTCTTGTGTTCTTCTTCTTTATTTATCCAATTTGATTATCGTAACTATTTTCTAAGCAATTCAACATTTCCTATTCATTTGACTTGGTGGGTTCCAAGGTTATTCGCCCTAATGATCCGCATCATTGGATATCAATGACATGTTTGCTGGAAATTGGTTATATATCTTCATATACATATTTTTGAATTTGAGATTCAAAAAAATTTGTCATTTCATTGTTTCCTACTCTATTAAATCACAAATCACAAAAAAGAAATAAAGTTTTTCCTTCAAGTTTTGTGGTTCCTTCCAATTTTGTTGTCATTATTTTCGCCTATGGATTTCATTTCGTAGTTTTCTTTCAATTCATTGTATCTTTTTCTTGTTCTTTGCTTTGTACCTTCAAAGAATCATTTTGTTTTTCAAAAAAAAAAAGATAGCTATTCCAATTTTTGGTCCAAAAAAAAAAGAAGCTTATAATTGGGGTTGAAACTTTAAACTGTTATAACTTTTAATTTGTGCATTTAAACAACTATTATATTGTATCAAATCGAAGCTCGTTTAGATTCCAAAAAATACACCGAAGCAATTGTTTATACTTCCGTGTTTTGGAAACCACATTCCATCTCTTACCCAACATACCCATGTCTTAAAGGTTTGGTACCACCTTATTGCATTGTCTTGTGTTCTTCTTCTTTATTTATCCAATTTGATTATCGTAACTATTTTCTAAGCAATTCAACATTTCCTATTCATTTGACTTGGTGGGTTCCAAGGTTATTCGCCCTAATTATCCGCATCATTGGATATCAATGACATGTTTGCTGGAAATTGGTTATATATCTTCATATACATATTTTTGAATTTGAGATTCAAAAAAATTTGTCATTTCATTGTTTCCTACTCTATTAAATCACAAATCACAAAAAAGAAATAAAGTTTTTCCTTCAAGTTTTGTGGTTCCTTCCAATTTTGTTGTCATTATTTTCGCCTATGGATTTCATTTCGTAGTTTTCTTTCAATTCATTGTATCTTTTTCTTGTTCTTTGTTTTGTACCTTCAAAGAATCGTTTTTTCTTCAAAAAAAAATATAGCAATTCCAATTTTTGGTCCAAAAAAAAAAGAAGTTTATAATTGGGGTTGCAACTTTAAACTGTTATAACTTTTAATTTGTGCATTTAAACAACTATTATATTGTATCAAATCGAAGCTCGTTTAGATTCCAAAAAATACACCGTAACAATTGTTGATACCTCCGTATTTTTGAAACCACATTCCATCTCTTACCCAACATACCCATGTCTTAAAGGTTTGGTGCCACCTTATTGCATTGTCTTGTGTTCTTCTTCTTTATTTATCCAATTTGATTATCCTAACTATTTTCTTAGCAATTCAATATATCCTATTCATTTGACTTGGTGGGTTCCTAGGTTATTCGCCCTAATTATCCACATCAATTGATATCAATGACATGTTTGCTGGAAATTGGTCATATATCTTCATATACATATTTTTGAATTTAAGATTCAAAAAAATTTGTCCTTTCATTTTTTCCTACTCTCTTAAATCACAAATCGTAAAAAAGAAATAAAGTTTTCCTTCAAGTCTTGTGTTTCCTTCCAATTTTGTTGTCATTATTTTCGCCTATGGATTTCATTTCGGAGTTTTCTTTCAATTCATTGTATCTTTTTCTTGTTCTTTGTTTTGTACCTTCAAAGAATCATTTTGTTTTTCAAAAAAAAAAAGATAGCTATTCCAATTTTTGGTCCAAAAAAAAAGAAGCTTATAATTGGGGTTGCAACTCTAAACTGTTATAATTTTTAATTTGTGCATTTAAACACCTATTATATTGTAGCAAATCGAAGCTCGTTTAGATTCCAAAAAATACACCGTAACAATTGTTGATACCTCCGTATTTTTGAAACCACATTCCATCTCTTACCCAACATACCCATGTCTTAAAGGTTTGGTGCCACCTTATTGCATTGTCTTGTGTTCTTCTTCTTTATTTATCCAATTTGATTATCCTAACTATTTTCTTAGCAATTCAATATATCCTATTCATTTGACTTGGTGGGTTCCTAGGTTATTCGCCCTAATTATCCACATCAATTGATATCAATGACATGTTTGCTGGAAATTGGTCATATATCTTCATATACATATTTTTGAATTTAAGATTCAAAAAAATTTGTCCTTTCATTTTTTCCTACTCTCTTAAATCACAAATCGTAAAAAAGAAATAAAGTTTTCCTTCAAGTCTTGTGTTTCCTTCCAATTTTGTTGTCATTATTTTCGCCTATGGATTTCATTTCGGAGTTTTCTTTCAATTCATTGTATCTTTTTCTTGTTCTTTGTTTTGTACCTTCAAAGAATCATTTTGTTTTTCAAAAAAAAAAAGATAGCTATTCCAATTTTTGGTCCAAAAAAAAAGAAGCTTATAATTGGGGTTGCAACTCTAAACTGTTATAATTTTTAATTTGTGCATTTAAACACCTATTATATTGTAGCAAATCGAAGCTCGTTTAGATTCCAAAAAATACACCGAAGCAAATGTATAAATTCCATGTTTTGGAAACCACATTCCATCTCTTACACAACATAACCATGTCTTAAAGGTTTGGTGCCACCTTATTTCGTTGTTTTGCGTTCTTCTTCTATATTGATCCAATTTGATTATCGTAACTATTTTCTTAGCAATTCAATATTTTCTATTCATTTGACTTGGTGGGATCCTAGGTTATTCGCCCTAATTATACGCATCATTTGAAATCAATGACATTTTTGTGGAAATTGGTTATCTATCTACATATACATATTTTTGAATTTGAGATTCAAAAATATTTGTCCGTTCATTGTTTTCTACTCTCTTAAATCACAAATCACAAAAACGAAATAAAGTTTTTCCTTCAAGTCTTGTGTTTCCTTCCAATTTTGTAGTCATTATTTTCACCTATAGATTTCATTTCGTAGTTTTCTTTCAATTCATTGTATCTTTTTCTTGTTCTTTGTTTTGTACCTTCAAAGAATCGTTTTTTCTTCAAAAAACAATAGCTATTCCAATTTTTGGTCCAAAAAAAAAGAAGTTTATAATGGGGGTTGCAACTTTAAACTGTTATAACTTTTAATTTGTTCATTTCAACAACTATTATATTGTATCTTTTTCTTGTTCTTTGTTTTGTACCTTGAAAGAATCGTTTTTTCTTCAAAAAAAAAAAGATACCTATTCCAATTTTTGGTCCAAAAAAAAAAAAAGCTTATACTTGCGGTTGCAACTTTAAACTGTTATAACTTTTAATTTGTGCATTTAAACAACTATTATATTGTATCAAATCGAAGCTCGTTTAGATTCCAAAAAATACACCGAAGCCAATGTTTATACCTCCGTGGTTTTGAAACCACATTCCATCTCTTACCCAACATACCCATGTCTTAAAGGTTTGGTACCACCTTATTGCATTGTCTTGTGTTCTTCTTCTTTATTTATCCAATTTGATTATCGTAACTATTTTCTTAGCTATTAATTCTTTCCTATTCATTTGACTTGGTGGGTTCCTTGGTTATTCGCCCTAATTATCCGTATCATTTGATATCAATGACATGTTCGCTGGAAATTGCTTATCTATCTTCATATAAATATTTTTGAATTTGAGATTCAAAAAAATTTGTCCTTTCATTGTTTTCTACTTTCTTAAATCACAAATCACAAAAAAGAAATAAAGTTTTTCCTTCAAGCCTTGTGTTTCCTTCCAATTTTGTTGTCATTATTTTGGCCTATGGATTTAATTTCGTAGTTTTCTTTCAATTCATTGTATCTTTTTCTTGTTCTTTGTTTTATACCTTCAAAGAATCGTTTTTTCTTCAAAAAAAAAAAGATAGCTATTCCAATTTTTGTTCCAAAAAAAAAAGAAGTTTATAATTGGGGTTTCAACTTTAAACTGTTATAACTTTGAATTTGTGCATTTAAACCGCTATTATATTGTATCAAATCGAAGCATGTTTAGATTCCAAAAAATACACCGAAGCAATTGTTTATACTTCTGTGTTTTTGAAACCACATTCCATCTCTTACCCAACATACCCCTTTCTTAAAGGTTTGGTGCCACCATATTGCGGTTTTTTGTGTTCTTCTTCTTTGCTGATCCAATTTGATTATCGTAACTATATTCTTAGCAATTCAATATTTCCTATTCATTTGACTTGGTGGGTTCCTAGGTTGTTCGCCTTAATTGTCCGCATCATTTGATATCAATGCCATGTTTTTTGGAAATTGGTTATATAACTTCATATACCTATTTTTTTGACTTTGAGATTTAAAACAATTTATCCTTTAATTGTTTTCTGCTTTCTTAACTCTTAAATAAAAAAAAAGAAATAAAGTTGTTCCTTCAAGTCTTTTGTTTCATTCCAATTTTGTAGTCATTATTTTCACCTATGGATTTCATTTCGTAGTTTTCTTTAAATTCATTGTATCTTTTTCTTGTTCTTTGTTTTGTACCTTCAAAGAATCGGTTTTTCTTCGAAAAAACAAGATAGCTATTACAATTTTTGTTCCAAAAAAAAAAGATGTTTATAATTGGGGTTGCAACTTTAAACTGTTATAACTTTGAATTTGTGCATTTAAACAACTATTATATTGTATTAAATCAAAGCATGTTTAGATTCCAAAAAATACACCGAAGTAATTGTTTATACCTCCGTGTTTTTGAAACCACATTCCATCTCTTACCCAACATACCCCTTTCTTAAAGGTTTGGTGCCACCATATTGCGTTGTTTTGTGTTCTTCTGATTTATTGATCCAATTTGATTATCGTAACTATATTCTTAGAAATTCAATATTTCCTATTCATTTGACTTGGTGGGTTCCTAGGTTGTTCGCCTTAATTATCCGCATCATTCGATATCAATGCCTTGTTTGTTGGAAATTGGTTATCTATCTTCATATACTTATTTTTTGTATTTGAGATTTAAAAAAATTTGTGCTTTCCTTGTTTCTGCTTTCTTAAGTCGCAAATCAGAAAAAGGAAAGAAGGTTTTTCCTTCAAGTCTTCTGTTTTCTTCCAATTTTCTTGAAATTACTTTTGCCTATGGATTTCATTTCGTAGTTTTCTTTAAATTCATTGTATCTTTTTCTCGGTCTTTGTTTTGTACCTTCAAAGAATCCTTTTTACTTCAAAAAACAAGATAGCTATTCCAATTTTTGGTCCAAAAAAACAATAGAAGTTTATAATGGGGGTTGCAACTTTAAACTGTTATAACTTTGAATTTCGCAATTAAACAACTATTATATTGTATCAAATCGAAGTACATTTAGATTCCAAAAAATATACCGCAGAAATTGTTTATACCTCCATTCTTTTGAAACCACATTCCATCTCTTACCCAACATACCAATGTCTTAAAGGTTTGGTGCCACCTTATTGCGTTGTTTTGTGTTCTTCTTCTTTATTGATCCAATTTGATTATCGTAACTATATTCTTAGCAATTCAACATTTCCTAATCATTTGACATGGTGGGTTCCTAGGTTATTCTCCTTAATTATCCGCATCATTTGATATCAACGCCATGTTTGCTGGAAATTGGTTATCTATCTTCACCTAAATATTTTTTGAATTTGAGATTTAAAAAAATTTGTCATTTGATTATTTTCGGCTTTCTTAACTCACAAATCACAAAAAAGAAATAAAGTTTTTCCTTCAAGTCTTTTGTTTCATTCCAATTTTGTAGTCATTATTTTCACCTCTGGATTTCATTTCGTAGTTTTCTTTAAATTCATTGTATCTTTTTCTTGTTCTTTGTTTTGTACCTTCAAAGAATCGACTTTTCTTCAAAAAACAAGATAGCTATTCCAATTTTTTTTCCAAAAAAAAAAAGAAGTTTATAATTGGGGTTGCAACTTTAAACTGTTATAACTTTGAATTTATGCATTTAAACTAATATTATAGTGTATCAAATTGAAGCACGTTTATATTCCAAAAAATACACCGAAGCAATAGTTTATACCTCCGTGTTTTTGAAACCACATTCCATCTCTTACCCAACATACCCTTTCTTAAAGGTTTGGTGCCACCTTATTGCGGTTTTTTGCGTTCTTCATCTTTGTTGATCCAATTTGATTATCGTAACTATATTCTTAGCAATTCAACATTTCCTATTCATTTGACTTGGTGGGTTCCTAGGTTGTTCGCCTTAATAATCCGCATCATTTGATATCAATGACATATTTGCTGGAACTTGGTTATATAACTTCATATACCTATTTTTTGACTTTGAGATTTAAAACAATTTATCCTTTAATTGTTTTCTGCTTTCTTAACTCTCAAATAGAAAAAAAAAATAAAGTTTTTCCTTCAAGTCTTTTGTATCATTCCAATTTTGTAGTCATTATTTTCACCTATGGATTTCATTTCGTAGTTTTCTTTAAATTCATTGTATCTTTTTCTTGTTCTTTGTTTTGTACCTTCAAAGAATCGGTTTTTCTTGAAAAAACAAGAGAGCTATTCCAAATTTTTTTCAAAAAAAAAAAGAAGTTTATAATTGGGGTTGCAACTTTAAGCTGTTATAACTTTGAATTTATGTATTTAAACGAATATTATAGTGTATCAAATTGAAGCACGTTTATATTCCAAAACATACACCAAAGCAATAGTTTATACCTCCGTGTTTTTGAAACCACATTCCATCTCTTACCCAACATACCCTTTCTTAAAGGTTTTGTGCCACCTTATTGCGGTTTTTTGTGTTCTTCTTCTTTGTTGATCCAATTTGATTATCGTAACTATATTCTTAGCAATTCAACATTTCCTATTCATTTGACTTGGTGGATTCCTAGGTTGTTCGCCTTAATTATCCGCATCATTTGATATCAATGACATGTTTGCTGGAAATTGGTTATATAACTTCATATACCTATTTTTTGACTTTGAGATTTAAAACAATTTATCCTTTAATTGTTTTCTGCTTTCTTAACTCTCAAATACAAAAAAAAAAAAAAGTTTTTCCTTCAAGTCTTTTGTATCATTCCAATTTTGTAGTCATTATTTTCACCTATGGATATCATTTCATAGTTTTCTTTAAACTCATTGTATCTTTTTCTTGTTCTTTGTTTTGTACCTTCAAAGAATCGGTTTTTCTTCAAAAAACAAGATAGCTATTCCAATTAATGTTCCAAAAAAAAAGAAGTTTATAATTGGGGTTGCAACTTTAAACTGTTAAAACTTTGAATTTATGCATATAAACAACTATTATATTGTATCAAATCGAAGCACGTTTAGATTCCAAAAAATACACCGAAGCAATTGTTTATACCTCCGTGTTTTTGAAACCACATTCCATCTCTTACCCAACATACGCTAAAGTTTTGGTGCCACCTTATTGCATTGTTTTGTGTTCTTCTTGTTTATTGATCCAATTTGAATATCGTAACTATATTCATAGCAATTCAACATTTCCTATTCATTTTACTCAGTGGGTTCCTAGGTTGTTCGCCTTAATTATCCGCATCATTTGATATCAATGCCATGTTTGCTGGAAATTGGTTATCTATCTTCACATACCTATTTTTTGAATTTGAGATTTAAACCAATTTATATTTTAATTGTTTTCTGCTTTCTTAACTCACAAATCACAAAAAGGGAAATAAAGTTTTTCCTTCAAGTCTTGTGTTTCATTCCAATTTTGTAGTCATTATTTTCACCTCTGGATTTCATTTCGTAGTTTTCTTTAAATTCATTGTATCTTTTTCTTGTTCTCTCTTTTGTACCTTCAAAGAATCGGTTTTTCTTCAAAAAAACAAGATAGCTATTACAATTTTTGTTCCAAAAAAAAAGATGTTTATAATTGTGGTTGCAACTTTAAACTGTTATAACTTTGAATTTTTGCATTTAAACAACTATTATATTGTATGAAATCGAAGCAAGTTTAGATTCCAAAAAATACACCGAAGCAATTGTTTATACCTCCGTGTTTTTGAAAGCACATTCCATCTCTTACCCAACATAGCCATATCTTAAAGATTTGGTGGCACCTTATTGCGTTGTTTTGTGTTCTTCTTCTTTATTGATCCAATTTGATTATCATAACTATATTCTTAGCAATTCAACATTTCCTATTCATTTCACTTGGGGGGTTCCTAGGTTGTTCGCCTTAATTATCCACATCATTTGATATCAATGCCATGTTTGCTGGAAATTGGTTATCTATCTTCACATACATATTTGTTGAATTTGAGATTTAAAACAATTTATCCTTAAATTGTTTTCTGCTTTCTTAACTCACAAATCACAAAAAATAAATAAAGTTTTTCATTCAAGTCTTGTGTTTCATTCCAATTTTGTAGTTATTATTTTCACCTATGGATTTCATTTCGTAGTTTTCTTTAAATTCATTGTATCTTTTTCTTGGTCTTTGTTTTGTACCTTCAAAGAATCGGTTTTTCTTTGAAAAACAAGATAGCTATTACAATTTTTGTTCCAAAAAAACAGAAGTTTATAATTGGGGTTGCAACTTTTGACTGTTATAACTTTGAATTTATGTATTTAAACAATTATTATATTGTATCAAATGGAAGCACGTTTAGATTCCAAAAAATACACCGAAGCAATAGTTTATACCTCTGTGTTTTTGAAACCACATTCCATCTCTTACCCAACATACCCTAAAGGTTTGGTGCCACCTTATTGCGTTGTTTTGTTTTCTTCTTCTTTATTGATCCAATTTTATTATCGTAACTATATTCTTTGCAATTCAACATTTCCTATTCATTTGACATGGTGGGTTCCTTGGTTGTTCGCCTTAATTATCCGCATCATTTGATATCAATGCCATGTTTGCTGGAAATTGGTTATCTATCTTCATATACATATTTTTGAATTTGAGATTTAAAAAAATATGTCCTTTCATTGTTTTCTACTTTCTTAACTCACAAATCACAAAAAAGTAAGAAAGTTTTTCCTTCAAGTTTTGTGTTTCCTTCCAATTTTGTAGTCATTATTATCGCCTATGGATTTCATTTCGTAGTTTTCTTTCAATTCATTGTATCTTTTTCTTGTTTTTTTGTTTTGTACCTTCAAAGAATAGTTTTTTCTTAAAAAAAAGATAGCTTTTCCAATTTTTGGTCCAAAAAAAAAAGTTTATGATTGGGGTTGCAACTTTAAACTGTTATAACTTTGAATTTTTGCATTTAAACAACTATTAAATTGTATCAAATCGAAGCTCGTTTAGATTCCAAAAAATACACCGAAGCAATTGTTTATACCTCTATGTTTTTGAAACCACATTCCAATTCTTACCCAACATACCCATATCTTAAAGTTTTGGTGCCACCTTATTGCGTTATTTTGTTTTCTTCTTCTTTATTCATCCAATTTGATTATCGTAACTATATTCTTAGCAATTCAACATTTCCTATTCATTTAACATGGTAGGTTCCTAGGTTGTTCTCCTTAATTATCCGCATCATTTGATATCAATGCCATGTTTGCTGGAAATTGGTTAACTATCTTCATATACTTATTTTTTAAATTTGAGATTTAAAAATATTTGTCCTTTAATTGTTTTCTGTTTTCTTAACTCACAAATAACAAAAAAGAAATAAATTGTTTCCTTCAAGTCTTGTGTTTTCTTCCAATTTTGTAGAAATTATTTTTGCCTATAGATTTCATTTCGTAGTTTTCTTTAAATTCATTGTATCTTTTTCTTGTTCTTTGTTTTGTACCTTCAATGAATCTTTTTTAATTCAAAAAACAAGATAGCTATTCCAATTTTTGGCCCAATAAAAAATATAAGTTTGTAATTGGCGTTGCAAGTTTAAACTGTTATAACTTTGAATTTATGCATTTAAACTACTATTATATTGTATCAAATTGAAGCACGTTTATATTCCAAAATATACACCGAAGCAATTGTTTATACCTCCGTGTTTTTGAAAGCACATTCCATCTCTTACCCAACATAGCCATATCTTAAAGGTTTGGTGCCACCTTATTGAGTTGTTCTTTGTTCTTCTTCTTTATTGATCCAATTTGATTATCGTAACTATATTCTTAGCAATTCAACATTTCCTATTCATTTGACTTGGTGGGTTCCTAGGTTGTTCTCCTTAATTATCCGCATCATTTGATATCAATGCCATGTTTGCTGGAAATTGATTATCTATCTTCACAAAAATATTTTTTGAATTTGAGATTTAAAAAAATTTGTCCTTTCATTGTTTTCTCCTTTCTTAACTCACAAATCACAAAAATGAAATAAAGTTTTTCCTTCAAGTCTTTTGTTTCATTCCAATTTTGTAGTCATTATTTTCACCTATGGATTTCATTTGGTAGTTTTCTTTAAATTCATTGTATCTTTTTCTTGTTCTTTGTTTTGTACCTTCAAAGAATCGTTTTTTTTTAAACAAGATAGCTATTCCAATTTTTGGTCCAAAAAAAAAGAAGTTTATAGTTGGGGTTACAACTTTAAACTGTTATAACTTTGAATTTGTGCAATTAAACAACTATTATATTGTATCAAATCGAAGTACATTTAGATTCCGAAAAATACACCGCAGCAATTGTTTATACCTCCATGCTTTTGAAACCACATTCCATCTCTTACCCAACATACCCTAAAGGTTTGGTGCCACCTTATTGCGTTGTTTTGTGTTCTTCTTCTTTATTGATCCAATTTGAATATAGTAACTATATTCTTAGCATTTCAATATTTCCTATTGATTTTACTTGGGGTGTTCCAAGGTTGTTCGCCTTAATTATCCGCATCAGGTGTTATCAATGCGATGTTTGCTGGAAAATGGTTATCTAACTTCATATACCTAGTTTTTGAATTTGAGATTTAAAACAATTTATCCTTAAATTGTTTTCTGCTTTCTTAATTCACAAATCACAAAAAATAAATAAAGTTTTTCATTCAAGTCTTGTGTTTCATTCCAATTTTGTAGTTATTATTTTCACCTATGGATTTCATTTCGTAGTTTTCTTTAAATTCATTGTATCTTTTTCTTGGTCTTTGTTTTGTACCTTCAAAGAATCGGTTTTTCTTTGAAAACCAAGATAGCTATTACAATTTTTGTTCCAAAAAAAAAGATGTTTATAATTGGGGTTGCAACTTTAAACTGTTATAACTTTGAATTTGTGCATTTAAACAACTATTATATTGTATCAAATTAAAGCACGTTTAGATTCCAAAAAATACACCGAAGCAATTGTTTATACCTCTGTGTTTTTGAAACCACATTCCATCTCTTACCCAACATACCCATGTCTTAAAGGTTTGGTGCCACCGTTTTGCATTGTTTTGTGTTCTTCTTTATTGATCCAATTTAATTATCGTAACTATATTGTTAGCAATTCAACATTTCCTATTCATTTGACTTGGTCGGTTTCTAGGTTGTTCGCCTTAATTATCCGCATCATTTGATATCAATGCAATGTTTGCTGGAAATTGGTTATATAACTTCATATACCTATTTTTTGAATTTGAGATTTAAAACAATTTATCCTTTAATTGTTTTCTGCTTTCTTAACTCACAAATCATAAAAAAGAAATAACGTTTTTCCTTCAAGTCTTTTGTTTCATTCCAATTTTGTTGTCATTATTTTCACGTATGGATTTCATTTCGTAGTTTTCTTTAAATTCATTGTAACTTTTTTTTGTTCTTTGTTTTGTACCTTCAAAGAATCGATTTTTCTTCAAAAAACAAGATAGCTATTCCAATTTTTGTTCAAAAAAACAGAAGTTTATAATTAGGGTTGCAACTTTTGACTATTATAACTTTGAATTTATGCATTTAAACAACTATTATATTGTATCAAATCGAAGCACGTTTAGATTCCAAAAAATACACTGAAGCAATAGTTTATACCTCTGTGATTTTGAAACCACATTCCCTCTCTTACCCAACATACCCTAAAGGTTTGGTGCCACCTTATTGCGTTGTTTTGTGTTCTTCTTCTTTATTGATCCAATTTGATTATCGTAACTTTATTCTTAGCAATTCAACATTTCCTATTCATTTGACATGGTGGGTTCCTAGGTTGTTCGCCTTAATTATCCGCATCATTTGATATCAATGCCATGTTTGCTAGAAATTGGTTATCTATCTTCATATACATATTTTTGAATTTGAGATTTAAAAAAATTTGTCCTTTCATTGTTTTCTACTTTCTTAACTCACAAATCACAAAAAAGTAATAAAGTTTTTCCTTCAAGTTTTGTGTTTCCTTCCAATTTTGTAGTCATTATTATCGCCTATGGATTTCATTTTGTAGTTTTCTTTCAATTCATTGTATCTTATTCTTGTTTTTTTGTTTTGTACCTACAAAGAATCGTTTTTTCTTAAAAAAAAGATAGCTTTTCCAATTTTTGGTCCAAAAAAAAAGAAGTTTATAATTGGGGTTGCAACTTTAAACTGTTATAACTTTGAATTTTTGCATTTAAACAACTATTAAATTGTATCAAATCGAAGCTCGTTTAGATTCCAAAAAATACACCGAAGCAATTGTTTATACCTCTATGTTTTTGAAACCACATTCCAACTCTTACCCAACATACCCATATCTTAAAGTTTTGGTGCCATCTTATTGCGTTATTTTGTGTTCTTCTTCTTTATTCATCCAATTTGATTATCGTAACTATATTCTTAGCAATTCAACATTTCCTATTCATTTAACATGGTGGGTTCCTAGGTTGTTCGCCTTAATTATCCGCATCATTTGATATCAATGCCATGTTTGCTGGAAATTGGTTAACTATCTTCATATACTTATTTTTTAAATTTGAGATTTAAAAAATTTGTCCTTTAATTGTTTTCTGTTTTCTTAACTCACAAACAACAAAAAAGAAACAAATTTTTTCCTTCAAGTCTTGTGTTTTCTTCCAATTTTGTAGAAATTATTTTCGACTATAGATTTCATTTCGTAGTTTTCTTTAAATTCATTGTATCTTTTTCTTGTTCTTTGTTTTGTACCTTCAATGAATCTTTTTTAATTCAAAAAAACAAGATAGCTATTCCAATTTTTGTTCCAATAAAAAATATAAGTTTATAATTGGCGTTGCAACTTTAAACTGTTATAACTTTGAATTTATGCATTTAAACTACTATTATATTGTATCAAATGGAAGCACGTTTATATTCCAAAAAATACACCGAAGCAATTGTTTATACCTCCGTGTTTTTGAAAGCACATTCCATCTCTTACCCAACATAGCCATATCTTAAAGGTTTGGAGCCACCTTATTGCGTTGTTTTGTGTTCTTCTTCTTTATTGATCCAATTTGATTATCGTAACTATATTTTTGGCAATTCAATATTTCCTATTCATTTGACTTGGTGGGTTCCTAGGTTGTTCTCCTTCAAGTCTTCTGTTTCCATCCAATTTTGAAGTCATTATTTTCACCTATGGATTTCATTTCGTATTTTTCTTAAAATTCAATGTATCTTCTTCTTGTTCTTTGTTTTGTACCTTCAAAGAATCGGTTTTTCTTCAAAAAACAAGATAGCTATTCCAATTTTTGTTCCAAAAAAACAGAAGTTTATAATTGGGGTTGCAACTTTTGACTGTTATAAATTTGAATTTATGCATTTAAACAACTATTATATTGTATCAAATCGAAGCACATTTAGATTCCAAAAAATACACCGAAGCAATAGTTTATACCTCTATGTTTTTGAAACCACATTCCATCTCTTACCCAACATACCCTAAAGGTTTGGTTCCACCTTATTGCGTTGTTTTGTGTTCTTCTTCTTTATTGATCCAATTTGATTATCGTAACTATATTCTTAGCAATTCAACATTTCCTATTCATTTGACTTGGTGGGTTCATAGGTTGTTCTCCTTAATTATATACATCATTTGATATCAATGACATGTTTGCTGGAAATTGGTTATCTATCTTCACATACATATTTTTTGAATTTGAGATTTCAAAAAATTTGTCCTTTGATTGTTTTCTACTTTCTTAACTCACAAATCACAAAAAAGAAAGAAAGTTTTTCCTTCAAGTCTTGTGTTTCCTTCCAATTTTGTAGTCATTATTTTCGCCTAAGCATTTCATTTCATAGTGTTCTTTAAATTCGTTGTATCTTTTTCTTGTTCTTTGTTTTGTAGCTTCAAAGAATCTTTTTTTCTTCAAAAAACAAGATTGCTATTCCAATTTTTTGTCCAAAAAAAAATAGAAGTTTATAATTTGGGTTGCATCTTTTGACTGTTATAACTTTGAATTTATGCATTTAAACAACTATTATATTGTATCAAATCGAAGCACATTTAGATTCCAAAAAATACACCGAAGCAATTGTTCATACCTCTGTGTTTTCGAAACCACATTCCATATCTTACCCAACATACTCATTTCTTAAAGGTTTGGTGCCACCTTATTGCGTTGTTTTGTGTTCTTCTTCTTTATTGATCCAATTTGATTATCGTAACTATATTCTTAGCAATTCAATATTTCCTATTCATTTGACTTGGTGGGTTCCTAGGTTGTTCTCCTTAATTATCCACATCATTTCATATCAATGCCATGTTTGCTGGAAATTGGTTATCTATCTTCACATACTTATTTTTTGAATTTGAGATTTCAAAAAATTTGTCCTTTGATTATTTTCTGCTTTCTTAACTCACAAATCACAAAAAAGAAATAAAGTTTTTCCTTCAAGTCTTCTGTTTCCATCCAATTTTGAAGTCATTATTTTCACCTATGGATTTCATTTCGTAGTTTTCTTAAAATTCAATGTATCTTCTTCTTGTTCTTTGTTTTGTACCTTCAAAGAATCGGTTTTTCTTCAAAAAACAAGATAGCTATTCCAATTTTTGTTCCAAAAAAACAGAAGTTTATAATTGGGGTTGCAACTTGTGACTGTTATAACTTTGAATTTATGCATTTAAACAACTATTATATTGTATCAACTCGAAGAACGTTTAGATTCTAAAAAATACACCGAAGCAATAGTTTATACCTCTGTCTTTTTGAAACCACATTCCATCTCTTACCCAACATACCCTAAAGATTTGGTTCCACCTTATTGCGTTGTTTTGTGTTCTTCTTCTTTATTGATCCAATTTGATTATCGTAACTATATTCTTAGCAATTCAACATTTCCTATTCATTTGACTTGGTGGGTTCGTAGGTTGTTCTCCTTAATTATATACATCATTTGATATCAATGACATTTTTACTGGAAATTGGTTATCTATCTTCACATACATATTTTTTGAATTTGAGATTTCAAAAAATTTGTCCTTTGATTGTTTTCTACTTTCTTAACTCACAAATCACAAAAAAGAAATAAAGTTTTTCCTTCAAGACTTGTGTTTCCTTCCGGTTTTGTAGTCATTATTTTCGCCTAAGGATTTCATTTCATAGTGTTATTTAAATTCGTTGTATCTTTTTCTTGTTCTTTGTTTTGTAGCTTCAAAGAATCTTTTTTTTTTCAAAAAACAAGATTGCTATTCCAATTTTTTGTCCAAAAAAAAATTGAAGTTTATAATTTGGGTTGCATCTTTTGACTGTTATAACTTTGAATTTATGCATTTAAACAACTATTATATTGTATCAAATCGAAGCACATTTAGATTCCAAAAATTACACCGAAGCAATTGTTCATACCTCTGTGTTTTCGAAACCACATTCCATATCTTAACCAACATACCCATTTCTTAAAGGTTTGGTGCCACCTTATTGCGTTGTTTTGTGTTCTTCTTCTTTATTGATCCAATTTGATTATCGTAACTATATTCTTAGCAATTCAATATTTCCTATTCATTTGACTTGGTGGGTTCCTAGTTTGTTCTCCTTAATTATCCACATCATTTCATATCAATGCCATGTTTGCTGGAAATTGGTTATCTATCTTCACATACATATTTTTTGAATTTGAGATTTCAAAAAATTTGTCCTTTGATTGTTTTCTACTTTCTTAACTCACAAATCACAAAAAAGAAATAAAGTTTTTCCTTCAAGACTTGTGTTTCCTTCCGGTTTTGTAGTCATTATTTTCGCCTAAGGATTTCATTTCATAGTGTTCTTTAAATTCGTTGTATCTTTTTCTTGTTCTTTGTTTTGTAGCTTCAAAGAATCTTTTTTTTTTTTTCAAAAAACAAGATTGCTATTCCAATTTTTTGTCCAAAAAAAAAATAGAAGTTTATAATTTGGGTTGCATCTTTTGACTGTTATAACTTTGAATTTATGCATTTAAACAACTATTATATTGTATCAAATCGAAGCACATTTATATTCCAAAAATTACACCGAAGCAATTGTTCATACCTCTGTGTTTTCGAAACCACATTCCATATCTTACCCAACATACCCATTTCTTAAAGGTTTGGTGCCACCTTATTGCGTTGTTTTGTGTTCTTCTTCTTTATTGATCCAATTTGATTATCGTAACTATATTCTTAGCAATTCAATATTTCCTATTCATTTGACTTGGTGGGTTCCTAGTTTGTTCTCCTTAATTATCCACATCATTTCATATCAATGCCATGTTTGCTGGAAATTGGTTATCTATCTTCACATACTTATTTTTTGAATTTGAGATTTCAAAAAATTTGTCCTTTGATTATTTTCTGCTTTCTTAACTCACAAATCACAAAAAAGAAATAAAGTTTTTCCTTCAAGTCTTCTATTTCCATCCAATTTTGAAGTCATTATTTTCACCTATGGATTTCATTTCGTAGTTTTCTTAAAATTCAATGTATCTTCTTCTTGTTCTTTGTTTTGTACCTTCAAAGAATCGGTTTTTCTTCAAAAAACAAGATAGCTATTCCAATTTTTGTTCCAAAAAAACAGAAGTTTATAATTGGGGTTGCAACTTTTGACTGTTATAACTTTGAATTTATGCATTTAAATAACTATTATATTGTATCAAATCGAAGCACGTTTAGATTCCAAAAAATACATCGTAACTATATTCTTAGCAATTCAACATTTCCTATTCATTTGACTTGGTGGGTTCCTAGGTTGTTCGCCTTAATTATCCGCATCATTTGATATCAATGATATGTTTGCTGGAAATTGGTTATATAACTTCATATATCTATTTTTTGACTTTGAGATTTAAAACAATTTATCCTTTAATTGTTTTCTGCTTTCTTAACTCTCAAATACAAAGAAAAAAAAAAGTTTTTCCTTCAAGTCTTTTGTATCATTCCAATTTTGTAGTCATTATTTTCACCTATGGATATCATTTCATAGTTTTCTTTAAATTCATTGTATCTTTTTCTTGTTCTTTGTTTTGTACCTTCAAAGAATCGGTTTTTCTTCAAAAAACAAGATAGCTATTCCAATTAATGTTCCAAAAAAAAAGAAGTTTATAATTGGGGTTGCAACTTTAAACTGTTAAAACTTTGAATTTATGCATTTAAACAACTATTATATTGTATCAAATCGAAGCACGTTTAGATTGAAAAAAATACACTGAAGCAATAGTTTATACCCCCAACCAGCTTCTTGCTAGTCCCTTAGCAAGAGAAGCGATAAAAACTAAAAATTAAACTATCCTAAATCACTTCCGTGGATTGACACGGTTGCATTTAGCCTATGCAACAAGCCTTTAAACCCCTAGGTTGCCCTAGTGGACGAGTTTGAGTCTCGTGAGGGTTTTCAGTAATGATACCCACAAACATTGTACTAAATGTAAAAACAAAAGAAACAATAAAAACAAACAACTTAAAAAATTAAATTTACAACAAAATCACAAATTATCAACATCTCACAAAAATGTCTCATACTTTTTAATCTCCTTTAAGATCATAATTAAAATCTCAAGCATAAGTTATTTTAATCTCTTTAAACAATCATGATTTATTATAATAATTAGTCGAAAATCATTTTCATATTTCATATCAAAAATGTATCAATTTAATTTCACCCCATTTCAGTGTCATGAATCAGAATTCGCTTCGACTCTATTCCTCACAAGTCAATACTCTCAAAACACTGAATCCTATGGGTTCAAACACTAAATTATTTAATATATTTATTTATTGTTTCTATTTATATGAAATTTTATTTAAAAGAGTTATTTTATTTAATGTGAGTTATTTAATATAAAGTAAAAAGTTTATGATTTAATTATTATTAACTAGTACGTGAGTGTTTTATTTATATAAGATTATTATTATATTAAATATATATTAGAGTTCATTAATTTATTTTTATGTTTAGTGAATTATTAGAGATCGTACTTATTATAAAGTTAAAAAGTCATATATATATTAACCAAATATGTGAATTATTTTTTTAGCTCATAATGTTGTGCATAAATTATCATATATTGTTTTTTGTTATAGTTTTAACAATTATTTGCATAATTTTATTGCATATTACACATCATCCTTATGAACCAATAGTAATCCTTGTCTTTGAATCTTGGTTTTCTAAATCACCTAATATTAAGATACATGTTTTATCAATGATATTTTAT